>VZRQ01009106.1:2115201-2250050 GCA_013397975.1 Machaerirhynchus nigripectus | reverse complement strand
AAAAAAAAAAAAAAGTCAAGAAACTTGGGATGAGAAAGGGATGTTTTGGGGAAAGGAAAATTTACTTATTTTTTTATTTGTCCTGCAACAGCTCTGTCATCTGCTGCTCTGGCAGAAATTGCCATATATGTGCTTGCCTTCTCTCTCCTGCTTAACTGCAAAAGAGTGATAAGAATAATCTAGTGCTCGGCTGCTAGGCTATCTCTTAGTGTGAAAAATGCCTGTCTAATATTTTTTGTTTGTATGTATTTGTGTCTACATATGTACTTGTGTTTATGCAATGCAAGGAGCTGTATGCACAAGTTTGACTTCAATTACTATTAATTTTTATCACTAGAAGATGATGAATGGGCATAAAATAAAGGTTAGTTTGTAGCATCCCCTAAATCCTGGAGGGTGTGTGTATTTAAAAAGAAATAAAAGTGTTGCAGTCCACTTCCACCCACAAACTATCTGCTCTTAGGTGTAGATGCTGCTTAAAGCCAGTTTAATTATTCCTAAAGTGTAGCCAGTTATTGACACGTTCTAAAGTACATAAGCTCTGAATTTGTGTGGCCTCTTATTCCAAAAGACAGCTTAAATTATTGCCTTTACTGCTAAAAAGGTGTTGAGGTCTGCATGGAAATGTCAGCTCATAGGTTTGCATGTATATTTACTCTTGCTGGGTGCTAATGAAGCCATTAAAAATGCAATATGGTTCAGCTGAAGGATTTCTTAAAAATGACCATTTTCTGATGTCTGTGACTCCTTCTGGTGAAGCATTTAGAAAACAAAGTAACCTAGAAGCACAATAATAGAGGGCACTGTATTAACTGATCTACTTTTAATGATTCTTTGCCAAAATCTGACAGTAATTAGAGCTCTCAAAAAGTAGATGGTTCCTAGAGAACAGAAGAAATTCTTATCTGTCTCATGTTCACTGTCTTACGTTAATTTGTACATCAAGCATAAGTTTATCAGGTGCAAACCTGAATTTAAACTGTGTGCACATTGCTATCTTGACCATAGCTGGAATATGTTTCACATACATATAGTGAAAGCTAATGTTGGTAGTGCATTTTGAGGAAATTCAGGCCTATTTGAAGCATAATTTTCTTCTGCAATCACTTACAGTTACTTGCATAAAAAAAAATCAAGGAGGAGAAAAGCAGACATGCGTGAGGGAGGGGTTGCCGACCATAAAAACCCCTCTGGAGGGCCAGAGCCAAAGCCCAGGTACCAATATATACACCTGTTCAACAGAAGAATAGCAAGATACTAAGAAAATACAAGATTTGCCTTTGAAAAATGGCACGTTTGGATGTTAGCCCTTCAGGTGTCTAAGCTGAACATGGAAAATGGTGAGGAGTCTTTGATAAAGCTGTGGCTGAGAAAGCAGCATGTTAAGAATCTAGCTCACAGGTCAGAGCTGGACGCCCTCACTCACCTCTGCAGCTCCTAGTTTTGGCTGGGTCATGGAATCCTTTGTGGAGCCAGTGCTACTGTTCCGTACAAGGAATAGGAACAATTTTGCTATCAAGCGTGGAGTGATCTTAAACAAAAGCTGTTCTGCTTAGCTTCCTTCATAAGTTATCCAAAATATAGTAGAAGTGCTTTTAATAAATAAGTACTGTCCAGCACTGGGTGCCTTGGCCCTTCTGCCTGACAGCACTGAGCAAGGGGAGAGCATTCCACACCCCGTTACCCCTCAGCCTTTTGCAGGTGCAGGCAGCACAGCTCATGGAGCACAAGCTCAGACGTGCATACAGTATAACCTTCCTGAGCATTTCTCTTTCTTTGGCATTAGGAAGCCAATTCCTCCCAAGAGCATGTTTATACCAATCTAAAATTCATTTCAGCTGAAATATTTATGATTTTGTGGGGGGGAGGCAGGAGATCTGGGTGTTGAGTGTGGTCAGATCAAGTTAGCTTCAGCTGGCAAGGTTGACACAAGTAGTAATCTCTCTGTCCCTCCTCCCGTACCTAAATGAGCATTTATTCCAAGCCCTTTCTTAATGCTGTAACATAATTCATTAGGACAGCCTTAATGAGCTGGTAATTAGTCTGGTGGGAGGGGGGTGAGGAGGGGAAATAGAAATGCTAGACAGAGAGAAAGTCGAGCAGGCTGGGACACCTTAAAGAGCCCTGAGAGAGCCTTTTGTCAACAAAATGGATCGGGCTTGCAGGCAGTAAAACTTTCAAATGACCTTCGTGTCAAAATATTAGGCAGCTATTTTTTGCTAGATGGTGGTTTCATAAACATAAAAAGCACACATATCATTCAGAGTGTCGTAAAATCTGTCTCAAAAATGTGGTGTTTCCTTCCCTCCCTTCTTTTTTTTTTTCCTTTTTTTTGTTGCAAAACAAATATCACCTCTGTGAGTGGGGGATGGGGTAAGGGGAATGGCATCTAATATCAAAAACTTCTGCTTAGTCTGAGCATAATGTTAATAGCAGCTCGTCTTTGTTCCAGTGGTTTTGAGTGCTTGATCTTTCTTTTTGGGGGGCGGGGGGGGAAGTAAAATGTATACAATAATATACATGCTAAAGACAGATATTAAGATGGTGACATTTTCACTTGTAAAATTCAGGAAAATTACTTAGATGTTTATAATTTATGGCAAAAGCTAGATTTTAATATTGCTCTGTGATTTAGAAGACAGATGTGGTATAATAAATGCATCAAAAACAACAGCTCGTTTCTGCAGAAGCGAAGCATCAAAACAGTTGGCTATCTAAGTGCTTTTCCTTCTGTGAAGTCTTTATTTCCAAGGTTAAATTTTGGCATGCATTTGGAGAGAAAACGAGCAACTGTTTTCCACAAGGCAAGGAAATGGTTACTCAAAGCATGCACTCATTTTGCATTGAGCGTGTCTTTAAGCTCCTTTCCTTTCTGTCCCTATCTAACAAGCCCCAGAGCAGTAGGACTTCTTTACCTTGGATAAGCAGTAGAATGCTGATAAGACATCACTTGAGTTGAACCATAGGAATGTGCAAGCAGAAATAACTGGGGTAAATAACCAGCTTAATAAAGGCAAAAACCAAGGAGATAGCAGAAGGACAGAAAAATTGACTTACTGATCTGTCATGGGGTTAACTATTTCTTTCTCTGCCGTCACATCACACAATGCAGAAGTGACAAGCTGGTCCTTCTCTGCCTCCTGTCTTTCAACTGTATTTCCCCTTTGACCACCTGAACCATTCATTACTTGTGAACAGCCATTGCAGGTGAGGTACTGGCAGCTAGGCCACCGCCAGGAGCCCAAATCTTCCCCCAAGAAGTGGCCATGACAGGTGATCCCAGAGCTTGAATAAGGGAAAGCCAGGGCTGGGCTTAATGAACATCAAATCTAGCCAGCCCCCAGCTGTGTGGTTCCACACTGCTCTTTTATCCATTGTATGAAAAAGAAAACGATGTGGACTTTCTTTTCCTCCCCTCTACTTTAAGTATTCTTAAGTACTTTGCTAGTGTTATAGTGCTCTGTCAGAACTGAATATGGATCACAGTCACCTCTGGAGGACCAGTTCTTGAGTTAATGAATGAGGTCATTTTTAAAAAATTTTTTAAGCTAACAGAAAATATAGCGATGCTGTAAAATACAGTGTAATATACAGGCACATATTCAGGAAGATTCCAGGTGTGATCAGTTTAGCATGGGGCAAAGCACTGGTGTTGTCCTCCAGTGACATTGATTCCTGCTGCCTGGCTACATCAAACCTATCAATGAAACTCTATTCCATGCCTCCTTATTATTTTTTTTTCTTTCTTATTTTCTTTTTTTTCCTTAGCTGCTTACAGAAGAGACGATTTCTTTCACCCTTTAATGTATTCAGGATGATCCAGGCCCACCAATAAAATGCCAAAGCTCAGTAATGAAACTGAGGATACCACTGTCCATAAGGTGCAGTACAATGTTTCTGGCAGACAAGACACCTATGACATGACCCCCAAAAAAGTGTCTTAAAAATTCTGCTTTTTACAGCACAGTTGAGACTTGTAATGTTCTATCACATAGATAACTGGCTAAGCTGTAATCTCTGCTTAGCTCTCCTTATTAGAGGCTTTTCTTTTCATTCTTTTTTTTTTTTAATGGAATATGTTTACTTTTATTCCCCAAACCTTGATTTTGGGAAATTGATTGAAATTTTCTCTGCTGGGGGCCTGCTGCAGAATGAAGTTCATCATTCTCAGGAAAAACAAGTTTTAGCAGGGTTAAGGGAAAATTACATGCTAAATTCTGGCATCTTTTCTTTGCAAAGACCTACTGTCACCAGCCAAGACTAAAAGACTATTTTAAGACGGGTCTTACATTGTTTTTAGAGGGATATCTTCTGCATCTTTCTCTCTGCTTTGACAAACTTAGCCAAATTCTTCTGTTTTTGAAAATCTGCAGCATGTATAAACTCAATAAACATTTCTCAGATGACAGAAAGATGTCTCAAGGAGAGGAAAAATAAAGTTGGAGGGGAGAGGGAGGCTGAGAGAAGAGCTCAAAGGAGCTGAAATGCTGCTGGGAAGAAGGCTGGGGCAGCACATGTGGGATCAAGGCAGGTTTTGAAGAATACACAGAGGATGGAGCTGTGGACCTGGCTTGCCAGACAGGAATTAATTGCCTGTGTTTAAGTGCCTGAGGAATGGAGGAAGGAAGGACCTTGGTGAACAGAGAGGGACTGTGAGGGAGAGGCTGGATAGATTAGAGCAGATGGTCTTCTGCTGTGTCAGTAAATACAGTTATCTCTGTCCATCACAGCAAATGCCTCCCTCCCTGTTCCAGAGTACCTGGAAAAGCAACTCAGGTCCTTGAATTTCAGGATTTGCCTGCTACCAGCAAATAGCCACTGCATCGATTGACAAAGCCTTCCACCCCCTCTGAAAAATCAAATCGAGTCCCAAATTAGTGGTTCCTTTTAGCTTAATATCCCTGTGACTTGCCTCTATGTACTGTGGAAGTAAATTAACTGTGAATTAGTGCCAGAGCCATAAGGAACTCACATAGAAGTTAGCAGTTTTGTCTTCATAGCAGGGATTGAATAATGTGCAGCAAAATAAGAGCTAGGCGAATGCCTAGAAGAATACAAACAAAATATTGTAGACATGTGGTCTGTGCTGAGGCAAGGGTTCCCAAGGCAAAATATACGATTATGCAATTTAGAGTGGTATTCTAATGCAGTGGCAGTGAGGAAAGACTCTGCAGGCATCCTTCATTCCACTGTGTCCTAGCTCTGCTTTGCCCCTGAATAATGATCTCTAACTTACCCATTTTGTGAGATATATTTATCACTGCAGTTTCCACCTACCTCCTGCACAGTGTTGAGTGTCAGAATTCACTGTACACCATCCCTCAGTAGCAATGTTATTTTTCTTGCTCTGGAAATGCCAGAGCTTAAGTTGCCCACATAACCGCAACTCTGGTCCCCTGTGTAAACACATTACAAGACAGTCTTTAATTACATGACTTTATATTTATTTTCTTTTCCCCTGCTGCATGATGCTCAGAGACATCTGGCCATATCATTCAAAGAGTGGCCCAGGCCTTATTTACCTCATATCATCCAAAAAGTGTGCTGAATACAAAATTATTGATTTGCTCTTGGGTGTTTCAGTTGTGCTTTCAGCAGAACATTTTGAGTACTTAATAGACACATGTGGATTCAAATTCACAGTACCCCTGCGAGACAGGAAGGTGACAGTATTCCCATTTTACAGATGGGGAGCTGAGTCACAGGGAGATTAAGGTCAAAGGACCCACTGATTTTGGGGCCCCAGTTTGATGTTTCAGAGTACTTAGTGTTTTTATAGCTCGATATATGTTCAAAGCACAGCTCCCAGAGACTTCAATTACAGCTTCCAGCACTCAGCACTTTGCAAATCAGCCCCCAGGGTTTCAAGTCAGGCATCCAGAAAATGAGGAACACACAGTTAGTGACCACCTGTGGTTTATAACTTGGCCAAATGTGTGTGGATTTTCATGGTAATAGCAAAAGGCACCTCTCTTATTCCTGGGTGATGCTTTTCTCTCTCAGTTGAGCCAACCAGTCCCTGCAGTAAAATAGAGTGCTGCTGAGGTCTCTCAGTGGAGCCGTCCTGCACCCTGTGGAGGAGAAATGCAAGGGGATCACTGTCATTACTAGCAAAACAATACTGCTCTCTTTCATGTAATTTGTGGCAACAGCTGAAATCTCCTTTGTTAAAGTTTTAACGTGGCTTTTCAATTTCTAAGACACAGCAACTTGCCTTCAAAGTCTTAAGTCTCAATAGACAAATTGTGAAAAGTTACGGGAGGCTAAAATGTGACCTTAGACTGGGAGGTAGTGGGCATCACACTGCAGGGGTTGATGTCTGGTCTACTTCCAAAGCCCTCTAGCTGTATCCTGAAAGTGAAGGGGTGATACACTGGGGCCAGTGCTCTGCTTCTGCATAGTACTGGTGTGGGTAAAGGAGTATTTTTAGCTGTGCTCAGACTGGGGCAAATTTTTACGGCAGTCTGATAAAACCCTCGGAAGTGATAATTTTGATGGAGACCTCACTGGCAGACGACAATTATAGCTATACAAGTGGTTTCCATAAGAAACAAACAAACAAAAAAACATTTAAAATTTGAGCAACATGGAGCTGAAATGCCCAGGCATAGGTCACTGCCTTTAATAGTATTAACAATAGAAAGATAATGGTGAGCATGGCAGGGAGGATGCATTTTATGAATGAAATAATAAATATGATTTATTTTCTTACAGTACAGAGAGGTGAAATTGAATTAATCTCAGGATTTTATCTACATTCCACACCTTGTTCTCTGTCATGGCAGATGCTTATTTCTGAATAAGGTGAAAGAGCTGATGAAACAAGTTGAAGATTGCTTCAATTTCGCAAGGAGGGAAATACTTGAAGTATCAGTGTACAGAATTGTGTAAATTGGGATGAGCTCCGGTGTGTGGAGAACAGAAAGTGTGATGCACTGAAGGGTGCAGGTGGTTTGGACTGAGAGAGGAAAACCCTTGAGAACTGGTCCTTGGGAACTGGTGAGATCCTGGAAAAACTCAGGAATTATTTCAAAAGAAGTCAGTAGAGCTGGAAGAAAGACACAAGACACTAGGAACGGATCACTAAGAACTCACAAGAATCCAGGTTCCTTAGAAGAGCAGTACGTGTGAAGTAATGGCTGCTCTTAATTTGCTGGGTTTCTTGTTTACTGTAGTTCACAGTGCTGGTGATGAGTCTGTTCCTTAGCAGCAGCATACTTTGCTTGTTACTTTTCCCACTGTTCCACAAAAAAGGTGAAAGGTATTGCTGGTGGACAGAGTCAGATCTCAAGGCAGTGACTCTTCCTGCACTGACAGTAGTTAAAATCCAACTTGTGTGTTCACACTTGTCGTTGCCATCACAGGCCTTTCAAGGTGCAATGGACTCTGCAGCACCATATCTTATTATCATAAAAGCTTAGTTATGAGGAGGAGAACTTAGACCTCGGAGAAAGCAGTAGGCAGATTTCTCCCTACTATTTCCAAATAATTCCCCTTTTTGTCTAAGTTGGAAGGAATGTTCTGAAGAACAACATGTGATACCATCCCTTAAAATTATGAAAAAAGAGAAAATATATCTGCAAGAAATAGAACAAGGAAGAAAACATCTTCCTTGCCTGAGCTCAGCTGAATCCTGCTCACCTTTTGTGAGCAGCTACCTGAAATTATTTACACTGGGTAGACAAGCAGAATTTGTTCCCTGGCAATGTTCAGAGGACTTGGAAGAGAGGCAGCCAATACCTGAAGGGAATAAACCCAAGCAAAATAAACTTTTTAGCCTCTTTTAACAGCAGTCCTTTACAGGCTGCCTCTAAAAGGCCTGTATTTATGGCATTAATATTTGAGGTTCCTTTCTGTATAATCTGTGCCTGTAAGCTGAAGCAAGACTATGAGTGCCTGAAAAATGCAGAGGCTAATTACAGCAGTGTGAAAGTAAAATAATGAGAGCTTGAGAATGTGACTGATAAGCAGTTAGATAATAGACTAAGAAGCAGGATGTCTGTAGTCCATCAAAGGGCTAATGAAGGTCTCTATATCCTGTGCTATTGCCTGAGGAGAATGTACAGATGGGAAATATCCCAGAAATGGCGTATAAGGATATACACCATGTACTAACTGCATGGTGTTATAATGATTGGATTCAGTGAGTGCTTAACCTACGGATGAAGTTATTACTCAATTAAAAAGTGCACACTAGATGCTGATAACCAAATGGGACGTGCTTGAAACAAATGTTTACAAAGGAGGTGGTGCTTGGTTTCACCTGCCCCATTGAGCTGGGCTTGCAGCCTGCAGTGCTGCACTGGTTTCAGCACCCCAGGAAGGTGGCACAGCAGCACTGAGGTGGACTGGTGCCTGGGGGTGGCTGTCTTGGGAACAGGAAATGGAGCTGCTGCTCTTGGAGTTAATAGGGGCATCTGGTTCACATGCTCACGTGCAACCCCTCATGTGCCACAGTAATGCAAGAGGACCTTTACTGATAACAGCTCTGTGAACACTGATGTCTCTGCTGTATTTTCAACCTCTGTCAGACTGGCTGACTTTTCTTAGTAAACATGCAAATTCTGACCCTTTGGGGTGACCTGTTTCAGACAGGGAAATTGGGGAGCTAAGTACTCAGGCAGGCTCAGAAAATGTCAAGAAAACAAAAGAACAAACAAGTAAACCCATGACCAGAAAAGATTAATAAAAAAAAGACATTTTGGCCATTTGGTCATAAATAGTACTGTTCAATAGCACAAGAAATCATGCAGGCTGTGCAGGGAGACATAAAACCACTGAATTATGTATTAATATGTCATATAAAAGGAAAAAGTACTAAAGAAATACTGTTGGAAAAATAAATAAAACCACCATTAAAAGTGAACATGTCCCATTTGGTCAGTTATGCCAAACATAAAACAACAGAAAGTGCCATTTGGAAGTTAAAAACACTTTTAATTTTACTACTGACTTTTCCATTATAAACCATACAAAGGTGTGGTTAGACCATAGGCTGAGGAATTGATTTTATGCCTGTGCTCATCTAAATCAGTAGGCTTTCAAAATATGTATATAGACCATTATCTCTCTGTATGCATGTATGTATGAAGGGAGGAAGAAAGAGCTGGAAAGTTAAGGTTGTGTGAGCTGGCCAATGCTACAATGGAGCTGTTACCATCTCAAAGGGGCTGTTTGGGTAAAAGGAGCCAGAGCTGAAATCTGCTGGTGGTGGCCACAAGGCCAGTCCTCTCCAGCCATTTGGTCTGCAGAGGTGGAATGTGTGAACACGTGGAAAAGCCATGTCCTGCTTGCAGCAGCCCAGGCTGTCTGGCACAGTGGAGACAACGCTCAAAAGCATCCAGGGGGACAGTGTGGCCCTGCTCAGGTTTCAGCTTGAATTTCACTCTGTCCCTCAAATGTCTCTGGTTTTAACATGAGATGACAGGTGCCATGGCAGGCCAACCTTGGGGAGCCAGCTATGGATGAGTGACAGGATCTGGGAAAGGGGCTGCCCACATCTACACAGCTGGGCCTGCTCTGGCAGGGCGCCAGGACTGCCCATTTGAAAATGCAGGAGGGCAGCTGGGGTGGCTGTGAAGTGTATCCATCAGTTCAGGCAGCTCAGGTGTGGACGCTGCTTTGGCCCATTAGCCCTTGTGAGCCACTCCCTGCTGTGAAGGGCAGGGCCATGGCCAGCTGAGGAGCTTCACTGCGAGGGTCACTTGTTTTGCACACACACCTCATGAGGAATTACAATGGAAACAGAAGTATGGAGAAAACATTTTGCTGGCAGAAAGTGCAAATGACAGAGAAACTGCTGGGCTGCTGCTTCATTAAATACACTGGCCTGCCAGAACTGCATTGCAGATATCCTCCCAGTGTGTTTTGAACAGCAAAACTCCCTTTGGTCAACTCCATTGCACTTTGCTTGCTCTTCTCAGCCCACCTGCCCTGATGCCAGTAACATCTCTGTTGGGAGAGGAGAGGCTGGGAGCAGCAGCTGGGACAGCTGGGGCTGGGCACAGTGCTCCAAAACCTGCCTGTTCCCCTTCCCCTGTGCCTTCTGCACTGGTGGAAGACTCCAGAACAGCATCTGACAAGGGGCAGCAAAACCTGCCAAAGCTCATCTTTCCCTATGGGGCATGGGGATGCCTGCACAATGCTCCACAGCTCCACACCTCTGCACAGTGTCACCTCTGCAGACAGAGAAGGGCCTGGCTGGGCTGTGGCTTCAGTGAGTGGATTTTCAAAGATGGGGCTACAGGGTCACTTTCAGCAGAGCCCATCTCCAACACCAAGAAAACACAGAGCTTTTGTTTCATTTTGCTTTAATTTATAGGCCTGGGACAGTGTTACAGAGCATGAGAGGGGAGAAAAAGAAAAAATAGGAGGCAAGTATGTAAATAATAACAATTAATCTGAAGGTATAATGGCCTGCCTGCCTGCCTTTCTGCTGTAATTTACCATATGCTCTTGTACTTGTGTGAGGTTCCCTGGCTCACGTGTTGTCAGTTTATGTAAGTGTGCACAGACCTCTGGCAAGTTTTTATTATGTAGAAGCTAACATTTAGCTTTCTTGTTGTGGGTATGTTGTAGCATATGTTAGTGTTTATGTTGCAGGGAAAATGCATCTCTTGACTAGAAAATATCTTCTACTATTCTAGTGATTTGTTATTTTGACCTTTTTTGTAATGATGTTTTGTCAATAGCAAAGCTGAGTGGGACGGACCAGGTAAAGGCTAGTCATTTGTGTGTGACACACATGGTATATTGTTTCTTCTGGGTCCTTGAGGGGATAATCACATCCAGGTATGATTCAGAAGGTCAACCTGAATTGAGGGAAATGATTTCCCAGAAGTAGGTATGAAATAGGAAGTAGTTTGGTTTTCCTTCTTTTTTCTCCCCCCCACTCCCCTCAGCTTAAGTTGGAAAAACCTATGTATGACAGGGATGGTATAACTTTTTCCGTAGTTTTCTGTGTATATATGTTACCCTTAGGAAATTTTTTTTCAAGACAGTTTTATTTTTAGCTTTTTCATAGAAGAATCTTTAATGTTTTCAGTGGGAAATATGTTTACATCATTGATATCTGTTTTCTCCAGGGTCAGTAAATAGGATCCCACAATATGTTATTAATGGAATAAGGCCAATATGACATGCTGTGATCTTCTATAATTAGCGAGAAAAAATTCCCTTAATTCTAACAGAAGTTTGAAGTGTTACAAAATCTGGGGTCTATTTTTTTCCCAAAAACCTGTGTGAGAAATGTAAAAACTTCTCTGAGCTCCGTGGTACCTGGATTTAGCATAAAGCTTGAGCCAGCCCTAATGGCTGGCATGCAGCCAAAGAAAGAAGGAAGTCCCTTCAGTGGGCTCCTCTTGTGTCCTGAGACTGAAGCGTGTCCTCTGTAGTCCCACGACTGGAGCGAGTGGGCACAGCTCAGAGTAGCTCTCTGAGGCTGCTCCCATGTCTGGAAAAACCATCTACATGCTAAAAGGGAGAGTGGGAGAGGTCTGCCTTTTCCCTTGGTTCTCACTGATTTCATTTTACATCATTCCCACGTGCTCTGACCCTTGGTTTGTTTTTGGAAATATCTGTCTTCTGTATTCACAGAGAAGTCTGATTTCATTATCTTCAGTCCTGTGACTTTGTATGCTGTGTTCAGGTCAGATTCAGTAATTATTGCCTATAAGTTAATAGCTGTGGGTTTTTATGCCCTCATGTGATGTCTCAGGCAATGCATTTGAATTCATAATGAACGGTGATAAAGGGCACTTTCGCCTGTGTGACTATTTGCTTCTGCACTTGAAGCACCATGAGTGTTGTTGCTTGTGAATAAAATGCAAACCAGACCAGGAAAAAGTGGGGAAACCTTTTCAGTTCAGGCATGAAATTTCCTTAGACTCCGTGGCTGTATGGGAAATTTTCCCTTTATTTCATGCAACCTAGCTTTGACTGCAACACACACATGTCCATCTAAAGCTATGCTCTCTGTCTTGAAAATAATAGGACATATTATGATGAACATCCAAAATAATTACTACTACAAGGATTAGAAAAGAAATTGTTGAAATATGCTTTTAAGCTTGATGTGACAGTATTTACAGAAACTAATGTTTCCTGAATCTCTACAAGTCATGTGTTCCAGAACTGCTGAACATAGTATGAAAAGACCCTGACACTTAATGATTTATAGCACTATGGTGTTTCTGTATAAGCTGCAGCCCAGTATCTACCAAGTACAGAACATGACCTAGGCAACAGGGAACCAAAACCTCATTTAGTTATACAGAAGCCTAAATTGAGCAGTGATTGAAAAATCAACAGGATCTTAAAATGACTCTTGTGGCCAGCTCAGCAGCAAGTGAAAGATTTTGGACGTGAAGAGCGTGTTTTTGACCAGGTTTAGGCTGTGCTGAAGCTGGGACAGCTGGATTATGTCAGCTTCCACTCCAGGGAAGCCTGTGAGAAAAGACATGTCCATGAACTGGTAACTGTCCCTCTTTCCATTTTTAGCTGTTTTGTGTCTTTGGATGCATCAGGAACAGGTTTTTGCTCCTTTCCAGAGGGTTTAATTGTAGCCACCCCTTCAGTGCTTTCTACTGTGATACCAGCAAGCAGAAATATTGCTTCCAAATGATTTGCCAAAAATGGCAAGAAAACAGAAAATGTAATGTTCTCTGGCATAAAGCCACACGTATGGATTCTCATTAGCTATGATTTGCTGGGTTTTGCTTTTCCTTCCCTTTAAGTGAAAAATTTGTTGACCCACTGAAAATAAGATGTCACATCCTTCCCTAAGTGACATATAATGGAAATGTTGACATGAGCTCTCTGTGTTTAATGGGCAGAAACACATGGGGGAAAGCATCAGCACAACTGCAACAACTTCTTGCGTGGTGCATGACTAGCTTTCGTTCACATTGTGAAAGCAAGAGGAAGTAAACAAGAGGCTTGAATATTTTACTACAAGGGTTTTCCTACAGTTTTGCTTTCTCCTACTTGGGTGCTTTCTGGCATGCAGCACAGAGGGATGTGTACCTAGGAATTGCTAGATTATTTTGTGAGGAAAAAGATCAGATCTTTGCTGTGGAAACTGCACTGTTCAGTCTCCAGTGTCTTCTAAGCACCTACCAGATGCTGGAAGGTAACAGCTATTAATAATACACATATTAATACAGCCTGCTCAGCCTGTTCCTCTTGGATATGCATCAGCACATTCTAGGTGTATCCCCCAAAGTGCAGCCATGTACCTTCGAGCTGTCTTAATCAGGGCAGAGTTGAGGGATTGGCTCCTACCTGGGCTCCTAGGAATGTTTTTTGTGACATGAAGCCTTTACAGGACTGCTTTAAAAGCTGAGATCCTATAAACACGGAGTTTTGTTTTCCTAACATCTGCAGCCCAGCGATCTCCATGACCTGCTCTGTTAGCTTTCCTGCAGAACAAATGGTGCCCTGCAGTACAAACCAACGCCTTCTGATCTCTCTCTCCTGCCTGAGATTTATCTCATCTCCTGCTTTCCCCTGCCATATCCTTTTCTTCAAAGCCCTTGGAGAAAAGTATTTCTTTATAATTTTGTTCCTCCTAGTCAAGGTCAATGCTGGTGCTGATAGTCTTGACTGAGCAATCTGTTCTGAGACAGAGATGTAGACACTACTCAAAGAAAACCAAAGCAAAAACAACAACAAAAAAAAACCAACCCCAAAAAACAGGGCAAGGAGTTACAGAAAATATCCATGATGGTTTCAATGTACAAAAATTCTGTGATCTCAAGGAGAATTCACAAGCTGCACCTTGATCCATAGCAGAGATACTTACCCTGTGTCTGCACCACAGTAACTATGCTTTATCAGAAAGCTATACCTGTTGACAGATAATTCTATGCTTTCTAAGCACATCTTGAAGAGGTTTTGGGTTGTTCTGAATAACTAGCCACATCAAAAAACCAAACTGTTACACAGATCTCTATTCCTGTGGAAATACAGCACATGAGGGTAAGTCTGACCTACTAGGTGTTATTTAATGCAGTTAAAATGTTCCCATATAAGTCCCATTCTGTGCAGAATCCAGCTTTCTATAGAACACAATCCATTTGAATTGCAACAGATTGTTCCTACTTAGTCTAGCAGTAAAACCATTGCGCTGGCTGGAAACAGCTTTCTTTAACATCTTTAAACCAGAAAGATCTGAAGTTGACAAAGTGTTTGTGGCATCTCTTGTTTCTTGCTATTTTTCTCGATAACTAGGCTCTGGGGAAAAGTCTTCAAATCCTTAAACAAGCTGAAGAAAATCATTCCCTCTGATTTGCACTCCTCAGCGGAATCTCTTCCCTGCTTGCTCCATACTTGCCAGTGGACGAGCCACACGGGGGGCATCAAGAACTGTTCTGTTTGCAGGAAGGGCACTTACTAGGGAAAAAGGCCCTGTGGCTGCACTGGCTGGAGGAGGTATATTTGTCTCCTTGAAGAAGCTTTATTGGCTTGAGCAAATGTATATTTCCAGAAAAGCCTGGAAGGATACCTGGTCTGGAAAAAAAAAAAAAATTCCAGATTCTGGTTTCTTCCCTTTCTAAGGGAAAACCTGAGATATTCCTATAGCTGATGCTTGACCTCCTTTGCACAGCAGTGTCAGACACTAGCAACTCTTCACACTCCAGGAATAAGTGTAACTGCTATGATTTAGCACAATGTAGGTAAATGTCCCCATTTTTCCTTTTTATGATGCATCTAAACATTCATACCAAATTTGCTACCATGAACTCTGAATATGAGTTTGGTTATGGGCCAGATAAGTACAGCACATATAGACATTTGGAAACTTCTACTACAAAACACTTGCCTAACTCCTTACTGCACACGTCCTATTAGAACAAATGAATCACAGTAATATTTTGTATCATGGTCGCACCTGGCAACCAAGGATCTTGAAGCATTTATGAAGTAATTAGATTTATTCTATATTTTGCCAGGCATCTGTTTTTTCCAATTTGTGTAAGACCACAGTGTATAATCCTTTTTACAGATTTGAGCTTTTTTTCATTGTGATGAGTCCAGCCCAGCACTTCATCCACTTGCTAGGTGGTTCTTCTAAAGAATTACTGCTGAGCAATTTTTGATATTTATATTGATCTTGGTCTTTATACTCAGTGCATGGTAAGACCCTGGAACAAATTTCCCAGAGAAGTTGTGGATGCCCCATCCTTGGACGTGTTGAAGGCCAGGTTGGATGGGACCCTGAGAAGCCTGATCTAGTGGGTGGCATCCCTGTCCATGGTGGAAGTTGAAAGCAGATGACCTTTAAGGTCCCTTTCCAACTTTATCCATACTATGATTCTGTGAATACTTGCCTAAAATTTACAATACATCACAAAAAGGGAATGCAGAAAATGTGCACATTTTGGAGGTATTTGCATAACAATAGTTATGAAACCTGTGTTGAGAAACCCGAGGCCCAATCATGGTACTCATTTGTTTTTCCTTATATAGTTTAATGTCACACGGCACCTTTGTGACAGAGAACTGGAACTGTCTTCAAACTTGAACTCCTATCACTAGATGATCATCTGGTAGAGCTTGAAGGAGAACAGATGCAAAAAATGTGCAAGGAAAGGTTTCCAAATGTTTCCGTGCACATCCAGGGCTAGTGATGTGTTAGGGGCTCTGCAGGCACTCTCCAGGCAACTCTCCTGCTCTACCACTGAGCTGATTTTCCAGCTCTCACTGCTGAAGGATTTCTTTCATCTTACTTCTCCCCTTTTTCATCTGTGGAGAAGCACAGTCAAAGCACATCATTAAAAACTCCAGGGCACTAGACCATTTCTGCAAAAGAAAAGATGCCAGTTAGTAACAATACCTCACGCAAACAGTCACGTATGTATGTGTGCCCTCGACATGTATCAGAAACCTCAGAAAGCCATTCATACTAATGATTCTCATTTTTCCTGGCCGCAGAGAACATAGTGGCAGTTCAGCTTTCAGGAATTGCTTTAAGTTGGAAAGAGTCAATGGACCAAGCTGCATCGTGCTGTGGGTGGGTAAAGCTCCTTTGAAAGAAGCACTCACTCTCTTCATTGATTTTGTTCTTGCAGCAGTGAATTTGTTCCACTGTCCCTAGCTCATGAGACTCTTTTCCCAGTCTCTCTCTCTCTTTCCTATTTATGTCTTAATTCACTGCTGTCATGATTTATACTAGCAATACAATGTGCAAGACATGAAAATCTATACATCCATCATACCCCTGTCTGAATGCTGGGACATGACATTTCAAAATTATTTTTTCCGTATACATTTATCATACTTTTTTTTTTTTTCAAAAGGAGACACTGTGGGTTGGAACAGACTGAAGATGGGCCAACATCTCAGCTATCTTATTTCATGTACTCCATGAGGTTCATGGGGTAGAAATAGGGGCAGTGTTGTGGTTTAAACCCAGCCAGCAGCCAAGCCGCATGCAGCCACTGGTTCACTCCCCCACCAGTGGAATCAGGGAGAGAATCAGAAGGGTAAAAATACAGAACCTGTGGGTCAGGATGAAGACATTTTAATAGGGGAAGAAAAAGCCATGCACACAAGCAAAGTAAAACAACTAATTAATTCACTGCTTCCCATATGCAGGCAGGTGTTCAGCCACTTACAGGGGAGCAGGACCCCGTCACATGTAACCATGACTTGGGAAGACAAAAGCCATCACTCCAAACATCCCCCCCTTCCTCCTTCTTCCCCCACTTTATATGCCAAGCATGATGCCATATGGTCTGGAATGTCCCTTTGGTCAGTTTGGGTCACCTGTCCTGGCTGTGCCTCCTCCCAACCTCCCATTCACCCCCAACTTCCACACCAGTGTGGCTGTAGGAAAAGCAGAAGAGGCCTTGGCTCTGTGCAAGACCTGCTCAGCAATAACAAAAACATCTCTATATTATCAACCCTGTGCTCAGCACAAATCCAAAGCCTAGGCCTGTACTAGTGACTGTGAAGAAAATTAACTCTACCCCAGCTGAAACCAGGACAAGGAAGCACTGCTCTGTTGTGGTTCTATGCTCCTTTGGCCGATATTGTGGAGGTAAATATTTTATGATTCCTGTAGAGATTAAGGTACGTACATTTAGCATGTTATCAATCAGTGGCAATTTGAGGTTTAGTGTCAAAGTAAATTGTTCTTTAGGGAAGAGTAAGGATCTGTGATGGCTTGTACCTGCAACTGTCTGATCTTTATCAGCCTTCTGACATTCCCACAGGGACAACTAGTTGTAATTAGCTCATTTAATATTGATTAAGTCTTTGGACAATTAATCAGAACTAATCAGGGCTCAGTGGTATTTAAAGTTCTGAAAATATGTACATAAGAGCTAGAGATTCCTGAGTATGCTGAAGGAAGCATGACATGAACACTGTCCCAGGAACTGCATGCAATTTCATCTTTTTTGGAGACTTGAAAACATTTAGAAACTTTTTGAAGAAATCTTTTGCTTTCTCACCCTCATCATCACCTCTCTGTACAGTGTACCTCTGGGAGAGGTTGAGTATAAATAACAAAATGCACTAAGACAAACAGTTCTTAAAAACTTTTCAGCCCAGTCTTAGGTCTTACTTCCCTGGTCACTCCTGCTGGCAAAGTCCTGCCTCCCAGAAGCTGTAAGGCACTGGAGCCTGAAATTAGGTGTGTGATCTTATTACTGAAGCCCTTGTGCTTTTTTCCACACATCCACATATTGGTAGTTGCTCTTGTTCTTTGTAATTTAATTTTAGACATAAGATAATCTTGTTGGAGTAAATGCTTGTGTCTCTTTGTGTGGTTTGGGGTGTTTTTTTTGTTTTTTTTTTTTAATAAAACATGAACTGTAGTGTCTAGATGTTAGGCAAGAAAGTTGTAGCACAAGGACCAGATTTAAATTTGTTGTAAATCCTTTTATAGTCTTAATGTCTGTTAAAAATGGTGAATATTTTTGAATGGAAAAACAAGCATTTAATACAGCTGGAATCTAGTTAGAAATAATTTTCACATTTTTTGGCTTTAACTCTTTTCTATCTGGATCTTCTGAACACAGTAGATATCTATATTTTGTTTCTTTTGATACCTGTGTGTTTTAAAAATGAAATTTTTTTCAAGTGTAAATTGGTTTTTGAGTTAGGAAAATAAGTCAACCTCTATATTTTAGAGACTTTGTAATGTGTATTTTTCATTTAAAAAATCACCTCCTCTTCTCCCCATTCCCAACTATTTTTTGACTAGGTTACACTTCGACTGGAAATATTATGGAGAAATAATTTGTGATTTTGCAGGCAGTGTGATAGATAATTTGGAAAGAAAAAAGGCAGAAAATTGTTAATGCTCTAAAAATAAGATATAGCTAAATGCTGAATATCTCCTGGATGTGCATTAATCCTGTTTATATTAGATCTAAGCTAAGTACTAATTTTATTAGCAGCAGTAAGTCTAAAATTCAAATAATGTGGAGCAAGTCAATGACTGTTATTGGAACAAGAATAATTAGGTGAGTAATTAATTGAACCATGCTTGAGGTTTTTTTTCCAGTCAAGGTATTTAAACTAAATATGCTCCTCTTTATCCCATCACAATGAATTGTTCACAGAATGTATATGCTGTATTCTGCCACTGACATATGGCTTCTACCTCATGTCATTAATACAGTGGTTAACATCCACAATTAATTACATACTTTTGGCACGCTGTCCCCTCCAAGTCAATGAGCAAAACTGGATATAATTTGAAGATTCAGTGCATTGTCCTTTGTGTTTGAATTTTCTGCTAAAGTAGGCAGAGATACCTGGGTTAAGAGGCTGAAGTTTTGTTGAACTTCCTCCATTTTTTGGGTTAAAGTACCCTGATGTGTAATTAAGAGTGAGGCATTTGTGCATTTTAAACATTTTAAAATTCTTGCCAAAGACATGAGTTATTTGAGATTCATTTAGCCATTGGTCTTATAGTCTCAACGATTTAAGAGTAACTTTTAAAATTAGAGTCCTACCTATGTATTTAGATTAGGTTTAATATGACAGTTATTTGTTCGGCTAATAAAAGTCCCACGGCATATTAAAAACATATTAATTGAGGATTAGCACAGATGTATTAAATTTAGAAATCTTTGATGCAAGCATTGCAAAGCATCATTTGTCATTTGTGATTGCTGTAAATATAATGACAGCATTAGTGTGACCATCTACTTATAAATCCAGCAGATTTTGTCCAGTTCTGAACAGTATGCTTCTGGGGCTATGGCCAGCCAAATCAATTGAGTTTTTTTTATACAACATTCAAATTATGGCCTTTTCAGAGCTGTTTGTAGGTGCTGTTACTGCAGACATATGGTCACTTTCTGGTCTGTGAATGGAATAGGTAACTGTGCACTGACTGTGGAGATCATGTACATCAAAGGATGTCTCCCTGCAAAATAAAGATATCTCAAAACAGACATTTCAGTCTCTTCTTGAAGCCTCCAGTGAGGAGGTGTTTGTGTATTTGCACATGCACAGTGGCTGTATTGCTCAACTGAAGTGGTCATATGCAGAAAGTTGCTGCAACTTCCTTGCTCAGCCTGGGGAGTGCCACTTCCCTCCCTCAGCAACATCCTCTGTGCTCTGCAGGGAACATAATTAAACCTTGGGGTAGCTATCAGTGATGTGTAGTTCATAATTTTCTAATAAGTATCTGCTGGGGAAAGCCTCTGCCTGTGCTAATTGACAAGGTAAGGCCACCTGGAAGTGTTGCTGGTGTCCCATTTTGGACTGTGCTAAACTGATGCCCTGTGCTCCTGTTCTCATCTCTTTGGACAATGTGATTTATGACAAAACTTCCTCAGGAGAGGCTGAGAAGTTTGACCTCTGAGGGCAATCACTAAGGGATGCCTTGGCTTGAAGGCTGCTGGAAGAAAAAGAAAGAAAAGGAAAGGACTGACTACATCTCTTCCAAAAGATCTTTTCAAGAAAGACTGGGACAGGGAAGAGGTGGGCCCAATGATTTCCTTCTCTGTGCATATGTGCAATTGTTTCAGTTGATCGTCTTCTTTGAGAGATGGCAGTCAGTATGAAGAAGGATCTGCTTTGCCAGCACCATAGTCTTCTTCTCTTCTAGTATTTTAGGGAGATAAGAGAAGAGCAGACTTCATGGTTATGCTTTTCAGTGTATCCAGACAAATTTGTCCTCTGCTTTCTGCCTCAAACAAAGAGAGCTCTTTGTCTCTGCTGGTCAGTTAATGCCTCAGTGATACCCTGTCCTGTTATGCTCTTACTATTCCTGCCAATTTCAGGCTTACCAATTTTTTTCTGATGACAGGAGAATTCCCTAGCCTGCTGCAAGGAAATGGACGAGCAGTACACATGGTCTTGCCTTGAGGGCTGCAATGCAGCCTTGTAGTAGGATCTAGTAAGGGTGTATTTATTATTATAAATCCTTATCATGTTTATTTCACTTTTCATTCACATTCCTTCCAATCTTTTGATATTTAGCCTTGGGGCAGACTCAGCTATATATCCAAGGATGCAACTTTACATTGAATTAATGTGCATCTCTTTGCTGGTTAAGAAGTTAACAAAAAAGGAGTAGGTGTCACTATTTTGCTTATGGTGGGAATTTGACGATGCACTGAACCAAGCACAACACACTTCCAGAATCTTAACTAGTTTGATTGCACCATTGACACTGTTATTTCGACAGTCCCACTCTCCGGCATCTGGCATAATTGGAAGCAGCAGCCAGCAGGTATCAGATGTCAGTATGAATTGTCTCCTGCTGCGTGAGCACTGACTATGAAATTGATTTGCTGTTTTTTTTACACAGTTTTGTAATGAAAGTAATGTAAAGTCCCAAACAGACAAATTCTGCATTTGTGTACATACAGTTAAAATAGGCATATGTCTGAAAATTAGAGAGGGGGAAATATATCACCAGAAAAGCAGTATGGCACCATCAGGCCCTGTTTCCTCACAGGTGGTTGTGGTGGCAGTCCCTGCTATGTTTCTGAAGAAACCGAGCTAAATCAATAGCTGGAAACCAATTTCTTTGGGTACTTGTATGGATCAAAAGCATAAAACATGAGAAAGAGGAACCCTTCGGTGAGTGAATTTATCTCTCTATTTTACTCACTGGTGTTAATAAGGCAAGCTAAAAACTGTGGAAACCAAGTCTCCAACCTGGAGCAAATTTTTCCCTTACTTGTCATCAGGATGATCAAGGCCCCTAAGATGAAAAAAACCAACCTGAGTAAAGTCATTGGTAAATTTCTGTTGATTTACTATTGCCAAGATGTTGCCTTAGGGCACCTCAGAAATAAACGACTCTCAGTGTGTTCAAGATGCTGTTGTGCAGAACGATTTCATGTATATAAAACTAATGTTTCAGTGACTGGGATCTTGACTACCAACTTGAGGAACTATAAGGGAGGATTAGGCCAGGTATAAAAGAGGTGCTATCATCTTGAACCTTCAGAAAAACCTTTGGGCACTCCTTAGGGATTGCTGACATCTAGATGATGGCAGTAGGAGCACAGGATGTTGGGCTTCACTGGCAAGAAATGGTGCCTTTTCTTAGGCAGAGTTACAAGTGGCTATGAAACAACCATGTTTATGGGTCTCTTCCTCAGCTTGATGCAATACTTGGCTTTGATACCAGAAGGCTTAATCAGCTCCTACAGTAATCAAATTATTCAAGATTTTTCAAAGAGAAAATTGTGGAAAATTCCCACCCTAAGGAGTCAGGGTCAAAAGCCTTTTTAGAAAAAATCATCTTGAGAGTTGATTACTGAATGTGGCTGCCTTTTAGACAAGCACAATGGAGAAAAACATTCCTGACATCTGGTTCAATGAGGCCCAAGACCAGTGTTTAATTGTGTTTTTGCTCTGACACCCAGTTGCATAGCAATAAGGGGGAGCATATGATACAATAATCTATATATAGGGTAGGTGGGGCTGAACATTTGACTTGAGGCCAGCTAGTCTGGTATTCCAATCTTGGTGCTGACATGAAGGCAGCCAGTAACCTTAGGCGGGTCGCTTGAAGTTCTTCCTGAATTTCAGACGCTCTGTTGATGAAAGGACCGGTCTGTAACTGTCTTGGGATTGACAGTTCTCACAACATGGTCCAGCGGGCTCTTTCATACACAACCAGGGCATGGGTGCCCAGGAAAACTTTCTGCCCATTCAGGCACAAGATAATTTACAGGGTTCACTATTCAGAGAATAGTTTTCCTATAGAAGCAGAAATATACTGCAAGCTTCTTCCCTGCAGAAGGAAACCACCCTGGTTTGAATCTGACCACAGGAAAAGATGGAGGGCAGCCACGTGAGCAGCTGGTCCTCTTCTTTTTCCCCCACAAGGCCCAAGTAATGGTGCAATGGCTCATCACGATGCCTGGATTGCTTCCCTTCCCCAGCCGTCTCCTGCCCTAGGTAACACCTTGTTTTCTCTATTTCTGAGGCTAGGAAATAGAAGCTGATTCCAACAGCAATAAGAAAATCAGATGACAGGTCCTTTTCCACACAACCAGAATTTCTGTCAGATTTTAAACCTATGCTTTGACCACAAAGATGAGTTGCATTTCCACCTGCAAGAGGGTATTTTTATAAGGATGCTCTCTGCAGCTCACTCCCCAGAAAGATGAGGTAGAAAGAAATCCTCCCACCTGTGTGTTGGAGCACTGAGTAGGCTTGCTCAAACAGGATGCTGCTGACTCAGCCGGCCAAATTTGCCATTATTTTCTTCCCCTTATTTTCTTGGGAAGCTTTCCTAAGTTGTGCTGGCCTCCAACAGCAAGGAGGAGGAAGAGGAGTCTATTCTTCTTACTGCAACAGAGAAAAATTGTGTGTTGTACCAGAGAAGCTGTTGCCTTACTACTCTGTCATAGAAATTAGAAGAACAGGGATGTGACCCAGCACCATTTCCTCTCCTTAGTTAAGGACGAAAAATCCCATCATTTATTTAAAGGATGCTGTTACCAGAACCAACAAAATTTTTCATGGTGATGCATTCACTGGTAAAGAAAAGAATTCCTGCAAAAATGCAATACAAGCCTGGATAAACTAAACTACAGTCTTACAGCAATACATTTTATAATGCATTTAACAGACTCTTCCAAGCTATGTTCTTTCATTCTGCTTCCTTCCCTTCATTGTTGTGCTGTGAAGGCAAATGAGTGGAAATGCTGGGCATCATGGTTTCTGAGACCCTGCTCCCTCTGCTCTGCACAGCACATTGTTGTCATTTCACAGTGACTTCTGCTTTCCAACTTTCTCAGACCCTTATGAGTATTCAATAACCTGTGTTTTTCAACAGTTCTTGAATAGCTAAATCCAGTAGTAAGTGAAGTCTCTTCCAGAAGTGGCATTTCCTCACTTCTTTCAGGTGACTGTTCAACTTTAGCACTTTTTTTCAGTTTCTTTCTCTTAAAAGGAATAGGCTGGTTCAGACCTTCACTCCTGGATTCTCTTAAAGAGAAATTTCAAGGGGATTAGTGTAAGCAACATGGTTAAAATCCTGTCTGCTGCTTGCTGAAAATGTAGTCTTCAGGTTTTGTTTTAGTAGCAGTAAAACTTTTGGAACTGCACGGCTTTTTTTGAATGCCTTACCATTTCTTTTATGGCAAGTGTTATGGCATGCATATACGATGTCAAATTCCTCTTAAGAGCATTTGATTTTTAGAGACATGAATACGACACAGAGGGACATGAGAACCAGCTGTTGACTCAGTCTCTCAGTGCCCTTTTGTTTGTGTCTGTGACCTGGTCACATAGTACAAAGAGTTTCCTGCTGAACTACATGCAGCTGCCTGGCTGAAAAGCATGTGAGAGCTTTATTTGTCCTGCTTGCAGCCCCAGATCTTCTTGGAACAGGCTCCCAGATCCTTCTCGATGTGGAGGTGGGTGATATCACTGTGAGGCCTTCCAAAGGATCCTGAACTCTCTGGAATCCACCATCAAGGATCTGCAGGGCATTACAGCCTGCGTTTTGGTGTACTGCTCCAAACAGACTGCCTGAGTAAGGCTCCAGGCTCCCTGGGACTTCAGAGCAGAACCACCTATTTTTGTCAAGGAGAACAAATGTGAGTGGGGAACATAAACTCAGGCTTGACTGGTTAATATCCTCTTTCTAAAATTATTTTAACATATTTACACACTCCCGTAACAACCTCCCCCCTCCGCTGGAATCCCTTAATGCTGTTATGAAAACTACTCAGGCCTGCTTTTCCATTTTCCCAATTTTTGGTGATAGGAAAGACCAACAGATCTGTATTGATCCATCTGTTTCTTGAGATGGCTGCACCACACCGTGCCCCACCTGCAGCATGGCTGGCATGCAGCCTGAGACCAGGAGGAGTCAGAAATGTTTGGGTCATACAACAGTCTGCAGGTCTGGGGCAGTGGCGGGCTGGTGGACAGTTTTAACTACAAGCAAAATGCTCCTTGCTCTGGCACAAGCTCGGGTGCCCAAATGGCAGTGGTGTATTGCTTGGATGGCACGGATGTTTGGTTGCATATGCTGAAGCTTCCTCTGTACCACTGGGTGTCTGGCCATAATCCCCGGGGCCCAGGACTCACCCTGGCAGGTGAGCAGAGTCACACTCCTTGGTACAGAGTATCAGTGGATGTCCCACAACAAGATGAGGCTACAGCTACAGACAGAAGAAAACATAAACCCTCCACCAAATCATAAAAACTATCTACACACTTCTCAACAGCCTTAACTGAAAGGATATGCTTTTCCAGTACATCCCATTGTTTTGCATTATCTGTTTTCTTTCTTAAGTGGGAGTCTGGTTTTGCATCCCACATTCCCCTGAAGTCATCCATACCTTTTACCATCTCCTGGTGTGTGGAGCACCACTCTTCCCCCTCTCACATCTTTGGGTTTCTTACATCCCCATTTCAGCACTAGCTAGTGATCACATGAGGATGCAATATTAGGAAACCATTTGGTATATTTTTAGCAGTGCTTAGGCTGAAATAGCAATGAGAAAGGAGGAGTGCCAGCCACACATGACCAACCAGCTGTCTATGGCCCATATTTTGGAAATCACTGATTCAAGTAGCTGGCAATAGGTTATGGAAAGTTTCCCTTTTAGATTACTAGTTCAAATTGACCCCAAACTATACAAGGTAGGAAGGTCATCTTGGATGTACACAACTTTATGATGTGTGAGCAGTCTTCTTCCAGTTTCTTTGCCTTTTAATGCAAGAAAAATACTTGAATTGGAAGTGAAATTTCCACTTTTGTGACTCTTAGCTACAGGGGCAGCTGAAACGTGTATGGCTGGAATGGAGAGGCTGGGTGCCTATGTGCTTCTTCCCTACTCATTGGCACTTGGTCACACTGTGATAAGTGCTGAGATCTTCTCTATTGTGAAGAGAGAGGGGGAACCATCTAGCAGGTCTAGCTCCATGAATTGTAATATGACAGACATGTAACAAAACCCCTCACATTAAAAATGTGAATCTTCTGCCTTTTCCAACCTCTGTCATGCATATCTATTGGCTAGGACTTCTAGCTTACCTCCTTTCCTGTCTTCTTAATCCATGAGTATTTTAGGAGCCAATAACTCCTTGTCAGCTGGTACCTATTGCTATATATGCATCAAAGGCATCTGCCTGCTGGAGTTCTGCATGCTTCTGGGGTTATTTAACTACACATATGAGTAGATCTTGCATTCCTCGTATGTCACCCATATGTGAAACTCCCTGCACCAATTTCAACCAGGCTTACTTTATCACATTCCCTCCTTGCCAGCCTAGAAACCTGCTCTAGTCTGTTTCCTGTCCCAAGGGGGAAGAGGGGACTGTGTCTTTAATGTAAGTTGCCTGACTTCTTATGGTTTTCAGCTTCGTTTCTCTTGCTGACCCTCAGACCATTGCTGAGTACAGCAGAAAGTGAGATCAGGACCCTTCCAGGGTTAAGCACATGCACAGGCTAGAGTGAAGAATGACTTCTATGCGCTAGCCACCCCCAAATCGTGAGACTGATAATCAGCCAGGTCTGTTTAGGAGAAAAAGACCCTATTCCCCACCTGACATGGGGAAGCAACCAGAGAATCCCAGTGGGTACCCTGCTAGGGCTGCTCCATCTGGGTGGGAGATTTGATCTTCCTTGTAGATCTGAAACCCTTGCCAAGCTCCCTGATCTTCATTGTCTGCCAAGGAGGTGACAGGCACCATGCACCAGCTGTGATGGACACTGTGGAACTGAGTGCTATGTGCTTTGATTGGACCCACTTTGACTCCAAAGAAAAGCCCCCAGAAACATCTTTCAACATCCAGGGAGGCTATTTATTTTGGTTTTTTAGGGATGGATTTTGTAAATAAATCTGCCAGCACCATAGTTATATATTTGTATGGCAAATTTATGTTGTGCTATTAGTATCAAGGAAATCAAATTGAGTGTGTAGATTTTAGACTCCTGACCTCAAGCAGAATGAATTTTTTTGAAGGGGTGTGAAATAACCTGTTCATCTCCATGAGTTGTACACTCTCTTGAATGGAAATATCCTCTGTTGAGACACAGGAGATGTGAGGGGTGGGAACTGCCATTCATCTCAGTCAATAGTGCCTCCCTTCCCAACCCCTTGCTGTGCCTGGGATGCAGTGCTAAGCACTGACACGGTGCATTCTCAGTCTTGCACTTTGTGTTTTGTATAAGCTACCAGGAAGGTGGAAAGGGCTGCCCTATTCCTGGCTCCCATGAGGAATGACAGTCGCCATCCTCTGGAGATGGGACTCAGGCTAAGGGTTGCCCAGATCCCACTGAGGACAAAGAGGAGGCTGGGAGGAGAAGGAGGCATTTATTTACTTGCCTTGGACCTCATTAGGACTGGGAGCATGTCTGTGTCACTCCAAGTCTTGTCCCTTTTCTCCTCCTCTTCCACCCATTACCCTTTTCCCAGACCTCCCCTCCCTCCCTACACAGCTCCAAACTTCTCCCCCATCCCCGCCATACGTGCTATTTATTTAGCTTCAGTGCAGCCTGAGCTTTCTGCTCTGCTGGTTTGATGTCTATCAAACTACAAACTCCTTTGACAGAGGCAGACCATGACAACATGCTTCGCTCCTCTTCCCGTTTTTTCCATGCTTTCTGCCAGCGGTCAGGTTTGAACTGACATTGGCTGGTTGTAGGTCGGGTTCAAAAGCATCAAGCACTGTCTGAACATCCCCCTGAGCTATCAGCTCATGTGAAAACGAGTAGTCTAGGAAACCTCTGTGACTGCACAGAATAATCCACTTTATGATTGAGCGCCTAGGGTTGGCAGACTTCTCATTTAATATGGGGTTTCCCATATTTTAGCTGAAAATCCTACATCCTGTGGTAAAGGACAGGCTTACTAACTTCCCTGTTTTTTTTCTTTTTTTTAAATAAGTCATGTCGATTTTTAGCCTGAAATATGGAAAATAGTCCCACCTTACCCTTTTCTTCACAGCTTCCTTGGTTGTCTGAAAGTTGCTACCTTGCCCTGCAAGTGGAAACGGTTATAAGGTGGCTAGAGAGAGGAGTGTGTACATGAAAGATAAATGGGGAGCTGCACAGAGAACTGCTGTGGCAGTGAAGTGGGAACATCCCATATTTTTAAAATGCTGATTTCAAGAATACTGATTCCCATTTTTATTTCTCAAAAATTGCCTTAGGTGATTAAGACCCAAATGTGGAGGGAGAGATCAGACCTATAGCCACAATGTGTAGCCACTGAAACTGGCCCCAGTGGTCTCCCCAGTTTGTTGTAAAGTCTTCTTAGGAGCCTCTTACACTAATGTTCCCAAATCCTATGCACATAGCCTATACTGTTGCCCACAAAATTCCTAACCTTTGTGAGCATGAGGATTTGAAAACCTTTGTAGAACTGAATATTTAAACAAAGATGAGCTTCTCTGCTGTAATTGTGGGGGAGAGATTGTTCTGCTTGAGTCAGGGCACACATCTTTAGCCTGTTTAATTCAGCATCAGCTTGAATGAGACAGCTAATTGACAGCATCCAAGGATATGGCTTTTTTTTAAGGAACTTGTGGGCTAAAGGGAAATGATGGACAGTGGCTTGGAATTCGTAACACCCAGCTCCTGTGTGTTTTCAGTATGCAGCACTCATAAGCCATCACTTGATTAATATGGCCTGAAGTGATGCAAGCAACTTATTGTAATTTTTTGCTGTGCTCTGTTTGGATTTATTTCCTAGTCAGTCAGGTGGGACACCCTGTAGATTAAGACTTAGCACATGTTTTTTGAATCTGTAGACTAGTACTTAAGCTGAAATAGGAATTCTTTATGTTTCACAGCAGAAATGGCCTAAATTTCCAGAAATAACCATAATAACAAACTGCTTGTTTCCCGAGTCAGGCACATAGTGCAAACAGCCGTAGTCTCGGTGCACCCGGTTTTTTAATGAAAATGACAGGGATGGGAAACTGTCCAAGAAGAGTTTGTTCCCTTGGCTTGTCTGATATTCTTTTTAAAACTATCTGCTGAAGAAATATAGTCACAGAACCGTTTAAAAAGCATGGGTCTTCTGAAGAGGAAAGTGGATGGTTTGTATGTAAACATGGAGCTATAAACAGTGCCTAGGCAAACCAAAAAGCATGTGGATGCTGAAATTTCTGTTTGCTGGGAGGTTTTTGTGTGACTCTCCTAATTTTGTTGGACCTGATATATAGAATAGGACTTTCCCACTGACAGTCCCTCCCTTACTTGCTTGTCTCTTTCAGACATCCTCTCTTCCTGTATCCTCCTTCATCCTGTCATTTATTTCACAAGGAATTTTCAGGGTGCTCTCTTCAGATCAGCAGCTTGGGTGGGTTTGGAGAAGTCTGCCAGCCTTCTGTAGAAGAGTTCACATCAGAAGCTTGCATTTCTCTCTTCAAAGTCCTTACCTTACATGAAAGTTCTCTCTGACGCTGTGCCTTTCTTTCCAGGATCTTCTGCTTTCCTGTCTCATATTGCACACAGGCTGTGAGACTTCCTTCTTTGAACTACCAAAATGTCTATAGTGGTGTGCTTAGAAAGGCTTGTGAAGACACTAGTAAAGTACAGGTACAACTATTCAGGCCTTAGTCTCTGCTGACAAATGTACAGCCTAAAATTGTGATGGCAGTGATGGAGATGTGAGCAGTAACGCAGAGGTGTGATATCCGATGTGTTTATCACTGTGGGGTAAGGGCTGTGTGTCAAAGCACCACTCAATCCCAGCAGAAGCAGGGCAGACCTACCTGCATTCCCTAAGCAGCTGAAGACTTGCTCGGTATGCACTTTGCTGTGAGGAGATTTTGACTTCACTGGTTTCTGCCAGCTTGAAACAGGAGTTTTCACTTGCCCTGTGGCAGACTGTAGCAAACAGTAAGTCTGATTCCCCACGAACATGAGTTTGTGCCAGGCAAACACATACCACAGGCTCCCACGACAAAAGTGGTGGCTCATGTTGACTGAGAGCGAGGGAGGGAGGAACCCCAGGAATGAGCCCTCTTGTCAGCCGTCCTGTCAATTGCGATCGGTCAGCTGCTGCTTATGATGAAACCGGTCTTTGGGAGATTTCATTCTGCATGGATGGCCAGCTGGTATGTGTTTCTGTCTGGGCTCTGCAGCCCTGGCCCTCATTTGAGGAGGGAGGTCTTTGTTCTGTATCAGGCTTCAAATAGTTTGGCATCTGTTCATTTGTGTTGTCTGCTCGACCATTTGTTGCATTAGAGAGCTTCCATCTAATCACAGCTCCTAAACAGTCTGTTTCCCTGAATGGTTTCTGCTCTAAAAAGTAAAAGTAGATGTGTGCTGGCTGTAAACACCTGAACCTGCTCTCGTTGCAGAGGTGAGGATATCTGCCCACAGGAGATTGAAACCATCTATGAGGGTTTGCTTGTGATTAACTGTTTGGTCACACTACAGTTTCTTACCACCAGGGCATGTTAGTGATGAAAAGTACAAGTTGTGTAATCCATACTTCCACTGCTTTGCAGGCGGCGGAGCTGATGGACAGAAGAGACTGGTAGAGATTAGATCTTCAGCAGTGATTCACAGCCCAGGATTATAGTTTCTGCAATTTGCTCGAGTTTGTACAACCCAAATATCAGATAACATTACAATTTACATTTTCCATGGAATGCTGTCTCAAGAACATATTGATTTATACAGCATCAGATTACTCAGGGGTGGGAGAAAGCCAAAAGGAAAATTTTACTTTTTTCCTGTTGACATTTGAAGAACAGGATTATACAGCTTCACACCTAGCCCTGTGTAACCTTCAGCAACCAGCCTTGGAAAGTCACTCAAGAATTACAATTTTTTAAGCTTTCTTTAAACTCTTAAGAACTGTTTTCAAATCCCTTGAAGGTAAGCATTAGTCTTTTCCTGCCACCTTTGCTGTAAGCACTATGCGGAGTGAGGTGGGGGAAAAGATGGAAAATTCACCCTATGGGTTCAGCATCACCCTCTCTACCTCAGATGGATCCAGGTTTGCTCATTTGCATCCCTGGACTCCTGGATAATCAAACCTGACTAGAAAAGCTACCACCTTTAGTGTCAGTGAGCTACCTGTAGAAGTGAGGGTACTGCTCACCTGGGGTTTCTGAGATTTGGATGTGATCAGTCATCCTTTGCCCTCTCCTCCGGAACTATCTGTTGTTGCACTTGGTCTGCGCCACACTGATGGGAAAGTGGTCCTGCCATTTCACAGCCTGCTGCTCCCACCCCCTCAGTGGTACTCAGTATGGCTACAGAAACCAGTGTTTGATTTTTTAAATGATTTTTATTCAGTATTCATTTGCTCTTACTCTCAAATGAAACGGTTTCCAGAAGAACAAATTAAATTGAGCCATTAAAAACCCTAAATATTAAGGCACCTGCTCAAATGTATCCAATTTTCAGAGGAACTGAGCCTCTGTGTTCCTCAAGAAACACAGTTTTGAAGCAGTGAAGTCCCTGGGCAACACCAGTGCTCAGTAACTCCCCAAAATCAGGTCACTCTTGGTTGTATGCCCAGTTTACTTATCGGATTTTGGCCTCAAATCTAACATGTGTGTGGAGATGAGTGGGGAGGGGGAAGCTGAGATTTTTTTTTTAACTTCTCAGCTGCTTTGGTTAGAAGCCACAGACTGCTCTTTGTAAGAGTGCAGCTGTGGCTAGTCCGTCACACAGTATTTTATTTTAGGATGAGACAAGCACTGAGTCAACGTAGCCCCTATTGTTACTTCTCTGTCACCCTATGTTAGCAGAATTCAATGCACGCAGTGTTCACCAAGGAGATGTGGCATTAGAGACGCATATGCAGATGAAGGCTCTCCAGATGTGCTGCACTGAAAAGTTCAGAGCCCAGAGCATGCAGCAGTTACTTTTCCTCCCCTTGGAATCTGTATAATTCGATGAGGCACCACAGACTCGATAATCTCAAAAGAAGTAATAGCCTTTGCCACAGCAGGTCACCCTCTGATGCAATGGGAGGAGACATCTTTGCAGTGCTGCGCCAGGAGTTATGCAATCTAAAATGTCAACTTGAAACACGTCCAAGTAGTACTTGAGAAATAGCTGCAGCATTGAACGCTCAGGTGCTAGAGATGCTTGGGTACTCAGAGAGTATGGAAGCTCAGCAAAATTACTTTTGTCTTGCCTGAGAAAACAATGGCACTTGAAGAAATTGAGCTATTGAGAGATTCAATTTGCAAGGAAGGAGATGGAAATTACCTAATTGTTTCAATGTACTAGAAGAGGAATCTGTTTCTTGGTAGAGAGAACTCTTTTCTTCTTGTAATTTTGTTGTTAAGTCCTAAATCTCTCTTCAAGGAGTGATGCCATGGGTCTGTCTGGGGTCAGTGAACTCTCTGCTCACTTCCCAATGTTATTGTGGGATACATGTGCCGTCCTTCAAGAAGGATGGTGATGTGTGGGCTCTTCTAGCATTAATCTCATGTCCTGTCTTGCTTCCCAGTTTCACCTCCTTAGCATACGCCACGGCGAGAATAAAGCATGGGGACCCTGTGTGAAGAATGATTTTGGGGTAAGATGTACATTGTAACGAGCACAGATTTGATGCCCTCATAATATTAGTCTCAGTTTTGTGGCATAGGCATTTTCCTGGCTACAAAGAATTTGGCAGGGTAATGAAACTGCTCTGTGGGGAAAAATGTTTCTGTGATACTTCCCTCTGTGTACCAGATATTGCAGCAACAACTCTCACTAGAGTAACTATATCCAAATATTTCTTCTCAGGCATTTGTTACCCTTCACCAGTTCTTTTGCAGGGTGCACAGAACTATAAGCAACACTGAATTGCTAAAGAGGAGGGCATGGACAAAAGTCACTTTAAAGTCAGCAAAAGCCAAGCATTAAAGAAATAAGCCCAAGCTAAACAGAGTGCAGCTGTTTCAGGAAACCACAGGAAAAGCCTCAAAACCCTGGACTATGGAAGCCATTTAGGAGGTGTAATGGTGAACCCCAAATACGGTGCAATGAATCTTAAAAATAGTCACCCACTGTGGCTGCTACTTTATACACTGCCACCTCATTCTTGGTAATACACATAGCAGAAAGTCTGATTTTCTTTGGCTTATTCACAGAAAAATCAGGGAGAGGGGCCACAGCCTGCTCCTGAGAGTCTTGCAGCCCAGAGTGTTGCCCATCTTTGGAGGAGGTCTGTGTGGCCTTGTCTCACATTCAACAGCTCCATTTCCAAGCTTATTTAAGAGCTAAAGGGAACTCAAGCTATCACTAACCAGTTACTAAAGAGGATTTCTGGAGATGGTAGATGGTGGAGGAGGAAGACCATCCAGGACAGTTCATGCCATTCACGGATGAGTATGTGAATCGGTCTGTGGTGCTGCATGCTGTAGGACAGGCAGAGGGAGGTCTCCTAATGTTCTTCCAAAGCTCTGGCACAGGAACTTGGGCAATTAAACATGCCAGAGCAGAGTTAGGTTGCATCACTGGCAGGCAGGTGCTCACCAGCACAAATGACTCGGGAAGAATGTGAGGGGAAAAGAGAGGTAAAAGCCACTAGTCCAAAGATGTAATGTGCCCCTTCTTCTGTGACGAGTTATAAAGGGATGCACCACTTGGGGGTTGGACTGCAGGTAACAGGCTGGGTGACAAGGGGTTTTGGTGATTGTGTAGAAGGACATAAAAAGACATGAAGTGACATTTAATTCCCCAACTTTTTTGTCCCTTTTCATTATCCAAAGTGAACTTGAGAGATTCAAAACTCTGGTGGATACTATTTTGACTTTGCAATTCAGGGAGCGAATTACAAAGTAGAGACAATACATATGATTTTTAATACCAATTGATTGGCAACTCACAGTAGCTAAGCTTTTTGAATGATCAGTCTGCAAATTCATTGTCTAAAATTTGTTTTCAGAAACAATCCCTGAGGTGATTAGAAACACAGGAATAAATTCATAGTCAGAATGACCTATTTGCAAACAATTTCTTTAATTAAAAAAAACAGAGTTGATTTAAAGAGAAAACAACCCTCCTGCAGTGAATTATTTGAATTATTTGTTCATATCTGTTTCTGAGATTTCTCATCTCCTTCCACAGATTTCTAAGCCTTTATGCATGAGTCACTAGCAATATGATGAAACAAGGGATTTGCATTAAATAAAAAAATCCTCCATCTTTTAAAAACACATTTGATCACTTCTTCTATCTTTTCTCTCTACAGCAAATCAGAATAGCAAAAAATATGTATTGGCTATATACTTAATGATATCCTGTGCAGTTGTTTGTTCCCACAAATATTATTCATACTCATATTTTTGAAGCTGTTACTGATCAAGAGATTTTAAAATAATTTTTTTCATCAGCAACGTGTACACTGTTTTAAGGACATGTTTTGGAGAGTTTGCTTTCTACAGCAAGGTTCCTCATCAGCGGATCTTTTAAAAAATTATAATGTGTGATTTTTATTCTTTGCCAAAGTGTCTTTTTTTTTCCCCATAAGAAGACTGGCAGTAACTCAGTCTGCAGTTATCTGTTTATGTAGCTTCTAACTGCATCACTTTCATAACGATATGCTGTATGTGCTATGCATGGATCCAAAAATACAACAATACAATAAATTAGAGAAAGATGATGATTGATTTAAGAGACCTACTATTTTTATCACGCTCTGCTACTGGCATACCAGGAATGCAGTTTTAACCAGGCGTTCCACTGCTATCAATATCTTTTAGATAAGCTTTAAATAACTACTGGAAAAACACTCTGGACAGCTTTATGAAGATAATAACAGCAATTAAATCATGATTCTTTGGGGAGAAACCCTTAGCAAACCACAGATGAAAATTTCTCCATGAGATCTCCTCAGCTGTGTGTGCAGAGGCAGAGAAACCCACCATACGGGCAGGATCAATAGGGCCTCTTGTTGGGCTGCAGCTGGCATCGCACCCCAGCAGGTGTGCAGGATTTGGGCCACGTGCCTCTGTCAGATCCCCGTGCCTTCTTGCTCCATCCTTCTGGCAGCTGGAGGGCACTGCTCCGCTCCTCCCCCCGGCAGCCGGCAGCTGTGCAAGGGCTGCAAGGAGCCCCACTCTCCCCCCACACAAGCATTGCTCTTTAGGGCAAAGGCAGAGAGTGGCTGCTTGGGGATGAAGAGTATCCATGTGCCAAATGCTCTGAGCTGGGGCTTAGGAGCACCTCTGGGTGTCCAGCCAAAACAGAGCCTTCCCCGGGTACTGCCTTGCTGAGTGCCAGGGTGTGGACATAGTAACTTTTTTCTTTTTGCTCAGTTTCTCTCAGTCAGGGATGGATTTCAAGTCAAACAGCTACAAATGCCCCACTGCGGTGGTCAACCCCTTGTTTTCTGATGGGTTATGCGGGGCTTAAGGCATGAGAAGCTCTGAGGTTTAGGCTTGAGGACTGTGCAACAGGACCCACAGCTTTGCAGGAGGCTTTGTCTTCACAAAGTGTGAGGATGGGCACTGACATTTAACACCTTTGGGTTTTCTCCCTTTATCCTCTTTGAAGGGTTGCCTCTACTCACAGCTGATTGCAGCAGATATGTGGTGGTTCTACCCTAGTGACAGGGAATGTATTGGCCACAGGAGTCTATGCTTGCACTGGCTGGCACACCGGCTGCAAGAGAGGCAACATCTCCTTACCCTCCACACAAAATCCCAGTGGAAGGGTGTTGCTGTGAGCAACAGGTGCTGCATATATACTTAAGTGCCTATTGAACTGCCGGTGATGAGGCATGGTGGAGCCCTGTCTTTGCCTGGGACTAACAACCCGAGAGCTTTACCTCTGGTGAAGTACTTGGGACTGTTCCTCCAGGGATGGGTGAACCCTGTGATTTGCTCTTTATTCTCCTTAGGAGAGCAGTGGAAGGGGGACTCACTATCTGGCTAATCCTCTAGGTTTCTTAGCATCTGGGTCCCCTGATGTCCCTTGCAGCCACAAGCTGAGTTCCAAGTCCAATCCACATTTCTGTTTGGAGACTTCCAAATGTGTGTCCTGCAGGCAAAACTTGATTGCCCCTGTTGGTTTGGCACACCCGGGCAGTAGCAGGCTCCCCCTTGGTGTTAAAATGTCCTACTGTTCTCCAGCACTGGGAGGTGCTGCCTATTTCAGCCAGCAGCCTGGGCTGCAGACCACTTTCTCTCTGCTGCCAGTCAGTAGCTAAAGAATGGCTGGAATTTGCACAGAGAGAAAGTAACAGCCCTGGGAGTGGACCCCTGACTTTTCCTGCTCTGGACACTGCAGCCCCACAGAAACAGGGAAAGCAGTGTCAAGCTGCAATCTTGTATCAGGCCTTATGTGAACACTGAGATGCAGAACTGTCGAAAGAGAGTTTGTGAACCAGACAAGCTTTGGTAGAGAAAGAGGAGAGAACATCATGAGCAGAGTGGGAATACCCCAAAAGCATGAATAGCTGTTCCTGGTGGGTACAATTACCCAAGTCATTGCTTCATTTACATTCCTTCCATACCTAGCTGAGTGCTCGCCACTTCATGGTGGCCTCCCAAATGTCCTAAAAGTTGTCACTTTACTAGCTTCCTCCAGGAATAAATAACCTAAGCAGCTAACATGGATTTGTGGCTATCTGAGGACTGCTATTTTTGTGGGAAAAAGCTCGGCATTATGCATGTAGACAGCGAGCCAGCAGTGAAGCCAAAGTGAGGAATAATGGTGCCTTTAGAGCTTCTTTTCCAAATGCCTGCCATTAGGGTTTTAAGTTTTGAAAGGAGCTTATTGCTTTCAGGCAGAACTGTTTTACCACAAGAAAACTGGAAAAAGGAGGAAGAAAGAAGAGGGAGGGGAGAGGAAAAAAAAGGAATCTTGTATTGTATAAAAACAATTGAGACGGTGGAAAGTGGAATTGGTTACTAATGATCTGTGGCTAAGAAAGCATTAAACACATTCAGACTCCAGCCTCTGTGATGATAATACTCAGTGGGTGAGAGGAAGGCAACGTGAATGTCAGTGAAGTAGGAAAGAGCTATAGTCCTGCTGCAGCGTGGTGTGACTGCCACCCTGGTTTCACTGCTCAGCCGGAGCCTGGCTGCCTCATGCCCACTGGGCACCAGTGATGCACTCCTACATCAGCGATTAGCAACTGCTTCCCTGGCTGCTCCTTGCAGAACAGCGAACAATCAAGTTTTGTCTAATATCTGTCCGTTTCCTTTGGAGTCCTGCCGAGAGTTCATTTGAAAGTGGGTTGGTTGTAAGGAGCCTCACTGCAGCAGGGAAGAGGAGGTGTTACTGCTGCAGGAACTGCTGGATAAAATTCTATGGCTTGCGTTACACAGGGGGTCAGGCTACGTGATTGTTGTAGCAGTTCTTGCTGCCCTTAAGATCTATGTAATTGTCTGCTTCAGCAGGGCTGGCTTACAGCCTAGGGGCTGTAAGACAGGTTGGTTTTATTTTGTGAAATGCTGATGTTTTGTTCTTCCTGCTGCCCACTGTCTGTGACTTTAATTTATGCTACTCAGAAGAGTCTATCTTATGCACTGAGTTCATAGAAACTGCCTTATTTAAATCTTGTTTTAAATATTTGTAATGACAATACTTTTGTGGCCGCTGCCTCTGTGGACAGAGAACACCTGTGACATGGTCCTGTGCACCTCATGTCTGTGGGACACCTCCCTCATCCTCTCAGTAGACCCTTTGCCCTGTACAGCTCTTCTGAGTAGTCTGTGCTGAGAGTGTCCCTGCCCTGTGCCGGTGTCCGTGCGCTGCTCACCCCTGCAGGCAATAGCAGGGCAGTGGGAAGAGCAATCTTTCTGGGGTCATTATATTTCTTGCCAGCAAATGTGTCAGTCAGCAGTGAGGAAGGTGAAGGCAGAGGTATCTCCTTTCCCAGCTCTGCAGACAGGCATGGCTGCCCCGGAGTTGCACAGGGATAAGTGCAAAATCTGGCTCACATTGCTGTGTCAGCCACTGCATCCTCAGGTAAGAGAAAAGCTCATGAATAGGTCCCAGTAATGCTTCACAGTTCACACAGTGAGGTGCTGCCAGACAGACAGGTTTTGTGTCAAAACCTCAATCCAGTCCCAAAAACTGAGAACACCTGGATGATTTCCTGTCCAGGGCTCAGCCCTGCAAGGCAGTGAGGCTGGCTGTATTTCATGAGCCAAAAGTGAAAGAATACAGCAGTTAGGTAACCAGGCTCCATTTGGTGACTCTCATTTTATTATTTTTCTAAAATATCCTTTAGTTTGATGACTTCAGTCACAGGCTGCCTTGTTTATTTGCTCTGCTGCTAAACTGTGATTTCTGAAATCACTCCCTGTTGGCCTTTTTGTAATTCTCAGCTTCCCTAATAGCCTTAATTTTCTGTCACAATTTTCTTTTCCAGTGTTAACACCTGATATTTTATTTTTCTTTGTTAACTGGAAACTCATATGGTAAACCTCTCTTTAGTAAAGTGGTATAGTGAACTGACATATCCAAATAAAAATCTGTGCTCATATGGAGCTCAGATACTGGGGAAGTTTGAAAGACTTGTACAACAATTTTCTATTAAAACAATGAAAAATCATTCACCTTCAGTAATATTATACAGGAAATTTAACAGTAAAAAATGGTCATTCCAGTCAGACTGCAGCTTTTGATCTTGCTTGTATATCTGAATTACTAGGGAAGGAGGAATCCATTATATACAGTTTTTAATGTAATTAATATAAAATGTATTTAATTTTTTAATGTGGTAAATAATACAGATATATGAACCAGTAGGCAATGGCCTGTTCTTCACTCACTAGGAAAGCACTTTTGCTGGGAAATCTCCTCCTTGTGCTGTCTCAGATATGAGGCCTAGCTGTGCTAGTTCTCACCATCACACCAGAATAAAAATTTGTTTTTCTTTAAGACACCTGCTATTTTTTGTGTTGCAGATAAAACTAGCATCAGCTCACGTACTGTACAATGTTTCTGTGTGAAATCGTCACCATCTTGGTCTCATTTGCTCCTGTTTAAATGTAGTGAAAACTGCCTGACAGTCCCAGGCATCACTCAGTTTACAGTGAGGATGCATCAGTCAGAACTGGCTCCCAAGAAGGAATCCTGCATCAGTGTAAATCTTGGCATGACAAAAGTGGCATGAGTCTGGATCTGTCAGATTCCTCTTCTTTGGAGAGTTCTCTATTCTTCAACAGAAGTGCAGTCCCATGGGGCACTTGTTTAATGTCTCTTGTTAGCTCTGAGTTAGGAAAAGTCAGTTTCCTTTAGGGAGGGATTTTTTCTGGAGTGGATTCCTTCTTCCGGTTGTTTTTTACCATAGCCAGTAGAGAAAGAGACTTCCCATGACATCTTCCACAATGGAAATATGATACAAGAAATTGGAGTGCAGAGGATAATGCAAAAACAAGACATAATGAAAGTAGTCTCTGTACAGAATGAACGTACCTTCTCTCCAAGCAGGCACCTTGGAAACAGCTACTTTCAGCAAAGTTCAAATGCTCTTACTTCACATGCCTTTTCTTCATGTTCACAGGCCCATCACTGATGTGCATGCGTTGCTTGTGATAGAAGAATTTACAGGGATTTATGGCTCATCCTTTTATCATTTGTTTCTACCTTTGCCATTCCTGTTCTAAACTGAGACCGGTATGTTATGACGACATTGAATTTGTGCAAAGAGGGAACAGGAAGCTATGACTGGCCTAGTGCTTTGCTCAAGTGAATTTCCCTATTACAAACTGACTCCTAAGAGTGTAACCAACCTTTCATGAGGTAGGCTGCATTTATATGATTAATTATTTGTACCAGTAGCTTCAGAAAGTCCAATTCAAGGACTCTGGACCTGAAGAGGTAGGTACAGAACAACACGAAATCCTTGATCTACGAAACAAACCCTTTAGATATTGAACAAGATATGCTAAGTTGTACAGATCCCTCTTCTGAAAAGATCATCTCTTTTTGTTTAAGTTTAGCTCTTATAAGCTTCATTTGACAGCTTCTGCTCCTTGCAGTGGATGGACAGTGAACAGTCATTTCCTATCCACTGCACTCCACACCATCATGAATTTTCAGAACTGTGTAAACCACTCCACAGTTTATCATAATTGGTCTTTCTCTGAACTTTTGTCACCTCAAATATGTCGTTTGTGTCCTATTGTTGAGATGAGGGGATCCTAACTGAAAAAATATTCAAGATGCAGATGAACAGACTTATAATTATGTTTTTTTCTTGTTTTTTTCTTACTTGCATTTGAGTTGGTTTTTGTCTGCTGCTGAGCAGAGCTGATGCTTCTGTGGAGTTGTCTATCATTTCCTCAAGCTCCCACTACCGAATTATAATTGTCACCTCAGAGTCCTTAATTTTATTTCACTGTGAAGGGTATTTGTTCTGTTGTAAGTGCAGACCTTCTGTTTCATGTCTTTTGGCCCTTTATTGCCTTCCAAAAAGGCTTCTAGTGAGGAAATATCAGCAGTTGCTTCTACAGTGATTCTAGAATACTAGAATCATAGAATGATTTGGATTTGAACCTTAGAGGTCATCTAGTTCCAACCCCCCATGCCATGGGCAGGAACATGCTTCACCAGATCAGAATGTCCAGAGCCCCATCCAGCCTGACCTTGAACACTTCCAGGGAAGGGGCGTCCACCTGCTCCAGTGCCTCACCACCCCCACAGCAAAGAATATTTTTCTAATATCTAATCTAAACCTGCCATCTTTCAGTTTGAAGCCATTCCCCCTTGTCCTGTCAACACATGCTCTTGTAAAAGGTCTCTCTCCATCTTTCTTGTAGGCTCCCTTAGGGAACTGAAAGGCCTCAGTAATGCAGGTATTCACTCTGCTTTTCTGCAACAGCCTTAATACTCTGAGTATTCAACCTGTCAGTGGGCTCCACAGACTGCCTGGCAGGCTTTTTGCTCTGATGTTGATGATTCTTGTGGGAGAGGAATTTAGTATTATGTTTGATTGCTCCAGCCAAATGTTCCTCAAACTTTTTTTTTCCCCTGGCCCGCCTAATTATATTTTTGCATTTAATCTGCCAGGTTTTATGATCCTTTTTATTTTCTTCATTTGGATACAGCTTCTGCTTTTTGAATGATGACTTCTTAATTCTAATAAACTCTTTTACTTCCCAAATCTTTAGCTCACTGCTCCATCACTCCTGCTTCTTTTTATTGTTTCTCAACTTTTTGAGAAACAATGTGCACTGAAGCTCTGCTTTTAGTAGGATTTTCTTTGGTAGTCCCTGTGCTATCCATAAGGATTTCATTCTCTCAGATAATATTTAAAGCTTCTTTCTAAACAAGTTTTCTCATTTTCATATACTTCAGTTTATCGAAGTTTAGCCCAATTGTGGTGGCTTTTCGATCTTTGATGCCCTGAAGAGGATATTTGATCTAAGTATGTTATGGTCATTGCTTTTGAATGGTGGTTTTTCTATGAAATTTTGAACCAGAACCTATGTAGACTTTATTGTCATGACACAAAGTATTTTCAAATCCTGAGATGAAAAGATTTTAAGGTGATAAGGAGACAGCTCAGGTACATGTACCAGTGTCAGTGGGATTGATTTGAAGGCAAAATGGTAGAAGAGGTTTAAGAATATATTTTGAAGTATTTAACTATTATGGAATTTATCAGAGATCAGGAAAGAGGGTAGTGTGGAGGTGGAATGACTGAGGCTAATATCACTGGAGGAACAGAGCTAGGGTCAGCAAGATACCATAGAGTGACTGCAGGCAGTACTGAGAACAAGCAGAGGAGAGGAAATGATGGACCAGGAAGATAACTTTTGGTAGCAACACTTAGAGTGGATTTGAAGAATGATCAAGCAATATTTTGGTTGGATAGTGTGGCACAAGATGATAATATGACCTGTCTCCACACTAATTTCTTCATGCAAACAAAGCTGCCTCTATGCAAACTAGGTCATCATCTTGAAGGCATTTGGACAACTGGGCCCCTGCCTGAAGCAGTTCATGTATTAAAAACTGATTCAAACCTCAGAAAATGTTAACCGGACTAATGTATGATAGAAATTAAGGATTAGAAGTCGTGAGTAGGGCTGATGATCTTGAAAATATACTGGAGTCCTGTAATGCCATATTACTTATGCTATACTGCCTGGAAGATCCTCCAGGAAAATTAGCAGAAGAACCTCAGGTCAAAAATGGTAGCAAAAGGCTAATCCTTCAATTACTCAAATCATTGCAGATGAACTTTCTTTATGCAAAGGGAGCAGGTAATTTTGCATTACTGTTTTGCACATGTAGGCTTTATTCACTGAGGAAATGTAATCATCAGTCCAGGCAGTGCTTTTCTCTTTGCCTCCCAGCTGCTAGCTTAAAAATAAATGTGTGCAGAATGGATGTGTGTGGTAGTAGCTATATTCTTTCCCCCTGATTTATTTGGTCCCATACACGCTGAATACATCAGGCATTTGTTTAAGTGTATCTTTCTGGATAACTGTGGACTGGAGGAATATTGAACTTGGTATAATACGAATCTCTCAATAAATAAAAAGTCTCCCACTAAATCTCCTTTTATAAAGGCTGAGAAGAGAGATCTGTAGCACTCCACCCGTGTATGAATCGATTTCAATCAGCCTTCGGGAGGTTTCAGGCTGTGTTAGCTGTAGGATAGCACAGCACAGCAACGAAACTACCCTCACGTCCCTTATTAACAGGTTTGTTATGAAACATGGAATATTTAGATTGAGGAGATTCATCCCAGTCCTGCAGACGCCCAGCCCTGTTCTCTTCGTTTCAAGTCTGCTCTAATGCTATCCACAAGCACACCAGCTTCCCCATCATATGCAACAGGACACTAACTTCTCCAGACAGGCCTTTCTGGAAATTAATAAGCTCTTTATGGGAGGGAGACTGGGGGGGATATTTTCTGGTTACTCTTTTTAAGGGCAATTTCTGTATTTAGGAAAATGGGCCAACTTTCCCATTTCAGAATCCTCTGATTCAGACATGGGCAAGGTGAGAGGTTAGAGGCCTCGTTGTTAATGAGTGAGGCAGCCTCTGATTTTTACACTAATTGAAGCATTTCCATTTTTCGGCAGAACTAAAATGCAAAACTAACACATTCCTTGGAGATTTATAACCCCACAATGGATTCTCCTATCCTCTCTCCCTTAATTATCCCAAATTATCTGAACTCTCATGAAGAAGAAAGAAATTAATATTAATATTCCATTTAGAATATACTCTAAAATGCAGTAGAAAATGGAGGCAATAATAATGATAAAGAGGGTAGCTAAGATGATTTGGAATATATAATCTTTCTTCTCTTCATTGCAGCTGTCTTGTACAGGAAAAAACCAGGAAAACTCGGTCTTGCATTCATTTAGCTAAGCAATTTTTTTGCTGCATTACCTTCCAATATATAAGTAAAAGCTTAGTAAAATATTGTTCTGTCTGTTAAATGTAATATTTTGGCTCTGTGCCTTGATCAGAAAAAAAAATAGGGACAAAAGAAATTGGATAACTCTTTTTGAATAGCGTTTATACATGGGGGGTAAATATACAGGTGTGACTCATCACTGGAGAGTAGACAGGAAAAATAGCTAGAAGAAAGAGCAGCTATAACCTGGACATGAAATGAAGCAGAAATTATAGTTTTGTTGAAAGAAAGGAGGAAATTACAGTTATCAGAAGAGGAAACAGTAGGGTCAAACTAATCAAAAACTGCAAATGTTGAATTTTTGTCTGTGGACTGTAGGTCAGAGAGAGAGTCTACTTGCATGAAACTGGCAGAGAGGTGCCACAGAGAAGGGTGGAAGGGGGAAAGGAAGAACATGTCTTCATTTGGATGGTGAGACCAAAGTGCCTGGTAAATGTCCAGTTAGCCACTGACTGACTGCTGTTTTGAGTTAGAGTTGTAATTGGCCTTTCCTGCTCGGAGGTGGCTGCCAGCTGCTGTACCAAGTTCCTAGCTCCCAGCTCTAGGGCACTGACCACAGGGCTCCCACTGTCCTGGAAGTCTGCAGTTATACGATGTGAGTGGAGGATTGGTTTAGTTTAGGTTGACAAGTGTCCTAAGATGGAAAACAGCCTTGAGAAATGGTCCTTGATGGTGGGAGGCCATTCACACTGAATGCAAAAGTGTGCCCAAGTTGAAGCTTTAAACTTGAAAGCACATTATAAATCTGAATCCCATAATCACTTCTACATTTTGTTCTGTGTAAATTTGTTCAGTGTCTCCACTCACTGAGAGGAGCCAGGGACTTTCAAAGAACCCACCACTTGTGAGGGCCTTGGCTTACACCTGCCTTGGTGTTACACTGTGGGCTGTGATTTAAACTATGTTATCTCATGAAGTAAAGTTTGATTTTTTGGACAATATTTTATGTCAAAACTGTAACTTTTTAAAGGAGAGAGGGATATGGAGTAACTCTACTCTGCTGTGCTTATAAACCCTTTTTTTCTCACTGTCTTAGTACAATGTTAGCAAGTTGCTGTAAGGGTGGAAGACATCAACTACAGTGAAGCTCATCTACAAAGCTGTTGCATATGGCATCACATATTGGGCTTGAGGATGGATTTTGGGTGAAAAGATTGTCATATTAAAAAAAAAAACCCAAGAGAGAATGATACTAAAAATAGTGAACAGACTTGAGATCAGCTGTGAACTAAAAAATCCATTTTACTGTTTCTTTTTGCTTGAAAATAGCCTTTACTGTTTTTGTAACAGTTTGCCTGTCTGTTTTGTTTGCTTAGCTTTCAGAGGATCAAGGCATGATTTTAAGAAGTACTGAGGCATGGAGCTAGGTCTAGAAATGTATAGGAACTGGTCATGGTTAACATGCTATCCAGCTGCTCAGGACTGTGCATCGTTGCACAGTGTGGTAGTGCTGTGTGTAGGTACAACTGTAGTGTAGCTGAGGGCTGCTGTGGGTTGGATATTTAGGGTTCATTTTCACTACTGAGCTTCTGTGAAAGGAGCTTGTGTTTCTCGGCCTTCTCCAACAAGCCAAAATATTTGGGAAGGAACACCAGGTCCCAATGCAGTCTTTTGTTGTTCTGTTCAATATAGCAACATTCAGTCTCAGGAAAAGCAATTTTGTGATCCTGCCTCCTTGGTTTTACTTAAAAGTCAGAAACAAACCCAAATCAAACCAAAGCTCATGTCTAAGGATGTTAGTTGTAGCTACAGGTTTTTGGTGTGAATGTGTGTTTTGAATAGTTACTGGCGAATATGTGACCTTTAAACATAATGGAATGGGGAAACTAGATTTTATTTCATTTAGTCAGATGTAACAATTTCAATGTTACGCATTGCAAGAACACTTGCAATCCACCATTGAGAAACAGTAATGTGATGGATAAAGCACTGGACTGGGATATTAATCTAGGCATTGCTGTAGAATTTCTACACCAATTTGTCCAAGAAAATTACCCAGACCACTTAGGGCTTTTCTATCTGTGCAAAGAGTATGATAATACCACCAGTCTGTGGCAAATCCATGAATATTACCCATATTTACTAAACAGTTTCAGATTAATTTTTTATCTTGTTCAATTATTTCAAAAAATACTTTCAGGAAAACCTGATCAAAGATATGAAAGCTATTACATTACATGTGTAATGTAAATTGGCTGACCCATGCTAGACTGTTGAACGTCCCTGGATGAGAAATTAAAATAATTTGTTTAAATTATTGACCAACTGGTTGCCAAAACTATCTTATGACAAAAGATATCTCTAACTGACTTCATGATCACTGAAAATTTCTGCAGCAGTCATAAAATTTATGCATCTTAGTTACATTCCTCATTAATTTTTTTCACTAAATAAGAGGTATGAGACCAAAATGACACAATTTTATTATTAAAACTACAGTTTGATTTCCAAATACATGTATTTTTTCATGCAGCAAAAATTTTATGGATTGTTTTCCTATTCATCATTTAATGAGCAGCAAAATATTCTTCAAACTGCCACAGAAGAGAATAACACATACAAAAGGATGAAGAAGGAAATAGAACAGCACATGCTATAAACTGAACAAAATAAATACAAGGTATTTATGCATGCTTTTTATTACATGTCTTTATTACTGTAGGTAAAAAGAAATACTCCACATTTCTTCATAAGAATTAGGGTAAGACACCGAATTCCAGAAGTTGCCTGGTACCTCTTCTTAATTTGGAAAAACAAGAAGTGTGGGGTTTTTCCATTTTTGTTTCTGTTTCCTTACAGTTGTCTCCTGTGCATCACATATCAAATCTGCAGTGGTGCTCCTTTGCAAGAGGAGTGCCACGTGTGAGTGCACGATGGTGTGATTGTGAAAGACATGCTTTCTTTCCCTTTTCTGGAGATCCCAAAGGCCACATTTGTCTTACAGTCTCTTTGCTATGAGTGTAATTAAACGTAAAGCACTTTGGGATATTCAGCTGTATAAAGTATTGCTATTGAAATGCAAGTTGTTTTTCTGCAGAAAAACACAAAAGGAAAAAAACCAAATAAACAGCAACAAAAAAGCAAAAGTAAAGGTTTCCAGGGATAAAAACGTGAACACTGTTAGATAAATAAAACATTAGAAAGAAGGGAAAAGACTTCCGGAAAACAAATCAATAAGATAAATAAAAAGATTTATTTGAGAAAGTGGACAGGCTTGCAGAAATTTCTAGCTTACAAGGTATTTGCAGAGAGCAAATATGATGAATCAAGACACCATCATCAAAGTAAAAACCCTAGGTATTAAAATTTTAACTCTAACTTGCAGAGAGTCCAAATCTTTTCCTCTGTGACATAAATTTGCTCAGGCAGTAGAAGCTTCCAATTACAGAGTTTCTTCTGTATTTTACATCCTTGGAGATAGTGTTTGTCCTTTTGTAAAATGAGTGTGAGATTCTGTCCTTCTCAATTTATGACTTCTACATGACACATTAGGAACTGGAATTATTTATAAAAACAGAAAAAGATAAGGCTTAACAAGCTCATCGATGGATAATCCTATTTTTCACTGCAAAGGGACACTTTTGCCATGGTGAAACAGTGACAGGACTTACCCCGAACTGTCATTCGGCCATGGACTAGACCTTAGGTATTCAATCTTTCAGGTAAATGCCTGATAACAAGGCTGTAGAAGTACAGGCATAAACATGTATTTTTTTCTCTCTGTTGATTCTAGTGGTTCGTGTCCAACACAACAGAACAGGGAGCCGCATGGAGGGCCCCCCTTGTGGGGCAGCACCTCAACCCTCACATTGCTAAGTAGCAGTCTGAGAACAAGTATCACCACATCCAACTCCTCTTTGCTCTTTCTGGAAAGGTACCCTTTGTCTGAAACCAGGAACACTCACCTGCTTCTTCTTCCATCCAGGTTGTTTTAGGAGGTCATAGCTCTACCTCCTTGTAACTTTCCTCATAAGAGGTTCCCACCCCCACATGATCTTCCAAAGGAACTTTGTTGGGGAGGCAGCGTTTGAAGCAGGGCAGAGGCACACATTGTCTTCTGGCTCCAGCTGTGCTGAGCAANTTTTTTTTTTTTTCTATTGAAATTGTCTGGAAAGTAAGTGAAACTCTAACCAAAACAGTTTTTCTTTGCTGGAGACCTGATGTTTGCTATACACATACTTTCCAGATAACTTAATAGCCCCACAAAAAAATCAATAATGTTCTCTATTAGACTTTTAACTTTGTTTCAGTTTTCAATGACGGCTTCTCATCAAAATTCATGTTTTGAAGGTCCTGGGTTTGCTTTAGCTTTTACAGCTTTCCCATACCAGACCATGTTAACTCCTCTTATAATCTACAGGTCTATGCTGAACTGAAACTAATGTGTTGATGGCTCTCTTTTTACAAAATGTTCATGCTTCTCAGGTTTGGAGTGTTATGTTTTGAAGGACAAGGAATAACAGAAGTGTGAATTGCCTTTTAAATTTTCAGTTGTCCTCTGCATTTTGGTTATTTCTGATAAAATATCTTGAAGGCGACAGTTCACTTTGTCTTGGAAGTATAATTTGATGAAAACTTAGTCTTCTCCATGGTTTAAAGGATACATATCAACAAAGATTTCCATGCCAGGTATACTTCAGATCACCAAGTTGGACTACTCTTTCATGTTTTGCTTCAACTTGCTCGGTTTGGGCTAAATTGACTCTACTGACATTTGATAGTTAGCTTGAGTAATGCTGTGCACTCCCACTTTTTTAGTGGGTGTCTGAAATGTTTTAGGTAAGACCTCACAAATTCTGAATGATAGTTTTGTGTTTCCCTTTGTTTGGAGAAATAACCTGGTTTATTTGATTTCCTGAAACATTTATGTTAAGAAAACACGTCTCACACAGTTGCTTTACTTCTGGCCTAGACTGAAATGCAGTAGGAGGGAGGGAGAAGGCCTCAGATGAGTTGAAACTAAAGAGAAAAAGAGAAATGCACTGCACCATTAAAACCTGAGACCATAGAAGGTAGTTTTTAAGACAGCTTTATTTTTGTTGGTTTCTAACAACCTTCTTATTTAATCTTATTGTGAATAAGGGGAGAAGATGTACTGCCATGAATGCTAACACATGGTCTAAGCTCTTTCTTTATTACTTTCATTATCACAATAGATCTTCATTGGCCTGAATTGCTAACATCCTTATAGGAATGATAAGACTAAAATGGTTCTACCTGTCATTCGCTGATGTGTGAATCGACAATCAAATGATTGATCAATTTCTCTGTGCTTCAATAGCTTCTTTCATCCTGATTTACTGTATAAAATTCTGCAGTTTCAGCTAAGTTTTCTAAGTGGTAGGTAAAGTAAATTAGGTAATTGGACATAATCTTAGATTTAAAAATTGAAAACCCATCAGCGTCTCTGTCTTGTGAAGAAAATACATTTCAAAATCCGAAAACACAAAATCTTTTGTAAGGAAGAAGTATCCTTACAAAAGAAAACTTCTGTAATCCTGGCAGTCTGCCTGTGAATGGCTTGCATGAATTTCTAATATATTTTTCTTTTGTTCAGTTTTTCAAAAAGAAAGACGGAGAAGTTTTTAAAGTGGAGCAATAGGAAGTGCTAAATATTTTATTAGTGATTTGCAATAACATGCTTTTCCTTTATTTCTTTAACAGAAAAAAAATCATGACAGTTACCAAAATGATGAGGATTAATGTATGAAAATGTATTGCATGGCAGCCTCTGAGTAATGTATTTATAAACAGTTTCTTTAAAAAAAAAGGTACGTCAAAATAGATTACAAGAAGACTAGGAAATTACTGTAGTCAGATCAAACAGAATACATGGTCCATGACTTTCTTCTGTAACGTCTGCTGCATCCTGACTGAGATCACTGAGTCTTCATCTGCTTCCCTCTCTCACAGGAATGTCATGTTGCTTTTGTTCACCTCTGTTTAAAACAGAGTAAAGCAAGTGAATCTCTCAAGAGTTTAATGTAGGAAATATGCTTCATGATTTAAGTGATGTTTCATCCCAAATCACTTTTCAATTTATTTAGTCCTTTTTGCTGCTGTTGGTGAACCTGTGCCCTTCATGTTCTACAGGTAATCATTCTCTTTTAAACATTAATATAACCAGAGCTTTATGTTCTACACAATCTGTCAAAACTAAGAAACAATAAAGAGCTGCAGAGGAAAAAAAAAAAACTACAAAACCAAGCACCTAAATACAAAGATAAAAACTGAGACAGAAACCATCAAAATAGAAAAGCTGGGGCAGACAAAGGCTGAGTAATAGTTTTGACAGACTGACTGGAAGCCAGTGCGCTTTATGCTGTGAGGGCTTCATCCAAGTTTCACTGGTGGCAGCCGAATGGCTTCAGTAGGCTTTGATTCAAACCTAATTCAGCCAATTTATTGAATGATTTCTTCATTTTTGTCACACTAGTCTTGTTGCTGAGCAGGAATGAGGAGGAAGGGGACAAGGGGAGGCCAAAGGAAAGTTGACCACACAAATGTAATGTTGGAAGCATTAGACTGCATGGGGTTGTTCAGTTTCCACAAAGAACCAAACTTATTCCCATGGAAACCAATGTTCAAAGATGAATAACTAGCCTGGCTCTCAGCAGCTCCCTTTCCTTTTTTCTCTTTTCTTCTCTCTTGGGATGTTTTGTTGTTGTTTTTGGTAAAGGGAAAGAAAGAGTCTCTTCACCTCCAAGCAGCTTGAGAAAAGACTGGCAACATTCATTCCACTAATAAGGTGTCAATTAATGCAAAGAGGAATGTCCTGGATTTCTCAAAGAGATGTATTTTTCAACAGGAGCTAGTCAAGATGTTGATGAGGTTTTGTTTCTCTCTCTTTTTTTGTTTCGTTTTATTTAAACGGAACATACACTTTCTCGAAAAAGGGGGCTGCTAAACTGATGTTGTAAGTCTGCCCTCACGTGTTGGATTTTAACTCTTCAGGAGAGAAAGTGTTAGTGAGCTCAAAGGAATCCACCAGTTGTATTGTGGCACCACCCAGTACAGATCCTCAGGTCTGGCTTGTTTTTTTTTTTTTTTTAGTTTTGAGGTTTAGATACTGATGTAGGTGTAACAGTGGGTCACCTACACAGGAAATGCCCAGAGGTATGCACTATCCATTTAATGTAGCAGATATGGGTCATTGTAATTCCTACACTAAGTAGAAATGAGTTCATTGAAATGAATTCAAATGAATGTTACAGAGGTGTTGCTGATGGTATCAGTGTTAAAATGTGTTGCAACTATTTACTGGTATCAAAAAAGATGAAAGGTGGGCTGAAAAGCAGGAGAATTATCAACCAACTTTTAATAAGTAAGGAAGATAGCCTCAGAAATCTGAAGGAAATACTTTGCATTTGGCTTCTTGTGAGGAGAGTTTCTGAGAATAGGAAATGCCATAGGATATAGCATCACATGGGAAATGTCCAGTGTGAGTCAGCATGAATCAGTGCTTAGATGGGGCACAAGTGGTTTTGCAGGCTTTGGAACCAATGAAGCCAAGTCTCCTGCAGGCTTCCACCTGGGCCAACTGACTCTGATGTCTCTAAAAGTGCCAGTGCCCACTGAATTTTTTGTCTCATAAACATCTACAGAAGAGCTTTTCCATCAAAAGGAGGACTTCTTCTGTGTGGATCCTCTGATACCTAAATGATGATCTCATGCTGCAGCCTTTCCTTTAGCAGGGAACAAATTTTGGTTGCTCTCCCTTTCACCTCTCCAGACATCTGTTTCTATAAAATTTATAACAACATAATTGTCTGTCTGTCTATTCCACTTGGCTGACATCAGCCAGTAGGCTCAAAATTATTAGGGAAACCAGCCAGAAAAAGTGATTGCCTAAGCCTCATTTCCCTAGGAAACTCAGCTAAAAAGTTAGTATTAGCAATAACTTGTGGATTGGAACTACCACTGGGGGAATGCAGTGTGGCACTGAAGCTGTGTATGCCCAAGGGCAGTCTGGTGCGTTGCTCCCGTTGCACTTTTGCTGCAAACTTTCTCCTGGGCCCTGCTGGCAAACAAACCTTCCTCCAGCTGCTGTGTAGGTGAACAGTCACAGCAGAGTCCTTGGCAGGGGGAGTCAGAGCCTCTTTGCTTCTCGGTTTACCCTGTTTTTTTTGGCGTATGGACACCTGCTTACCAGAAAGGGGTAGGGACCACATATCCATTTAATCTGGGTTTTCCCTGGCCTTCTGCACATTTGGGATCTGCATTCAAATCTGCAGCTTGCAGTGGGTTTCAACTCCTGTTGCTGAGAATTAATTTCCATGGCATTTTTAAAAATAGTCTTTGAAAAGACCTGCATGTTCTTCTCCTCCTGAATATATGAGTGTCAGTTTGGTTTAATGAACCTGTCCGGAGCCCTTAAACTGTTTTTTAATTTACTTTTCAAAAGTTTTGTCTTTTCTCTCTAGATAATGATGCATGGATGTGGAGTGTGAGAAATATGTTTTCTGCTGGAATAGGTAGAAACCTGGGTCTCCACTTCTTCACTGCTGTCTAGGGTCTTCATTTTTACCTGCATGGTGTTGTTCTTGTTGTATATCCTCCCTTCCCTCATTTCCCTTTCTCAGAACAGTGCTTATTAAATTGCATTTATCTTTTCAGAACACTGAAATCATAATCTCCATTACAAAAACACCTTAAAACCCCACCACATTTCACAGCATTTCACAGCAGACTCTTCCTTCTCCATCTCCATCACATGCGGTCAGTGACATCACCTCACTGTGATCCTTTCAGCTCCCAGTGTGTTTAAGAAGTTCCTTATATGCTAAGAAAGGCACACAGCCAAAGCTACTTGTGCTGAGATGTTTTTCTGTGTGACTATGAAGCAGGGCCATGGCATTGTAACAGCTTTGCAGTGTGAGCTCATTTTCAGTATTCTCTTTTATCCTGAGGCGATGACCTTTCTATTATCAGCCTCTCTGAAAGGAAGGAGTACAACCACGTCTTGTCTGTGTCTTCTTGTTTATGGTTTATATGTGGCTCAAAGTTCTGCCAGAAACTTAATGCCATTTTACTGCCTGGTTTTACATTCTGCCTGTGATGTACTAATTATCAGGGTGTGACAGCACTTATTTCCTGTCATAAACCAGGGCTGTTACCCAGGAAGGAAATTTTGTTTGAGTCATGAAAGGAGGTAACAATATGAAATGTTTTCTGAGGACCATATTCTGATCCTGTTGACATTGATGGGAATGTTGGTTTTGTCTTCACTGTGAGAGCCACGTAATGAAAGACAAAGCATTTCTATGCCTGATTCTATTTTAGTTTTGGAGGGCCAATTCCCCACAGTACTGTCAGCACTGGACAGTTGTATACCTCTGCTGAATACCTGGTGCAGCACTAGTATACTGGGAAACTAGCACTAGGGTACTTAGTATGCTAGAGAGCCACAGTCTTTGTGGATGTAAATTAGTGTAGCTCCTTTCACATCAGGGGCAGTGCACTGTTTTATATTATGGGGAAATCTTGCTCTCAGCTTCTAGCTGCCATTTCCTCCCCCTTTTTAAAAGGATAAAAGCAAAGAGTCTGCACTTCTAATCCATTCCTACTAAGGGGAGGATGGGAGGAAAGAAATAAAACGATTTGGAGACTGTGTAGCAGTTTCCTAGTTCCCTACTAGTAATACACAGTTAATGCCCATGACTTAATGGGAATACACTTGCTCTCCGCCACACTTGCCTACGGCAAAAGAGACAATGAGGTATTTCTGCTTATACCATCACAACACTTCACTTGAACAGCAGAAGCACAAGTAGAAACCAGATTCAAACCAAGATCAAGGGTGAACAGAGGGCAGCCTCCAGCTTGGCCAGGGCTCTGAACGCCATGCTCAGCAGCACTGGCTGTTGGGCACCTGTGCATCAGGCTTGAGCCTCGTGCTGCTGTTGCTATCAGTTTTTCATATATTCACTGGCTGATGGCTATTTCTTCCTCCTCTGTGCAAGAGATGATGGTCTTTTAAGACAATTCCAGCAGACTATACAACCCACGGTGTTCAGAACATGTACAATATTATATTACAGACATTTCTGTTTGTAAGAGCAGAATTCAGCCCTGAACTAATTTATATGATTAACATGAAGACAGAATGTCCCACCATACTTTTATAGCACTGGAATGCAAATTTTGATTTACATTCCAACTCAGTTACTTTTCTGACTGATATCCTCCCCCTTCTTATCCTCCTGAAAAAAAAGGAAAAAAAAAAAAAAGCATTTTCATCTTTAACTTCCATCTTAAGTATCTTTCTGATCTTCTGCAGACTGAACCTTGACAGTTTTCAATTAAATAGATGGCCCCTTCTGTTCCACATATCCCATAATTTATTGGCTTCTTGCACCTGTCAAATGCCACATTTCCTCCCTCTGCCCCTGTTCACCTAACCCTTCTTTCCTTGTAACTAGAGAGAGAGCTACAGGTGTCCATTAAGCCATGAATGTTTCTTTGATCTTTCCTAGATATTTTTTAAATTGGAATTTTTTTTCCTAAGGGTTTTCTCATGTGTAACTGTACTTCCAAATAGAGCAGCATTTGTTTTGTTTTCAGTAAGCCTGGAGCTCCAATTTTGTTGGTGCATCAGTGAAAACCAGAAGTGATTCCCCTCATTTCGGCAGATCATTCTGCATTAAAATTATCCACAAAATAATTTTGGTCTCCCTTTCTCATATTTCATTTCTTGTTCAGAAACAAGATCCTTATTTCTGAATAGCCCTTCAATAAGTGCTTCAAATCCACTCCTTTTTTGAGAAAGCACTCAGTTTCCCAAATCAGGAATATAGAAAATATTTACTTATATAGAAAATACTCCCTTCTCTAACTGGAAAATTTCATTATTAAAAAAAAAAAAATAGGTTTACTAACGAAAAAAACCAGATCCTTACTTATTTTCTGTGGAACTGATATACCCTTTGTCAGGACAGCAACTCTTTCTAACTGATGTTCTGCAGCTCAAATGGAAGATGAGAGTCTGAAGCACATGTTACTGGTGAGACCATTTCCATGTGCTATCCAAGAGGCTGGATATAGGCAAGGCTGGCTTTCTCTGCACCACTGAAATTCAAACAGTTGGGCTCATCTCTGTGTTTTCTTTCAGACATTTTAGTTGTAATAAATCCTAAAAAGCACATTTTAAAAGCTAACGCCATCACCCACAGCTGGAATTTTGAACAGCTCAACTGGACATCTAACCTGACCACTTTCATTTTGATTCTGACCCTTCCTTTTCCCTCTGGTTCTCCTGTCTTCACAAAAATACTCTGCTGCCTGTGTGAAATTGTTGGAGAGTGTCTGTGTTTCTAAAATAATCCAGTACCTGTGAGGTTTCCAAAAACTCTGAAACCATTTCTGCACGTATCTTTTTTTTTTTTTTCCTTTATTTCTTGATAATGCTTTCCTTCCTATATTGGAGCATTCATGTTAGGGCACAGCCCAGACCATCCTGTTTCAGGCTTTCTTGTGCTGCAGCTAGCAATCCTTTTACTCCCTGCCCTGCCGAAAATGGCCCTGGATAGTACTGCAGACCCAGAACTCTCTGGGCTCCCCCAGCCCCCAGTCCCATCTACCTTACTCCCCCCACCCCAGCCTCTGTCCCTTCACAAGTCGGAGGGACCACACAGCACCTTCTGCCTCTGCCTACAGGAGCTGTTCAAGGTATATATATGTATGTATGTATGTATATTTATGCATGTATATTTTAACCCTCTGTGTAATAAATTCCTGTCTGCTTTCAGTGTGACATGATAGCATTTAGAAAATTTAGAAATTAGTTCAACTGCATTTCCCTATACTTTAATGCCCCTCATAAATCAGGCTAAATTCCTGGTAGCATATGTTTTCTCATCTCAGCCTATTGAACTATTGTCTTTAATATATTTCTTGTAACATCTTTTTGGAAGTACATGTTTTAAAAATGTAAGGAGGATATGTGAGCTTTCTGCTGTGTTTATTCAATTCTCAACCCTCCAAACACTTGAGAATTCGAATTATTCAGCTAGGCTTAATGAGGCTGACTCGGAGTGAAGTTATGTGCATAAAAGTCAAGGATAGGAGGCCTTGATGTTATGCATTTTTAGGTGGTTATGGGGTTTTCAATATTAATGTTCATTACTGAATAGTCTGAAGGAGAACTCAGGCTGTACCTTTTCATCAGTGCTTGCTACTAGTTACCTTGCTGCAAAGGAGCTCCTTGGGGGGTGTCTGGAATGTGGAAGTTTGTGGAAGCACTGCCATCTGTCAGTGCAGATCTGAGGGCTTCATGTCAGCCACTCCAACCTCCAACCTTGCCAACAGCTGAAGCTGCAAGCTCTGTAGGTTTGTGACACTAATCTCTGAGCTCTTAGATCGACGACTTTGCCTTTGCCTCCATTTCCCAATTAGTAGAATGGGAAAAACAACTTTGGACGTTCAAAATGACCAGCATGCAGCATCACTATGCTGTACTGCGGTCCCCAAAACAAAACACAAAGAAATAGGTAAGAAAATTTGACTAGTCTAAAAGCCTGGCCATTTTCCCATCCCAGCTTCTTTTGGGCTTTGAAGATTGGTTCGAGTTTTGTGTTTTCTCTTGAATTGCCTTTGACTCTCTTTTTTTATTATCCTGCTGAGTTTGAGAAGGCCAATTTGCCTGTTGCCTCAGCAGTTTTAGACAATGGGACTGCAGGAAGGACTCCTGGCCTCATGCTAGAGACCTGAAGAAGCCAGGTTGCCATACAGCTCTGGAGAAGAGATTGTTCAGATAGTCTGGCAAAGAAGCACATGAGAGTGGGGACATTTTAGTGCTGGTCTGCATTAAACATCCAAGGAGTCCTCACAACTAATTTTACAAGCTCCTCTGGGGCTTTATCCTGACCTCATCCCTACTCCCATTCATAAGTATGGTAAGAAAAATTCCTGTAGAGTCACCCTTAGGAAATGTTCAGAAGAAAACTCCTCTTTTTTTTCCTAGATGTGCTCTTTGCTCTGCTAAAGCAGCTGCTGGGCAAGGTCATGCGCCATCCTAGCCTTTCTAAGTAGTAGATTTTGCTGAATGCAGCCATGAGAGCTGAGGAGCAGGTAGCTTTTATTTTTGTAAAGATTTTTATTCTGATTTCACTCAGACCTTCAGATATGCATAATTGCATATCTGTCTTTACAGTTTTGAGCTGGTAAAGGGATTTGGTCAGAAGATGCTGACTGCAGGAAATGGAAGCCGTTTTCAGAAATATCTCACTTTAGTGAAGTAAATATCATGTTATACTGAGATCACTCCCACAAAATTGAGTATTTGTCCTCTACAGCATAGTTTTGGGTTTTACGCCATGTTGCAATATTCATACTACCATTATAAAAAATGCATAGCCATAGAATTGCTTTTGGAATATTCTAGTTCACAGTAAAGGTATGAGATTTTTGATTTTTTTATCCCCATTCTACTTGAAGGAACATTGAAGAATCTGAGAATTCCCCACAAAATAAAAATTCCAAATTGTAATTAGCTTTACTAAAATAAATGTCATCTGCACCTAGCACTATGGGATTTTGGAAGTAAAGTCCCACCTGTTTCTTCAGAGTGTGTTGGGGAAGAATGACAAGTGGAAGTACAGGAGAGGGAGGTATGCCTGTTGGTGATTTGAAACATAAGCAGGACCCTGCATTCCAGTTTTATCTATAAAACCCGCCCTGGTGTGAGAGAGTTGTTGCCTCTGAAGCCTTCTACGTATCTCTCAAAATCCCAAAGATCCTTCTTTTTTTAACCTGTATTGTATCCCCACTGCCCTTGAGATCCTATATTACAGCTGCTTTCCTCAGAATGATTTGATAAGAATATCTGTTTTGGACCATGTCAGTGTTAGAGAATTGCTGTCAAGCATCAAGAGATGCTCTCTCTCTTCCCCTGGGGCTTTAAAGATGCTATTCTAAAATTAAAGTGTTTGGTATAGATAAGATGCTTAGGGTTATAATGAGGTCAAGAGTTTCTGGCAGTTTCCAACAAGATTTTTAAAAAAAATAAGTTGATCTGATCTCTTGCTGGGGTTATTTTCCTTTTTCAGCAGATAAATATAGACAGATCAGGTTGAGAAACAATTAGGAATAGAAAGGTTTGGAAAAATATTTGGAAATTATTCTGATTGCATTGTCTAATTCCAGTTGCCCCATTTTATTATGCTGGCATCCTCTGCAATGCAATGTGACATGGAATATGTGATGTAATGAGATATGCCCGCCAAAATGCAATGTGCTTTGTTTTAGTCAGAATATATTAATCCACTTACTGAATAATTGACCCAAAGAGATTCTGTCAAACAGTATTAAATTATTCACTGGATTTCCAAACCAGCAGGCAGTGTCCTTTAAATATTTAAGAATAATGTCAAATAATTTTCCACACCAAAATTATTCTTTTTTTTTTTGTGTTTGTTGAGGTTCTCTGGCTGTTCTCTGTTGTTTAAGGAGGGCAGGATAATTTAATAAAAAGCCAGTGTGCCCTTTAGGTGCTCTCTCACCTACCAGCACCCCGGAAGGGGAAGTGAATGCTCACCTGGTTCAGCTGTCAGACCCAGCCAGATGCCATCCCATAAGCACTTTTTACGCCTCACCCATGCGTTTTAAAGGAAATCCAGACTCTCCACATCCACATCCACATCCACATCCACATCCACATCCACATCCACATCCACATCCACATCCATATACATATACATATTTCACCACGTAGCCCATTGCCTCAGCAGTGAGTTCCCCCAGAGAGGGTGCAGCACAGAGGCTGTGGAGTGTCCTGCTATTTCCTACCCTCAGGCTTCTTAGTACCTCTCTCGGTGTGCATTATGAGATAACAACCTTGCCGGATCAATTTTGGTGTGGAAAATAGGTTTCCTTAAAAAAGGGACACCAGGACAGCAGCATTCAAGTTCTACCAATTACAGTGTCTGACACCTTTCCCCTTGAAGGCTGCATGCTGAACGAGTGCAGGGTATATTTCTGGCTTGTCTAAAAAGGATGAGGACAGGCATCTGATAGCTCACCTTAATTATTCCATTTCCTCCTCCCTATATACATTTCCAAAATCTAATTATAGTGCTCATGGCCCCTGCTATCAGCCAGTACCCAGATAAATATAAAGCCATGGGAAGGACAGCTACCTCCCTTCACGCTTTCCACAACATTGCAAATCTATTCCAGCAGTCTTTTGATACTAATATTTTGATCCATTCATCATTGTGTTAGCATCAGCAGTGAGCAATATTTACAGTCTATAAGCTCTTCCAGGACCAACTGTTCATATTACTCCTGTTAAGTCCATTCAATTTTCCACCTGAAATACCACATTTATCTAGTCAGAGTTTGACATCTATTTTCAGGGGGGGAGGGGGTTGCTTTCAATAACAGGTTTTATTTAATTGTATGTTTTGCTTCTCCTAAAGAATACACTAAAGCAATCTGTTACCTATTGTCAATCAAGATGCACTTGGCTGCATCCTCAGGTTTATTATCTAGGTCCTGATATGGGGACATTTTTGTGCATATGCATCTGTGTCTGTTGAGGCGGAATTGCTTATCTGTTCTGTGGCTTTATTTGGACTGGAATTTGCTGCAATGTCCTCATGAGTGCAGGAATGTTGTCCAGGGTTGTGCTCTGTGTGCAGTCAGGGGGCAGCCGGCAGCCCCACTTGATAAGATTGCTATTGCAAGCCACAAGTATTGTCACACTCTGTTCCTTTTGGTAAACAATCAGACTCCAAACACACTAAATATTCTTTATTTGTCAAAATAAAGTAAGGATTATTTTGCAACTGCTCTACCTTAAAGGCATTTAAATCTGGCTTTAGGAGACAGCAAACCCTATGACTCTGCTCAGCCACAATGGAAGTAAAGTCCAAATGGAACAAAAATATGTAGGAAATTCTTATCTTCTTCTTCTTCTTTATTATTATTATTATCATTATTATTATTAGTAGTACTTAAGCAACAAGGGAGAAAATTGTAGTAACATTAAAAATAAATTTTGCACCTCCTGCAAAGACTTACATAGGTCCCTGAACTTTAAATTCCAAGCTTGCCATGGACATCATGGATTTCAACGTTCTGGAACTTTGGAACAGCAACAGCAAACCAAGACTTGGTCAAAGAATGCACTAGTCCATTATTTTGCCTGGTGGACTCCTCTGCCATAATCCCCATGGACTCCCCTGCTATAATCCCTACTCACTGTGCAGGGAAATCTACCCCTGGAGTAAGAGCTTGTGAGAGACTTCTTTTGGTATAAAACTGACATCTTTTTCTTATACCTCTTGTGTACAGAAATACCAGGGTTTGTGCATAGTTCTGGTGTGAAAAGATCACATTCAAGGTTCTTATTGGCAGTCACTGAGTGCAGCAGAGATGATGGATAGAGATAAATGGGAAAGAAGTCGCTGTTTTATGGGAAATTCTGCATTAAATTCTGTTAAATGGAACAGGAACCTGCAAACCCATAATAATTTCTAGGAAAAAGAAAAAAAATATTAAGGTCATACCAAAGGCTTAAGAGAATCAAAATCTTTGATTCTAGCTTCAACCTTTTAAAAAATCTGTATAATAAATGTACACATATAAGGAATTAAAAGCCATAAACTGAAACCGATATGATAAATTTTCTCTTTTAGAAATGACGTGCTAGAGCACTCCGATCTTCCTTGGAGGTTTAATTTCTTTGTGCTCCAAGTTTCACTAATTGCAACTTTTTCCCTTGTTGTTCTATGATACCTCAGGTGGGTCAAGCCCAGATTTTTCCCCCAGCATGCTGTTCATACTGTGACTGTTGAACAGGGCAGCACAGAGCAATGACTGCTGTTTGGAGAGGTAATTCCTCAAGCAGCATCCACCACGATGGAAGATCAAGCAGCCAGAAGAGGAGGTGACCGTGTCCCAGGGACCTGCCTCAAAGAGTATATCTTCCTGCAGGATCTTGCCAGGGTAGAGGTTCTCCTTCAGACACAGCAAGGAGAAAAGTGAAGGAGAAAAGGAAGAGTAGGGCCGGTGAAGGCCTGGATATGGTTCCATTTACTATTCCTTTGGGTGGAGGGTCTCAGGTGCTGTGCAGACACCCTGCCCCTCCAATGGAATGGAATTTCTCCTCTTCAGCAGTGAGGGACGGCCCTGTGGTAACAGACACTATAACCTTGCCTTGGTGGGATTCCTACAAGTGTAATTCTGTCTTTGTCTGAACACAGAGAGGTGGAATGCCTTCCCCAGATATGCAGCTAATGACTATTAGAGCTAGGGTAAAAACCTTTCCCTTCGATTTCCAGTCCGAAGCAACAAAACTCATTTTCTCCCTCTTGCAGCCTGTGGCAGTGCCTGTGGTGTGCCGCTCTGCCAGAAACGTTCCCCGTGCTGACGGACATTACTGGGTAGCTTACACAAAGCCAATGAAAGGAGCGTGAGGGGCTTGCTTTGCCTTGGCTGCCGTGCCAGCAGGATGCTGACATGTTGCTGACTGTCTGCAGTCCTGCAAACTAAGCTTTTTGGAGAAAAGCTGCTAAAGCTTTACAGAAAAGCATCTTCAACCTCAGGTGCTGCAGCATCGCCAGGCAGGGCAGTGCTGTGCTGGGATGTGCTCCATGCGTGTGTGCTGGGGGCTAACACCAGTGTGAAGCAAATGTCTCCTGAATGAATTGGTGCCAGAGGGGACATGCACAGCATCCCAAGGCAGCCTCAGCGAGACACCCGACTGATTAGATATTGAGGTCAGGTGCTGAGATACCAAGGTCGTGCCACGTCCTGCTTTTCTCATCCAGCTGGGCCCCGATAAAATAGCAGCTGGTAAGACCACCAATCAGATAAGGTGGCAATTTTCAACAGTCTCAAATTATTGTTGCAGCCGGGGAGGTCCAGATAAGATCAATCAGATGCTGGAATGATTTAGCCATTCCTGATTTCTCCCCCACTCCCTTTTTTCCCTATTCTTCTTTCTGAAGACAGACAGTCTTGTGAATGTGAACACAGGGAGAACTCGCATAGTCCCTCACTATCCTCAGAACAAAATGTGAGGGTTGATTTATGGGATGGATTACTTGGAAATGGTAATTCTTTGCTCTTTATGATGTTTTGTTGGAAAGTGCAGTACCCTCCAGTCAGAGCTGCAGGATGGCAGTGAGGTTTTTGCAAAAGGGGTGAGAGAAGGGGGGAGGTGGTGAGTACAGCAGCTCCTCTAACACAGCAGTTAATAAGACACCAGCACATTAATCATGTGACAGATATTGAATCTAACAGGGCAAGGCAATAGTTTTTAAAAACAGCCAGTTAAGCTACTACCTGGTAGAAAAAGGCTGACTGAATGGCACAGGTTTTATGCCACTGTTTGCAACTGAAGTTATTTTTTATCCCTTTTTTTCCCCCCATTTGAAAGTCTTAAAATGCCTTTTTGGACCTGTAAGAAAATAAGAGATAAACCATTCAAGGCTGTAATAGAGGGCTGCACAGTCCCTTCCCCCTCGACCTGCTGTGCGACCAGGCTATACCCCTGGTGTTTGCACAGGACCCTACTGTGGTCCCTCCCCTGAGCTGTACTGCCAGTGCTCAACACGTGTGAAAGGCTCCTGAAGGTCATGGCACAGAAGACAAACTCTGATGCTGTGATACAGCCAGGAAATACTCCTGATTAGAGGAGACATGATTATCAACTGCAGCCTACCAGTGTGGCTCCCTTCTTTCACGTGGCTGTCCAGGCAGCTTTATCCCACCAGACCATGTACACCTCGGTCTCTTTTATGACCTCCTGCCGGACTAGAAGTGGCAAAGGCAAAGTGGGGGAAGGACTGAGGTAATTTTGGTGCACAGCAACAGATGAGCCCATACCTCCTTGGTGTCCTTTACTTAAAGAGCTTCAGTCTCTTTAATCCTGTGGTTACTGATGTTATAGTGAAAGTTATTTTTCATTGCTAAACACCAGTTGTTATCAGAAACACTATAAAACAAAGAAAACATTACTAAATGAACCATTCACACGATTTTTTAGGCTATCAGCATGTGCATATGCCCTTCATTTTGAGCCTTGTTCAAACTGCTTGCCATGACAAGTTGGGAGCACTGGGCACGACCAAAGAAGACAGAGTAGTAATAAATAGAATCATAGATTTGCCAAGGTTGGAAAAGACATTTAAGATCATCTAGTCCAGCTGTCAACCCAGCACCACCACCCTGTTCACGATTAAACTCCATCACTTCCCTTGGCAGTCTGACTAAGTAAAGTTTTGTCTTGCTTCCCATATGACAAATATAGATTTCCAGGGACATGCCTCTTGGCCACTACAGTATGATGAAATGGGCCCTTAAAGTAGGATGCAAACAGATGTCACCACTGTAAATGAATCATAAAAATTGCCTTCCCAGAGGACATCTCATGTCCATCTTGCTCATTAATCAGTCCCTGACAGTGAGCAAACCCTGATGTTACAGGGGAAGATAAAAAAATAATTGTAATAAACAGAGACAAAAATGCAACTTGCTTCAAGCCAGTGCTGTGGGAAAAAAATGTTCTTTGACTCTGGAATAATCATTAGCAAATGCCAAGCAACAAAAGGTGAATGGGTGGTTCTGCTGCTGAGAATAATAAAATGGAGTTTCATGGTCAGTGTTGGCAGTAGCTACAGTCAGTTCAGCTTCCTGGGATGGCTGTGTTTGTTAGACTAAGTCCTTAAATTTCGGGGGTAGATCATTTAGGTAAGACACCTGACTTGCATGAGAATCACCAGTTCTGGGAAGGCTTGGGAGGAGCTTCCTTTATTTCACTGAATACAGTAACTGGTGCAACCCATTACAGCTTTTTGTGGCTGATGTGTGGGAACTTTGCTTCACTGGACTCAAGGAAACCACAGTGTTTCTCAACAGCTGAACACCTGACCCACAGTTTTCAGATGTGGTTTAGTTTTGTTTTGCCTTTTAAAGGTCATAGATTGAATTTAGAGGTCTTTTTGTTTGGTTTTGTGGACTTAAGAAGGCATTTGACAGTAGCAGTGTTGAATAATGTCTGCATGGATTTCCTGATGCTAATCAGACTAATCCTTTTTCTTTTTCTTTTTTTTTTTTCTTTTAGCATAATTTTTGAGCTAAACAGTTGAGCTGAGACTAGGAAAGATGTTCATAGGAAATAATTTCTCTAGCAAGTTCTGATATATTTTTCTGAAAAATAACTTTAAATTTATCTTATGGTTTCCCAGCTCTTCGCTCTCTGCAATTTCTCTCCACGTCACAGCATCAGAATATACTGCAGGTTACAAGGTAACCGAGGGAGATGCCCTAGCTAGTTCTAACTGAGTGGGAGTTTGAAATAATGCTGCTGCAGACATATTTCTTCTGGTATCTAAGCCAGTTCAGAGGGGTTAGCTATCTCCACTTTGGTCTGCTGTCTGGGATGTAGACATGTGTTTCCAATCCTTAGCCAATTAACAGAAAATACTGACAAACACTCTTATATTTGTTTCTCAGTGAAAAATTCTTCCCTAAGTACATTATGGTGTAATTTCACTTGTAGCTGGCTAAATACAGATATAAGTCATGTAGTCATGTTTGACACCCACCTCTGTCTCTGCAGAGCTCTGTGGGCAAATCCAGGGACACACCAGCTCACAAGAGCAGTGTGGTTGGCTGCAGCTGCCGCTGCTGCTGGCCAAAGGAAAACCTTTGCCCCATTGAACTCACTGGCAAAACTCTTGTTGACTATTTTTGGGAACAAAATATGTACTGCAGCAAACACTCAGCACATAAAGAATAAGACTGACTGTTTTCTCTCACAGAAGGCACTGAACTTGGCAGCTGGACTGTCACTTTGAGCATCGGTGCTAAACAAATCACCTCCTTGTGTCATTTTCTCACTCTAGAGGAACATGGATCTTTTTTCACTGTGTTGTTCTAGCATATGATATAATTACCAGCATTAAGGTAGGCTTTGTTTCTTTTCCTCCACATTTGGCACTTGGATTACATTTGCTTTTACGTGTTTGGGGTCTTTTTCCCAACACAATACAGAAACACAGGGAAGCATAGGTTGCTTTATAGTTGCCGGAACACATAACTTAAAGAGTTGAAGCCCACCTAACTCCCACCCATACAGTCTCATCTAGAATCTCTGTCTGCAGTCCAGCACTGACTTCCTAGGAGTCCCTTCCCTGTGGACACTTGCAAGTGTTAGATAATTTCCTAATTAGCCTGAATGCACTACGATGGCTCTGTTTTAGTTGCGTATCTATTCTTGGAAGCAGATGCTCTGGGGCAACAAACTCTTTCTGTGAGCCAGAACTGTGAAAGCAGAGACAGACAGGCAGCTCACTTCATCCTCCTTCCCCAGGGGTGTCTGTGAAGCTTCCTGAAGGACCATGCTGTGACACCAGGCAGGAAGGCAGAGCCCACTCCTTCAGGACTGAACCCAAAAGGCCAGTGGGCACACACTAGCTCCTACTCCTTCAGTCTCTTCTCTTTTGCAAAGGAATATTTGTAGCTTAAACTTCAGGAATAGGGTCCTCTATGGTCAGTGGGGACTGAATGGGTGATTACGTTATATTGTTAGATCACCCTCACCTGTGAAGGTATTTAATTATTTGTACTTGCTAGAAAATGTAGGAGTCATTTGACATCAGAAATCTACAATTTTTGGAGGCAGCACCTAAGCAGGACACTCAGAGTAGATGGATTGGGGTCCACTTTTGGTTAGTAGGCTGACAAATAGTCTATAAAGAAATAATAATAATAACAATAATAGATAATAGTGATAATAGAAAAAAATAAGAGAAGAAAGAGAGAAAATGAAATATTTTGACAACAAAAGCCACTTTGTCTTTTGTCATTCTTAGCCCTTTGAAAATGCCTCAAACTTTCTTTCGGTAATTGCTATGCAAACATTTTTGATGTCTGTGCAAAAACATCTGGAAGCTTACAGTAGCATCTGGACATAAATATTAAAAGATCAACAAAAACATGATGTGAATTAGCCATGTGGATAGCCATAAAAACCACAACCACAAAACCCTGCTCCATTCCTTTGGCTGCAAAAGTGGGTACTTTCTCACTTGGTTTTCATGTGTTTATGAACTGACATTCAAAAAGTGAGTGGTCATGACTAATGAGTTGGTCATGACTAATGAGTTTCATTTTGACCACTCTTAATCATACTAGAAATTCCCTTGCCTGATTCAAATGGAAATAGGATAGGGAATGTCCCTCATCCCTTCCCCAAGCCCTCTGCAAAAACTTTGGTGTTCTATATGATAGTTTTGAATCAGTTTGCGAAACATGTGCTTGCAAGGCTCCTTCTCCTGCAGGGCACAGTGTGGACTCCCACTGATTTCTTTCTGCAGTGGGCAGGACTACCTGAGAGTGATTGCTGTGGGCAGTCAGTGCTCTGTGTTACACGAAAACTTCTTTCAGCGTACTCAGGTCTCACTCTAACATGCCCACTGGTGAGATGTGCTCTGACGAAGGAAAGGTGACTATAAGGTCCATCTCACACAGGGCAGCTGAAGGAAAAGAAAACACTCCATGCAGCTCTCACAAAGTCAAAAAGGAAGCTAAAGTGGCAATTCCATGGTTATTTTTCAGCTTATGCAGTCTAGTCTCACAACTTTTGAGCCCCTCAGGTTGGCAGAGTTGCAAGTCATTTTTTCAAAAGCAGCAAGGACATGAAGGCTCACAAACCTCTTTGCTTTTTAATGAGTCTGCAGTGCAGATAATCAAAGGTTTTAGATGCTGACAGGAGTCAAGCACATATATGGATTTGATAACTCAGGTCTTATTACCTTGATTTTCTCTTTGTAAAAACATATATCATATCTTTTTGCCTCCAGAAATGAATACATAAAAGATTGAGCAGTGCTAGTACAATAGAAGTCCTTTAAATTTTCCAAAGAGTACTGGAAAATGCACTTCAGTGATATGGATCAGGTAAGCAATGCTGTGTCTTCTAGGTGCCATCACTTGCTCTCATCTTTTTCATATTCTTGCAGTTTTCTTCCTGGTTTTTAGCTTTGGTCATTCGTTGCAGGCTTCAGTGCTATTCACCACATTCTCAGGAGAGGGTTCAGCTACAGATCATATATATCCCACTACCCAATCTGGACTGCTTATGGAGAGGACTTGCTTTTAAATGGTACTTCCAATTCTTAATTGTCTGAAGACGTGTAGTATTTCATGATGGAAACAGAAGTGTTGTAATTGGCTGTTGGCCTCTCCAGTTGCTAACCCACTGGGATATTCTGGATAGGACCAACTGCAAGGTGAACGAATGACTCTAAAAGACTCTCAAGAATGGAAACACACAGATGTTTGTATTTGATTTCTGCCCTAATATTTAGTGAGGACTCTATAATTTAAATAAAAGGGCTCATTTTTCCCCAATTTAATCTCCTTTAAACAGTGTGAGAGTTATAAACATTATAATAATGTTACCACTTTCATATTTAAAAATATGCCCTCTAAGCATTTACATTCAAGATTTGTTTTTCTTCAGATGTGTAAATAACGCATAGCAATTTGCATCTCATGCATAAATCTTTCTCCTGTTGAATGCAAATTAAAAAATAAAAATAATCTGGCCCCCAACCCCTTTCATTTCCTTCTTTTCCCACCTCCTCATATTTACAGCAAGTAAGCTGGCTAATTTTTCTAATGAGAATTTTAAGAGTTTATGTGTGTTTAAAAAATTATCTGACTGAAGTTTTCTTCCACCGAGTAAAAAGAAGCCTAGAGCTGATTAATAGTGTTTCCTTTTCCAGTCCTAATGAATGTGTTTCAGGTTTTATGCATCCCAGATGAATCTATTTTAAATGGTGTGTGTCTGTTTGCGTGCATGAATGTAGCTCTTTCTTGGGATTTATCCTAAATGAGTTTAGCTTCTCTGTACCTTGTAGGACAATACTGATGCTGGCTTAATCAATTTCAATTTGCTGTTAAACCAGAAACGAAGCATTTATCAGGATGAGCCAGGAAGGGCTGAATGGGCTCTTCGTGTCGCTGAGGTCTCTTTGTGAAATCTGCTCCATGAAGTTTCTGGAGCTCAGAATTTACAAGAAGCTCTTCTCTGACTTGCACTTACCACCTAGTCTGGATACACCCTCAGGGTGATTTTACTCGACATGTTTCCTGCACTGGCAGTGTGTGTGCCTACTGATGAGTATCATGGGGCTCAGCCCACTAAAAATAACTTCTCTAGAGAGTCTTGCTGCCTTCGTAAAAATGCAACCAAAATATCTCATTGAATCATCTTCCTCAGCTCAGACCGGCTCCGCTATTTATGACTGTAGAGTCACTTCTGCCTCCCCGGCTGCTTCACACCGAGCGCGGAGCCAGCCCCGGCAGACGCGAGGCGGTGCCAGCAGCAGCCGGAGCTCTCTGGTGGGTGAAAGCCTTCTGCTCGCACAGCAAGTCCCGGCCCCGAGCTGCTGGAGATACGGGGTGTTGCAAACTCCCCGGCTCCTGGAGGCAGGTGCTGCTTTAGTGATCAGCTCTGAACGCCGTGGCAAGCAGTGGGTGAGCATTTCTTCCGCTGCCGCCTGATCACAGCGATGCTAATTTTAAAGTCGTGAGGAAGCGTAGGGAGGTGATAGCAGGATGGTCCCAGCTGTTCATCCCAAGGACATGAGTGGCACTTTTATCCAAGAGGGAAGGTAGGAACTCCCATTTCACTGCACAGACAGGGAGAGTGGGGAGAAGAGAGTAAAACCTTCCCTGAATTCCTGTTTCACTTCAGAAAAGTGTTTTCAAAGACTCATCCTCTCTTCCCCTCCTGCAGTTTATATTTAGTTTTAAGCTCTCCTGGCTGCTGCACTGATAACTCCTTACCATTTCCACTACAATTAATCAGAGCAGGGTTGATTATGCTTTTGTCTCTGATTGTGTAAATCAGGATCCCTCTGTCTAAAATGAGGAGACCTTTTCTGCCTGGGTACCCTGCTTTCCATCCCATTCCATCCCATCTTGCCAGCATGGCCAGGCAGCCAGGCATTCCTGGATTCACCTGGCAGATATGGCTCCTGTGTTGAAATCATGCTGAGAAGGACTCAGGCAAGGGACTGAGCAAGCATCATGGCTTTGGTGAGAGGAGCTGTGAGATGGGTGAAGTCACCATTTTAGGGGGCCTGTTAACCTACTTTCATGATGTGGTGCAAGGGGGAGATGCGAGGGCCTAGAGGGCTCTGGCCCACTTGCACTGCAGGACAGCCAAGCTCATCACTTCAAGCATACTTTTTCAAAATCCGCTTGAATAGGGTAGCGCTCATGCAATATGCACTGAGAAGAAAATGTAGGTTTGGACAGAAAAAAATCATAGTAAAGAAAGCAGCTCCAGGTCCCAGTAGTCTCTTCTAACAGCCCCCAGGCTGCTTCCATCCCTGTTTCACACAAAACATCATAAGGGCTCTGGCCCTCAGCATGGGCCTGTCTGGGTGACCTTGAGGCAGCCAGGCTCTCCTTGAGATCACTGCTTGCTTTGGGACAGCATGAGCACAGGAAGAGCAATGAGGATGTGTGACACCTTCTGTGTGTTTGGAGAGGTTAATAGAAGGAACGAACTGTAATTGTAGGAGTCCCCAGCACTACAGACATTAGTGGCTTTGCTGCCCATTCAGCATTAGCTCTTTTCCTTGCTATCTCACAGCCCATGAGCCTGGCCAGAAGATATCTTCTGGTTTAGAGTAAGCTGTGCCTGCAAATCAAAAAGCTCTTTAAAAATTTGTATTTATTAAACTCAGTACTCCTGTGGGACTGACTGCTTCACAGGTTTGTAGTTTCAGGTGCAAAAGGGTTAAATTTATTTGCCCAAAGACTTAAGATGCAGAACTCAGCAGGCAACAGGATGGAGGAGTTGAAATCCTTAAGGGGCCACTCCAAACACTTGTCCGTAATCCCTTCTTTTCAATTAGTAGCAAATGATAATTTGTAGCATTGCCTCTTAGGAAAGCAACTGCAGTGTTTCTCTCCAACCCAGGTAAGAAATCTTCCAGTTACATTAGCTAAAACTGCAGGAAGTGTTTCTGAAGGACAGACACGCTATGCATCTTTTTCTTCCACCTGCCTAAATGCTGGGCTGTGTTTCTGTTCTGCTCTTACAAGAGGACAGATGAACTGCAACTCCAATTCAGCTTGCAGCATGTAAACTTTTGATTTTGCTGTATCTGTGGTTAGCAGATCACATTCTTAGTACACCCTTACTTGTCAAACAGCAGCTCTGTAGGCAGAGATCAAAGGAGCTGGAGAGAACACGTTTCCTTGGCTCATAGAGGAGAAGATGAGAGGTAACATGATCTCGACCTCTGAAAGTCAGGGTCAGGTCTGAGAGTGGGTGACTTGAGCCAGGACTTCTGTTGATCATATAACAACAAATACTGGTGCCATAACACAAACGTGAATTAACTCTTTTGAGGGAGTAGTATTTTTGGGCGTCCTAACCCCTGTAAAGCTAGAATTAACTGGATAAATGTATCCTGTATTGCTTTTAATTTTAAATGTTTTTTACTATGTAGATATGAAAAAGGCAAGCTGATTCTTAGCAGATTGCATCGCTAAGTTTTTGGGTGGAGAAGAAGCAACTCCTTGAGTGAATTACATCTTCAGATGATGTCACAAAGACTGTCTCTGCAGGGTTTTATTGCTCCCTAAGTAATGTGCCGTCTGCCCTTTCCCAGGAAGGTTTGTACCATCAACAAACAGCAGGGGAGTGAAAAATATCATCTGTAGGACATAGTAAACTCACACGTGTAAATGTGGCTATAAACTGTAAGTAAGTTAGTACATTTACAGATGTTCTTTCTAATCCAGATGCAGCTACTGTACCTCCAAGGTCTCACAGACCTAGTGCAGAAGCTGCTTTGCCGTGTTGCATGGAGAATTGAAGACACATGATGCTGTTGTTGCCATCTTTTTTTTCCCCCGTCTGCTAAATTACATTAAAAACACTCAATCGGCACTCAATATTTTCCTTATATAAATTTATCGTGTAGCAATTACTGCAGTTAATCTCAGTGTGGGTATGTGACTGAAAATGGGAAGTGTCAATCAATGTCATTCGAAGAGAAAAGATGTGCCTGAAAAACAACCTCTGCATTACAATATTGCCCCCACTATAAACACTCTACCACATGGTGTGTCCCTTCTTAGTTACACAGTGTAAGTCCTGTGTTGATTCAGGCTTGAATTACACAGTAAATCTTGTTTGTGAATTTATAGACTGTCCCTTTGAAGGCAGTATTGTGCCAGCCTATTTATTTAAAGTCCTTTTTTCACTGCAGCAGCGTGCTTTGGAGATGTAATACCTTATACGCAAAATCCCTGAGTGACAGCAGCTCTGCAAGCTCATGATGCATATAATAAATTACGTATTATCAATAAAATGTTGCAAGACATGTCATAGATCTTATTAACATAACTTTAAATTATGGGTACAAGTTTGACCTATCTATTGATGGATTAGAAGGAAAGCTTAGATTGTTAAACAGAATTAAAAGGCTCAGGGCATCATTAAACGAACTGTTTCAAGTAAAATGTCTGTACTTCACCATAAAAAGTCAAAGCATACCTGAAAAACTAGCTGTCCCCAAGGCAACTTATAAAGTTTAAAGAAATACATAAATAGCTTTCAAGTATTTTTTTAAAATTACTTTTATTTTTTTTTTAACCCATTGCCCTCATATTTATTATGATCCAAATTTCTCCCACAAACTTTGGCTGCCCTAAACCATTTTGATCTTTGTCTCTCCCAATCCCCCAAAGCAAACCAGAGAAAATAAGCTCTGAACTGCCAGGAGATCTAGACAGCACCCAAACCTTTGGTATCAGTGACACGTAGATTGCCTGCCTGTTGTGCCCCATTTCTCAGCTGAGATTAAGTATGTCAAGACTAGGGAGTGCAGTGACAATGAGGCTCCAAACTGAGATTTACAAGTGACTCCTCAGACATGCAGGAGTCTATGCTGGCAGATCCAGCTGAAGACTTTGGACATTAGGTCACAAATGACTCTTCCGCAAATTTTCAGAGACATTTCTAGGGTTTGCTTGTTTGTGCTCGGTTTGGTATCTTGGCTAATTTTAATTTATGGAGTGGCTTTTGGCATTTTAACTGTGGATTCTTTGCCACATCTTTTTCTGTTCTCTTTGTGTTAGCACTTTGGCAACAGGGAAAAAATTAAGGCAAGTCGTTTAAGTGACTTGCCTGAAGTTATGTAGAAGAACAAGGATAGGGCCATAAACAGCTCAGAGATGTCCTTTTTCTTAGCACCCCACCTATATCCTGGAAATATTATTTTTTTTCTGAGTGTCATTAGGATTGACCATCTATAGCAGGATAAATAAAGCTTCTTCCCTCCGTACTTTAATTGTTTAAAACATTGAATTTTATTTTTAGGATGTGAACTTCTCTGAAGGGGGGGTAGTGGGGCATGCTTAGTCTAGTAAAGATGGGAGCTGGAAGGCAAGAAGCCCAGAAATTACTGCCTTTTTTTCATTATTTCTATAATATAATTTCTGGATCAAGTACAAAACCACGACTGACAGAGAGCTTTGCCATTGACTTGAGAGGGAATGGAGAGAGACATTTAAAAGAAACGTGTCCAGCTGATGAGTAAGCTGGCATGCACCACTGAGTCTTTAGTAATGTTTATTCTATTAGAGTGGACAGTCTTTTACTGTTGATAAAAAAAAACTAACTCAGTCCATTACACATTAAATTAAGAGAAAATACACATGCCCCATAATCACAACTCTCTCTCCCTGAGCACTGATCAGTAATAGTGACTTTTAGGTTGGGAGTGGAAGGTGATAGCCTAAATACTTTTGTGTTAATTATTGCTCCTCTGTGCTTGGGAAGATCCTAAAATTTTAACAACTTTTCTGTGCCTGAGGTCCGTTGAGATGTGACATCGGCAACAACAGAAGAACATACATATTTAGACAACAGTGCTATAAGTAATTCTGCTGCTTTGTGTTTGTTTTGATTTAGTTTTGTTTGTTTGTTTTGTTGTAATCTCTCCCACAGTGATAAAAAAGAGCTTTATTCAACAAGTTAAAAAAAAGTTAGTTTTCGCTCTTATTTATTCAGTCTCATATACTGAAAAAATAAAGACACAAATAAGAGTGGCTTGAGCTGTGCAGTGGACTTCCCTGCCTCTTTCAGTTAACCTTAAAGTTCACTGTGCTGAAAACTAATAGCATTTAGTTGTCAAGAAGCCAGAATAATGACATTTTTTGCCATTATTCTAATGCATTTTTCACTGTGCATTTTCTTTAATTATTTCCATGAGTAATATCATTAGGCATTCATGCCAATACAATTCTGATAATTAATTTACATGATGGCAATTTCTTAATGATTTTGATGTCAAAGTTAATAGCAACATCTGATAGTTGATCTGTTTGAGCTGACATAAATTTAACTTTTAATGTATTGATGCCAAAACCATCAGCAGCATCAAATTACATTGCAGAAAAATAAACATCCACAGGGTAAAATCCTCAGTAGAAAAGTCTTGATCCTTACCCGAGGTTTATAGGTTCAAAATAAAACCACGGCCCCCAGACACAATGCATGTCAGATTTTTACTTCATCTTGTTTTACTTATTTATTTACACCATTAATGGTATTGATGCCTCATATTTAAGAGATCAAATTATATGCAATCGTATAAAAGATGTTGTACTCTTGCCTCCAGCTTGGTGCATATATACCATATGTTAAAATAAAAAAAATGCATTAATTAAGCTTTTATGTTTCTGGTTCTTTAAGTATGAAGTTTAAACTGCTCTGTAGGGGAAGAATTTAGGACTGGTGTCTGAACCCAAATGTGTGTCTTGGTTTGTGACTTCAGTTTGCACCATGTGGTAATAAAATCAGCAAAATAGACTTTATGTGGAGGCAAATATTGTTAATATCAATAAAACAAGAAACAGGGCAATGCAAAATAAAGTTTGAGATCAATATTTTTAGTACATTTTTTCTATATGGAAGTAATGCATAGATAAAGAGATAATTGTATGTGCTCAGGATACATATAGGATGTGCAGGATAGATATATATATCTATTTTTTTATGTTGACTCATGTAAGTATGACAAGACAATTAACATAAAATAAACCCACATTGTTCAAGTCTTTGTCCAGGAGATTTGAAGATCTCTTTACAAGCCTATAGGTATTTTTCTTTACCAGTTAAATATTTTAGTACACCTTAGTATTGAAAAAGTGTATGTGAAACAAATTATGATAGCCATAAAACGGTGATGGTTGTTTTCCCTTTATTTTTTTAATGAAAAGCAAAGCCTCATTCCATGACACGATCACTAACATAATATTTATTTCCCCCTACTTCAGCCTGTTAAATATATAGATGAAATGTTAAAAACCATTAGAAATAAAATTGATCCTGCCGTATATCTCAGCCTTTTCCTGGTTTTCTGTCAATGATATCCACCAAGGGAGTGCACATTTCATTTTATTTCGTGAGGAGATAATTATACAGCCTCAATTAGACCTTTCATTGCTGGAGTATTAAGGGCTGCTAGTGCAAACCCAGATCATTTGCCTCTAAAATGCACTACCTTTCCTTCTCCAGACTCAAAAATCAAGGTGTCTGTCCTTACCTGCTGAACAAGAAGCTATGTCTGATTGTTTTTAGCCTGTCTTTAACTTGTCTTCACAAACATGAGGACACATCCTTGCTTGAAGGCAGCCCCCCAAGATTCAGTCATGTCAGTGTCCATTTTCTGCGTCCATCCTGTGGACATGAACACTGCTCCACCCAGAGCCAAAGTTTGTTGAATGATTTTAAGTCCCAGTGGTGATGGCGAAGGTGCAAACGACAGCAATAGCTTAATTCCTCACATATATTTCTGGGGAGCTGTACTTTGGAAGAAGCCTGTGGGATGAGAGGGACTTGGTTTGCTCAGAATTTTTACCTTTCCTGTGCAGTGTACCACGAGTGCACATGTTCAGCTACACACCTGCAAGATCCTGTAAATGCACTGCTGGGGTGGAGTACATGAGAAGAACATGGATGGGAGGAGATGTCTGAGAGCCCTTGAGCTTCAAACACCCTTTGTTAGGATGCACACATCTTCCACACATTTAGACATAAGCTGCGTCTACCTTAGTCTTTTGCTCTTAAAAGAGCATTGGTTTGAGGCAGATACTGGTCATACAAGTAAGGACAGTGAGAGAGAAGACTGGAAAAGAGTCTGATATATGGAATGGGAATTTTTTTGTTATGCAGGCTTTCTCAAATGCTTTTCCTGCTCACACATTTGTCTGTGATGAAGATCTGGAATTCTTTCTTCTAACAAAACAATTTAATTTCAGAGCTTTTTTGGGGGGGATGATGAAAAGAAAAGGGAGATTTCTTTCTCTATAACATCTCCCTATATTAATTAAATTTTATTTTAGTAATAAATTTTTAAAATAATAACATTTCATATTATGGAGACTGAGAAAGGAGTGGAATACTAACTGACTGTCCTTTTTCCTTGGCTTGCAGAAGGTATGGATTTTAGCTGCTCAAGTTTCCTTTGGAAATAGGTTAGTCAAGAACACATCTTGGTTTTAAGAATAGCTGCTCAATGAGAGAGCAATGTAAATGTTATCTTTATTCCAGGTGAGTAGAAAATCTCTGAAAAGCATTTCTGAGGAGTGTTAGCTTTGTGGGTTGATTGTTGGAAGGTGTAAGAAATATGACTGTGATTGTGGTTTGCACGCTGAGAGACTCTCCCCCACAACCCAAATGGCTTTCTTGTGTGTGGCATTTCAGAAACCCCTTTTTTCCTACCTCCAAGTATGTGGAATGCCTGTGCAGACTTTTTTTTTTTTTTTTTTTTTTTGTGCAGGGCTTGTCATGAGTTGGACACAACCTGTTTGGAATGCAATGTAGGAGTTTGAAAGGGAGGTTTTAAAAATTCAGAGCTGCCTGAGGACTTTGAGCATTACTAATGAAAATGTGTTTGAGTTTAATGTTGAAACTAAATGTCCCATAGAACAGAATGAAATTAACTTCTTCCCTCCCCAAAATTCATACTGAAGTTTCCATAGCCTTAAATCTGGCCTAGATAACTTAGCCTCTGAGTCAAAAACTGCTCCCTATGCCTCGCATAAACACCCACACCCAGGAATCTCGTATTATCTTCCATTTCTTCAGTCCTCCAGTTATTTGCCACGCCCTGTTATTGTGGGCTATCTTAAATTAGCTCCTCAGTGACTCAAACATTTATTAACTGCTCAGGAACCAGGAGTTCATCATGTTAAGAAGCTCCCGGGCCTGAAATGTTGCAATAGAAGTCGTTTACGACACTGATGGTGGCCAGTGATGAATCACGGCAGAGGCAGCAGGGGTACCACCTGGGAACAGGGCTGTGTCTCCCAAAGCAGGGGATGTTCTACTCATCCCCTCCACCGCAGAGACATGGGGTGCTCTACTGGTGGTGGGATGCATCTTGTAGCAGTGTCCCTTTGAGTCATGAAGCCTGAGGGGCAGCAACAATCCCTTCCTCACTTTCTTTAATCAGGTGTGAGCTCAGACGTGTGACTATGGGTATGATCTAAGTGCCTTGGTCCTTAGTGCAGAGGCAGAGAGCACAGGCCCTTCCTGCAGGAACAGTAATTAGTCAGAAGGCAGCCTAGCTACCAAGTACAATGCTCATTGTTTCTCTCCTTGACAGCTAGCTCAGGCTGGTTATTAACACACACAAAAAAAGCTTTCACTTTGAAAGTAATTTTGTTCCCTCCATCCTCCACTGCTACATTTCCTTTGCAAAAACCGTGCTGAGTCACATTACACTGTGGCTAAGGTTGTGGGGCCTCTTCAAGGTGCCATTTTGACCGGTTCAGAAGTCTCAGACTGGACTAAGACTGGAAAAGCAAGTGGTGGGGGTGGAGGTAGCCTCTCAGTTCTCATGGCACGGACTGCTGTACAGTGAGCTGGGAGAAATTTTTGTGGGAGAAGCTCCACAGCACGTTGGATGACAGCTTTTTAACAAGAGGGAAATTATGTCCTCTGTTACTTGTTGCAGTGGGATTGATTACACTGAGTCCTGGAATCGCCTGGATGTCTTAAGTCTGCAGACCACAAAGAGCTTTGACTGGAACTGGACGGTCACTAATGTCCATTTATTGCACTTTGTCATACAAATCTTTCAGTCATACAGTTTACTGACTAATTGTACCAAGCAACGTGTTTTTAATACAATGGGTATTTGCAATATGTAATAGTTATATATAAAGCCTTAAAAAATATGCTGTCTGACTACTAAATCATATGATTTTACATGAGGTTGTGTATATTTTTACATCCACTTTAGACTTACACACATAGAGTATTTCCAATTGTTTACATATGTTAGAATCTCTTGCATTTAAATAGCTCATTATGCAAATATTTACAAAATACACGGATATTTATTTTTACTGTACCCTCTATTCAATCACTGAGCTAAGATTTAATGTCTAAACATTGTCTGCAGAGTCGCATGTGCAGTAATGTATTATGAGTAATTATGTACTATATACAATTATACAACAAAAGTAACAGATTCAAAAAATATTAGCATTGCAAAGGCAAGCACTCAGATTTATGGAGCATCAGAGGTAAGGTGCAATCCTGTTTCAACCCCCAGGTATGCACATGTGCCTTATACCATGGCCTTCACTAGCCATGCTCCGGTTGTCCCCCAGCTGCCTTCAGCTGTGATGGGTGAGCATGTCCCACGCTGTGTCACAGGCCAAGGCTCTGACCAAGGCTCCAGACAAGACTTGGGATCAGACCAAGGCAAATTTATAATGTTTCCCAGGCAAGGACTTTTTCCTGGATTTGGTCACCTAAGCAACTGACCTGGCTCAGTGAGCATGTTTCTGATTTTCCCACTTCAACTGCAAGAGCTTGCAGCAAGAGAACGCCCTGCACTAATTCACCTCTCCGGCTGGAGCCATACACCAAGCAGGACTAATTTTGCATTTGAGACATTTGAAAGAGCACTGTGTTCTCATATAATCAAAGACTGAGCCTGAAGTACATTGTGTTGAAAGGTTTTCCTGACCAGAATATCTTCCACCAGGAAATACTTTGTCGGAATTGAAATACTTCACAGGAACATTTTGCTTGTGGTGATATTTTTGACAGAAAAAATGTGAGCAATTCAGAATCTGAAGAAAGTTTTTCTCACTGGTTGTTTCAACGAAGGCCTCATTTTATTTCTTTTGGTTTCAGAGCATATATTATTTATATTTACTACTCATGAGTTTAATCCCCTGCACAATATCCTTGAAACTTTTCAATCCTGTTAATTCTGGCATTGACCAATTTGATTATTAGAAGGCTTCAGTAAGTTTGGGGTTTAACAATTATGTGTTTATTTGCCCTTGTGCATGCACAGTGCTTTTCAATATTTTAAGAAAACAAGCAAATTCCAGAAAGTTAATTTCAACAGAATTTATAACTGCTATGAGGATGATATCCAACCTAAAAAAAAAAAAAAAAGAGTTCTGTTTAAGTGGATAAAGTTTTCCCAGGTCATAAGCAGCCAAAATAAATCTAAACGTTATTGAATGATCTCAGTAATAGATGGCAACCTTTGTTCCATCTATTACACTGCAAACAATTTGTCCTTGGAAGTTATTCTGAAAACATTAACTGTATTTCATTTTTTAAACAATGCGATTTATAAAGAATTTGTAGCACAAAGAGAAGATATTTGAAGCCAGCTTTTTTAGTGTTAGCTGAATCAGTGATGAATATGATACATACAATTGCCTACAGTTAAAATTTCCTAAAGCTAATTTATAGCAATATGCATCCTGCATATTGATAATGTCCTAATAAAAAACAGACTAAATAGAAGTTATCCTAAACTGAAGACAGGTCGGACTACAGTAACATCATTTGGATACAGATTTCTCAGGATGATTAAATGAATCTGATCCCGAATCTTCTAGTTCCATTTCACAAAATGTTTCGTAACTTCCTGGGTATTTATCTTAATTGACATGTGTCTCGCTACATCCTGATTATGGAAAAAGGTAAAGCGAAACAGTGATGAAGGAGACTCTCACATAGACAAGTATCAGGAAATATTAAGAGTTTTATTAAAAAGCAAAGCTTTCATAGCATTTCCTACTAAAAAAACAGTGTTTGGCCAGTATCTGACATAATGGATTGGGGTTCTTCAATTCATTTCTCAGTTGCTCTCTTTGGAGACATTTGGAAATAGGACTGCTCACAGCAGGCTTGCTCAGAAGTGTAACGTGGGTAGGAAGAAATCCACCGCCACACAACGCACTGCAACAAGGACTTGTTCGGCTGTAGGCTTGACTGCTTTTTCTGTCAAACATTAATTGGTTGGGTAAAAGAGATCACCCTGGTTTTCCACAGACCCTTAGCCTGAGGTGACCACAACTCCTTCCAAGCTTTTTTACATTAAATTTTCTCCTAGCCACTTGTTGGGGATCTTAATAGAGAAATCAGCTTCTGATCTTCCAGGGACTGAGATTTTTGAACAACTTTCCTACAGTCATATAAGAAAGCCAAGAGGGATTATGAAGTGGATCTCAGTGTGTTTATGAAAGGGATTATAGACCAAGATTTCCTGCAGCAGCAGCCAACTGTGTTTGGTGGCTCAGGACTTTCTTTTGTTTGCTGAAGCAGACTTGTCCAAACTCAAAAGGACTATTGGCTTCTCAAAAGCTTCAGCTCCTTTCTGGAGGCCAGCAGAAGCTATCTGAGGCATGGGTTCCTGCTGCTAACATCCAGGGCCAGAACTCAGACCAAACACTCTTCAGTGAAATGACACTGGGGTCCTGTCTCTTCTGCTGGCTTCCTTCTTTTCCTACTCCCACCTCTGTCTCATAGAGTGGTCTTAGGAGAGCCAAACAATGTACACATCACATTTTCTCATCTAAAACAATGGGAGAAACGTTGCATAAACCACTCTGATAAAGGTGATATTGCTTGATTAAAATATGGTAGATGTGCCAATCATTACTGAAGTAAGGCTGCACCATAGAGTCCACTGCTTGGAGGGCACCAACCCAAGCAGTTTTACAGTCTCAGCTTGCTCTGCTCTAAACTTAAGACTGTCATTCTGTTCCCCTGACCCCCTCTTCCATCACTGGAGATATACTCCATCACACCAACTCTGTTTCAGGTGGAAAGCAGAATGCCTTTAAACAGAGAGAGAAAAAGGAAAGCAAAAAACCAGACACACCTATGTATTTCACATGTGAATTCCGCCCACCTCCTGCCATATAGCTACAAAAATGTTGAGTTTATTTATATATAAATAAATACAATTTTTCACCACTGCAACTTGTAAATAGGAAATGAAGTCACAATCCTCGAAATTATAATGGCAGGCACACAAAGACACAGTTGCTGGCACGGAATTCAATTAACAGATAGCAATCACCCTTGGGTGACTGTGTGAGGTGGAAATATACAGGCATGCTAATAAGTAATATCTTAAAGCCAAGGCTTTTATCAGCCAGCAGCCAGACATGGGCATAAGTGTGGGCAGACAGCACTGCTCTGGGATATTTAATAAAACCTGCTCTCTTCACTTGAGGATTTGTGTTTAATCATTTGGTAACATTTTAGAAACATCTAGCCTGGGAAGCTTCTCAAATGGAACTGCTTAGGTCAGAAAACCTAGGGAGTTATTTACTGATACTAAAATAGCCAAAGGAACAGAGTGGATTCTAGGTAATATTAACAAAATGCTTTGTTGCCATCTTTTTGACCTTTTGAGTTTCTGGGGTATGCCTGCTACGTGAATCACAGCCTTATCTGGGGAAACATGCAGGAGGCGTTCATTAATACTGGGAAAGCGAATGATTGAACTGCTGTTTGAAATAAAATTTTAACTCTTTTTTGCTTGGTTGAAAGCCTAAAGCTAAAATAGTTTTCTTCCAGGCTCCTTGAACTTCAATTTGCATTGCATTTTGGCCTTTCAAAGGCTTCAGGCAGGCCAAGGTTTGTCATCTGCTGAGAGATGTTCAATTTAAACTTTTTCATCAGGGCTCTCTTTGTGCCACGGCAGTCAGGTGAACTCACAGGGCTGTTTTGCATGGTTAAATACCACTGCTTGGAGGAAAGGCAAATCCAGTAGCAAAGTCATGAGTTTCTTTAAAGGAAGGCAGTTCAACTTAGGGAGACATTTGTTAGAAACTTCATACAGAGGATATGTAAGGGATGGTGTTAGTACATTCTTGGGTAACTCTCCAGGGCTAAAGGAGTCATCAAACAAAAGTGGTTTGGAGCAGGATACAGGAGGCCAGCCTAGTGATGGGACATGCAGGAAGCAGCATATGTCAGCCATTATCAAGGAAGGCTGGAGGCTGTTGGCTGTGAAGCAGATGGTGCTGCTGGTAGACCTCACTGCTTTTGGTTTCACCTCTGACCTGGGTATGCAGTCATACTGACGCCTTAGGTTTTAACTTTCATATTTTTCAAATTCTGTACTGCCTAGTGTGTAACTCTGAAGTTTCTTGTAGCCTGTTAACTTCTGTTCTCTCATGATAGTTAGACACAACACGCCTCTCCAAACTTGCACTTCAAAGACACCCAGATTGTCCTAGGCCAAAAATGTGTAAACTAAGGCCTCTGAAGAGGAGAGCAAACTTGGGCTAGTTACATAATTAACTGAAGTTTTAGTTGGAGAATTAACCCTGATATGCAAATGAACCAAACTTATAAAAGTGTGAAGAACTCGTGACTTGGGGTCCATTTTGGGTGTAGCCTTTTAACTGCCCAAGGTGTACCTTTGAAGGCCCTTCAAACAAATATCTACTTTTATTTCCTTATTCCTGTCTAGTCTCTGTTTTTAGGTGGCCACCCCAGGCATCAATACCTTTTGTGGTCATTGGCTCTGCCTCTGCAACTGGGCTGGTGACAGCAGAAAGTCTGCAGTGTGTTCACTCCTTCCCTGAGAACGAGGAGCACCCCTCTGAGCACACTGCCTCAGCAGCCCGCATTGTTCCTCTCACTGGTGTGGCTGCCTGCTTTGCTTTCTTTGGAACATTTCTGATGCCCATGCAGATTCTGTTGGCCACCAATATTTGTGTAGCAGTTGAAGTGGTGGGGTAATTGTCCAGTTTGCAGAGTCTTAGTCATTTTGCTTTGTCAGAGGAATCATCAATAGGTGGGCTGAAACAAATGTTAAAGGTGGGCAGTGACATGCTGCAAGCACCCTCTAACAGGTGGTCTCAGTTCCTGTTCCCTTTTCCCCTGGGGATTCACACGACCTACAAATCAGTGGCCAGAGCCTCTGCCAGCCATTTTCCACGCTGCTGGCTTGAAGCCCAGCCTGGGCTCTGCTCAGGAAGCTGTAAAGTGGCTCTGAATAGCTGCTGTGATGCTGTCCCTGTGCTGCTCCTGTCACAAAGAGTTTTCAGTGCCCGCCTCACTAATGGATGGGTTTCTCCTATACAGAGCGCCAAACAATGCAGTGATACATTCAGGTTTTATTAGCGAGAGTTTAGCATGGCCGCAGTATTCATAATGGAAACAGCACAAGAGAACTGCACTGTTCCTCCCAAACGCGAGACCATAAATCCTGTGAGCCACGCAGCACCGTCGAATGGTGTGTTTTCACCACTTATTTAGCAGGGAAGCTATTTGTAGTCCCTCTGTATGTAAACCCAAGCTGTCTTAATATTGCAAGCCCAAACTGTGTTGGAGGAGGTAATAGCAACAAAAAAATAGCAACCAGTACATTAGAAAACTCAGTCATAGCTCTAGGATACCAGGGCTCAGCCCCTGCTGCCAAGTGAGAGGGGAGCAAGTGCTGTGGATGGGTGCTCCCCTGAGGGGCTCAGCCCTTGCCCATCTCTGGGCTATGACAGTGGGGTGCTGCTTTTACTTCAGGACTGGATCTGCTCTGCTGAGGAGTGTGAGTTTGTGTGGGACACGGGGAGAGTTTGTGCTGCAGCTGGCTTGGTTTGCTTTTACAGAGAGCAGCTGCAGTAGCAGGGTGTGTGAAGTATGCCCGGTGGAGGTACAGTAATGGCCTGAGTGTGGGTAAGCTGGTCAGGATTTCAAGACAATTGTAATTTACTGTGATGATGACACATCACCTGCCCAACATAAATCAGGCTTTTAGGTGTCAGGAGGCAGTTCAAACTATATGCTGATTTGCTGTTATGCATTCCTTGGGAAACTGTCCCAGAATGAGACAGCCTGTCCTCATGATGGAGCAAGCAGTGGCTTGGGAGGAGCTAGGCTGAAACCACTACCTCCCTTCATGTAGTCACTGTGTGACTGTGAGAGAGATGAAGCTGACTTTGTGTGCCTCTGCATTCAACCTAGTGACCCAGAAATGAAGGGCTACAGAAATGATTACCAGCCTTTTCAACTACTGCCTCTTGAAAAACTCTTGTCACCCTGCTTCCATCAGGCTTCACCAAGCCTGGAAGCTGGGCAGTGGCAGCCCCCAGCACGTGTGACCTAAGCACCGTTTCTTTGATGCTGCACAGCACTCATTGAGGAAAATGTTCGCTAGAAGATGCATGTACATTCTGGACATGAGTATTACTAGTTAACCCAGATGCGGTGGCTCGGGGAAATTACTGAGCAGGTTCTTGTTACTTTTGCAGGAAATATTGCCTGAACTTGTGGAGACAGCTCCCCTTCTCTCCTCCTCCTTTCTCTCCTGCATCCATACCCTCTCTGGTGTGGCCGTTAAAGCAATTCACCCTGGGCTGAGAGAGGAATCTCTGATTTCCTAAGCCTCACCTCTGAAGTAAGCTCTCTGCACTCTTCCAGCTACTTTGTTCACTGTTGGTATTAGCACTAGAAATGCTGACAGCAGCTGGTAAAGGTTAAATGTGTTTGTAGAAAATCAATAGTGTGGTGCCCCGTTCTCCTTCTCCCATCAACTTCTCAGGGGGAAAATGGCCCCTGGATACATGAAGAATATAAGTTCACATTTCTCCATCTCAGAACACATGCATTTATGCAAGAGGCTTAAAGGGTATCTTTTATGATCCTGTTACAGTGACGCTTCTCTTAATTCAGTGCTTGGAAGAGAAACAGAGGCTTCTGGAAGTGTTGGTTATTATGCAGGGCATGTGTTTTAAAACGTTAAGTACCTTGATTGTCTCTCACATAGCTAGTGCTGTCAGCAGTTTGCACAGTGCTTTTATGTGCCTTTTTCCTCCCTGACACACCTGTGTTAAGTTCAGAACTGATTCTGCTTCTGAAGCAATTTATTAAACATGTTCAGTGCACTGCTTCTGTGAAGAGGTCAATTTGTTCTTTCTGCCTAGAGATGCAAAACTCTGGGCTTCAGTTGGTAAATGCAAGTATCAGGTGAATTTCTAGCTGTTTAACTTAAGCTTTCCTTCAATCTACTCTCTCTAGTGATCCTTTCCTTTAACATAGGAATTTATTATTCATGAAATTTGGAGACATGCTACTGCACCAGTCTAGGGCAGGTGCAGTTGAGTAGCCTGGCATGCACACACCCTGCTCTTCACCCTCTTCTGGAGGACACATTTTCCAGATGACTGAAAACATCTGTTTCCTTCTCCTATGTTTCTTTGTCTTGCTTGCAAGGTGCCAATGTAGTGGTGGTGGGCTGGCACACGTTCATGCGATGAGGTTCCTGGAGCACAACCAGCCTGAAGCTGGTCCCTAAAGCAGCTCATGCACAGGCTGCTGGATACATTTGAGGAGCCTCTGGCTTTTGGTTCTCTCTGAGGTGGCCTCCCTGGAAGTGAAAAACAGGACTCTGGGAAGGAGTCCTGCCTCTAAACACAATTTTGGAATGCTTTTAACTTGCCTTACTGCTTGAAGAGAAGCCTTCAGGGAGGTGTTATCTATAAATTCCCACCCTCACAGGTCCAAATGCCTCTATGTATCCTTGTTTGAGGGTGGGCTTTTTATTTTTGTTTGTTTGCTTTGTGTTTAATCTGGATATTTCTGATATGTCAATTGACCTGGATAACGTTTGCACATACCAGATACGAGAGGTTTAATATTAAAATACAAATTTTAGGTGTGATGAGCTGGACCCAAATTAAAACTTACGTTGCAAGGGTTCTACATAAACTGTTTTTCCTCTCCTTTTTTTCCCCACCCATGATTCTTGTCATTGTTCTGGGATCACTTTTATTTTGCCATTACAGCTAGGTAATATGGCTCATGGTGTTTGGCAAACCCACCAGTTCTGGAGGGAGCCCATTTGCTGAAATAAAAATTGGTAGCTATCCCTAAAGTTATCCCTAGGACCTTGGTCAGTCTTTAATGAGTAGACCTGAGACAGCAAATCCCAAAGTAAATGGGACCGTTTCTATTGGAATATCAAAAGTATTAATTAAACTGTCATCCCAAGACAAGTATGGACATACAAAGTTGGTATTTCCCCTGAATAGTGAATATTTTGCTAAAATTTTGATATTACTTATTACAGAAGTTACAGCTTTTTGGGAAGATTTTTATTCAATGTGATTTCTGGACTGTATTTTGCATACAATGTGGTTTCTTTCAAAGTTTTGGGTTTTTTTGTGGAGAGGGGGTTCTGTTCTTTTATCTTTTTTTTTTTTTTTTTTTAGGCAAAAACTAAATTTAAGAAGCAAAACTGATTACAAAAAGTACCTGGAGAGCATAAATCAGTGGGAACTTAAGAAGTAATAGACTCTCAGAGCTAGTGATAGAGTAGTATTTTCCTTCTTTCTTTTATCATAGAAAGGGTCTGCAGAAATATGTACTTGAATCACTACAAATGTCCAGTTCTCAAGGATGCTGACCAACTTAATATTCTTAGTTTTGATTTAAATGAAATATTTTCAGCATGTGGTTCATTTCCAAACAAATCAAACCAAAAAAATCCTGAACCGTAAGTGATGCTTCACATTTCCCGTTGGAAAAGATTTCAGAAGCTCATAAAATGTCTCCAGCCCTTACAATATATCATGTCATATTAATTTATGGTAGTCAATGAACAGTCAGAAATGGTGGAGGAGAGAGATGGAGAGCCTATAATATTTACTTTTTTTCAGAACTGTATATCATAGGGCTTTTTTTTTTTTTCCTTTATACACAACTCAGGCACAGCATCTCTTCTTCCCTGCTTCAGGAAAAAAAGGAAAAAAAAAGAAAAAAGGAAAAAAAAATTCTACATATTTGTATTATGTTACGTTCTCCAAGTAGCAAATTCCCTCTGCCAGCTATCTGTGGGTGTGCAGCCCTTCCTCAGGAACATGCTGTATCTTCTGAGTTCCTGTGTTTGTGATATCACAGTGCTTTTGCTCTGCAGAACCATGAATGGGGCCATTATGAGGGGCCGCCAGATAATTAAGATTCTGAGAGGGGTAGGCCGCTAAAAGCGTGTTTAGTGAGGAAATTACAAGGCCAATAAAAAAATGTCTTTGCGAGTTCCGATTGTATTCTTTTCTTCTGTTGGTCCAATTTTTCAAGGTCTGGCTGGATCATGATGAGGTTTTCTTTCATCCTTTTTTTTTTCTCTCTACAATGGGAGCTGAGGCTGGAATCTAAGTCCAAGTTAATGAAGCAGCCTCAAAGTTGAAGAGGAAGAGAATAAACCACAGCTCTGAGGCACAGACCATTGGAGAGTCCTCTTTCAAACCTTGCCTTTGCCACTCACTGGAGTTATTTGTTTTGGGAACAAGATAAGAATTCGCAATATCTGATTTGTAGAAATAACCTGGAGGAAGGAAAAAGAGAAATACTAATTTCAGATATAATTTTCATCTGTTTCCTAAAAAGTCTTTCTCACCTCTAATAACATTAAGAAAATACAAAGTACAGATTTTGGGGAAGTTGTGTACTGACTGACAAATGCATCTCCAAATAGCCCACAGTTCAGCACTTCTTTTTCTGTCAATACTCCGTGACCAGGAAAGGTTTGGAGCATAATTCTCTCCCAGTAATCCATCTTCTCCCTTTCTCTCTCTCTCTTTTTTCTTTTTTCTAGTAAGAAACAGACCTGGAAATTCATTGCTGATTTCCCAGGAGTGTTATTCATGCCAGTTTATTTATGTATTTATTATTCAACTGCAAACTATTGCAGTTCCTTGTGGTAAACTGCAAATCAAACTGATAGAGGCAGAGGGCTGGCTGTCACACCAAGTGCTGTAGAGCCCAGTGCCGATGCTATGGCTGCTATTGCCCCTAAGTGATGAGGTGTGAGGAACAATTCAGCTTCCTTGGTGCTCAGGTCTGCCCAGGCCTTGGCAAGAGCTGGAAGAGAACAGTAGCCAACATCCTTATTTAGGCGAAGTCTCCGCTATAAATGCATACCCATGGCAGCAGAGCAACTCTGACTACTGGCTGCACAGGTGTGGTCTTCTTTCTTCGGTGCTGGTAACATATAACTGGCAGAGAGTGGTCAGGCTGACTCCTTCACACATTCAAAACTAGGCTTACATTTGGATTGAATAAAAGTCAGGGTGGTGTGTGTGTGTGTGTGTGTGAGAAGGGCCACTATTCCATTCATCTATTGCATTCTGCTGGGGGGAGCGGTGCAGCCAGCAGTTTTGGTGCATCCCTCTACAATCAAGAAGGTGCAGAAGGCAGCTCCAGACAACCTTAGAAGGTTTGCAGGTGGATATGTGTCCAGCAGAAAACAGTGAGACGGGAGACCATATCTTCCCAAACCAGACACAGAGTGGGTATTGCTTGTGGTGGCACTCTCTGAGAATCAGACATGACTGCCCCTTCAAAGATTTAGATGCACATGCTGCCTGTAGCCACACACATTTTGTGATTACACACATTTTGTGGTGATTACAATTACTATTAGGATTACCTTTCAATAATTTTCTCCAGAATCTTGTTCTGCATGCGTTCACAAGGATTTCTCTTCAGCAGGAAATTTAATGCAACTGTGTTTTAGCATGTGAGCATAATAGTTTGTGTTAAAGTGTTGGAACTGCAACTAGGAGAAATCTATATTAAGGCTGATAAGAAAGGGGCAACTTCAACTTGGAATGTGGTCAGTTGAAAAAATAAAAGATGTCTCTAATGTAGCACTTGTTTCTAGGCTTCCTTCTTCCTATTCCTGACTTTTTCATGAGCATTTCTCATAATTTATTCACATCCATGTACACAGTCCTTTGTTACTTTGTGAAAAAAGGCGGATACAAAGGCCGTTCATTGATTACACAGAGGAAAAAGTGAAATTCCTGTCAAATGCTTAAAGAAATCAGATTAAAAGAGTTGTCATTTTACTTTATTGACTTAGTATTGTTCCCTTTCATAACAAAGGATAAAAATGTGATTTTGAAATGGTTGCGTTCCTTTGCATGGTATATTGATTTCCATATAGATATGCTGATTTACACTAGCAGAAGTTCTGGTTGCTTATTCGAATGCCATCTTGCTATGGCATCTTGGTAGAGACACAATGTTCCTGTATTTTTCCTGTGACCTTGTCTCAGCTGCGAAGCTCAGATTTCATTGCCACTCTGGGAAAGGTTACTGGTGAGAAATGTTTGAGCCTTAAATGGATTCTTAAATTTGAATAGAACCCATATTTTTATGTATTGAAAACCAGGCTTAGGTCCAAAAACCTCTGAAACTTGAGAAGATTCAAACTTGGGTCTAGACTGAATTGTGCAACTTAAGTCTCTCATATACCTAGATAATTCTGTGTACAAAGAGTGTAAATCCACATGTACGTGTGTGTGTGCACATATAGGCACAACATATATATGTTGATACATAACCACACAAATGTACATATCTTGCTTCAGTGTCATACTTGGTAATAATAAATGACTTATATATCTTTTACCAGAATTCCATCAGTGCTTATTCTGCTTCCTCAAAGAGAATTCAAATTTTAAAAGTTTTATAATAATTCTTGTGTAGTTGAAATAATTACCAATGGGAAAAAAATCAAACCAAAGCAAAAATGAATCAATCTCAGTTTTCTGGAAAATTTCTCTCATTGCCCGTGAATTAGATTTTACACATAAATGTAAGCAGGGTATCTAAAAATGTTTATTAGTTCCTTATCATTGTTCTATACTGAGGTCAATATAGATTTCAGTTGAGTAGGACTGTAATAAGAAGAAAACCCTCTTTATGTGGCTAATGCAAGGTAAATTTTGGAAGTGTGAAGTAGTGATTGGCAGGAGAAAGGATGTTGTGTGGGATAGATGGCAAACCAGGGAATCAAAATGTGGAAATGAAGCAGACATAGAAACATTCTGGTTGTTTTGGAGAAAATCACTGTCTGACTTCTGGTTCTGCAGAAACAAAGACAGGGTGGCCTGGATTTGAATCCTTTTTTACCAGAAAATCCAGTCTTCAGGATAGTTTTCATAACCCATTCCAGCTTTGGCTCATGTCTGTTCTGAATAAGCAGTTGAACAGTTTGGGTATTTTTCAGTTCCTTGTGGGCTGGCAGAGAAAAAATATGCAGCACAGAGGGCTGAAGGAGATTATTTGTTTAACTTTTGCTGGCCACCCTTATTCCCAGTACTGACTGGTGTACCAGGCAGAAGCTGCTGGTCTCACAGACAGGAGCTGTTTGGTGCTCAGTGCTTCAAACATCTATTTACAGAGGTTTTACATAACTTAGGAGCATAATAGAGCTGTTTGCTAAAAACCCGGGGTGCTCTGAAGCTGGTGGTGGTTCCAGCTTGGTGGGAGTGGCTCCAATGGACACAGGAAAAACAGAGAAAGCAGCCAAGTGTTATATGCCTCCCCAAACCCTTGTTTATAAGCTGGTGCTAAACCTCTGCTGTACTGCAGACTCTTCCTCTGAGAGTATCCAAATGTGTCATTAGCACACCAAATCACAAGAGCCAAATTTCGTCAGCAGGTTTGTGGCTGAATCAGTTTTTTATGTGTGTAATTTCTTCCATATGGATGTGACTTTAGAGCAGGACACAAGCAATTAAAAGGGAGAAAATCAAACTTTGGCTTAATTATGTCTCTCACCTATGGACACACATAAGTTTAAGAAAAAACTAATTGAGCTGTTGAGAAGGTGCAAGGCTGGTGTTCATCAGTTTACAGAGATATTTGGTTAATGCCATCATTCCAAAGACCTGGACAAGACTGCAGCCCTTTGGTGTAAAGTGCCCTGCAAATGCAAGGTATAAAACTGCTCCTGTCTCCAGGAATTTGCCTTCTCTGCTCATAACCTGAAAGGAGAGAGGATATCCTGCCTGAGGCATTTCAAGGGGCTAACTGGAAAGCTGAAAGCAGAACTCAGTTCTCCAGCCCAGTAACTTGCATGATGAGCTTCACTCTGGACTGGTTACTGTTTTTCCACAGCAGTGCTCCGCTGCACTAATTGGGATTAGGTCCCCATTGCACTTGATGCTTCCTGAGCACAGAGGAGGAAGCAAACTCTGTCATGAAAACTCGACAGTTGTAGCTGCTTAATTGATGGGGTTATTTTAAATCCAGTCAGTTAAATTGCTACAGTCACCCTTTATTATAGCCTAGGCAATTTTATTTCAAGTTAGCTTTAATCAATTAGGAATTGATTTTAGCTAAGTCAGTATAAGAACATCTGATCTGGTTTAACAAAATTGGTTTTAGAGAAGTGAAATGGGTGCAGATTCAGCATGAGCCCAAAGAAGGCTTGCTTTCTCTTTTCGCCTGCTAATGATCAGGTAGAGGATATCCTAGTAAAACCCCAGATCCTGCACAGCCTCAGCAGATCCTATCCCCATCTTAAGCCCTGTCAAAATAAAACATACAGAAAGGCAGATAATGATGGCTGCCTGAATGAAGGACTCTCTCCTCAGCAACTTGTACACGTGCAGAAGCACATCCTCATCCTGACTGCACTGGCCAGTGGAAAAGCTTTGGGAGCAGCAAGCAAGATGCAATTTAAGAACTTACTAACTCAGCCTGGCCAGGCTGCAGCACCGCAGGTCACTGAGGCAGCAAACCATCTTGGTCCTCACTATGTGCTTTTAATGCACTTGTTTTCTGCCAGTTTAGTGTTTTGAAGAGGTTTTCAAAGATGGCTGAGCTGAAGGTATGGCAAGGAAAGTGGCTGGGAGCAGGTGGAGGTAGGAAGAGGAAGCAGCAGCTGTGCTTCTTGGCAGAGGTGTGGCACTATATGATGAAAATGGAAATCCCAGGAGAACTGAGAATTACTGTGATGGTTTGAACCTGAGTTGATGGACAGTTGTTTAGACCAATAACGCTTCTCAAAATCTACATATTTAATCACAATTACCAGTGGAGAATTTTGAGATTTGGCAATTTCTAATGATGTCTTACCTTCAGGGCTGGGAAACATTTGCAAGGTTTAATGACCCTTTTGATGCATTATTCTCCAAATGATTATTATGATATATTTACCATACTGTAAATCAATACTATGTTTAAAAAACCTATCTTGTTCTCTTCAATTGGCTGCTGTTGTTTTTATCATGATTGTTATGAGTTCTCATATAGGAACTCTTTATCACTGAATGTTGGAATCTTTCATTACTGTTCTTATAACTGGTAAGAATTAAGCTACTGCAGCCAAGGACCCACTATTTCTGGTACTATCAGAAGAAAAAAGCAGTATTTCTGCCTAGGATTTGTTTACTTTGTGCCAGAGCAGCTCCCATGCTTGACTTCTTCTGTAGGTACAAGTAGTGTTAATGAGGTGTTAATGTGTATGTAGGCGACGAAGACATAGATTTGTCTTTGATCAGACTGTGTTATTTCCTTTTTTTCTTCCCCTTTTTTTTTTCCTAACCTTGAAAAGCTGTTTGCACTATGAAAGCCTTTTGACTTAAAAGAAATTTCTCCAGGAGCTGAAAGAACTTCTGAAAACAACGTCTAGTGAAACTCCCACTGACTGCAGTGGGGTCAGTATTGTTCCTTTGATTACAATTGTTTGAAGAGCAAAAACATACTCCCAAGGGTTTGCCTACATGCAGTGTTTGTACTGCTTTAAATATAGGCTTGAAACTAGTACATTGAAAGCAGTATATAAACCCTAGTACAATGCAGTTGTGCTATTACCAGGAAGTTATGCTGACTTGCTTGCTCCCACAAATGCAGAGCAGATCACAGTGTCTCCCTATCTGTATTAGTATCATAACTTCAATGTTTTTTTTTTTTGCATCCCTAAGGGGCTAGCTTGGCATAGAGACTGGGTGTGTTAGTTTCTTGGTTTATAATTATTAACACACAAGAGAAAATGAAAGCAAGGCATTTAAAGTGAGAAAGCTCCAGAAAGTAAAAATATTATGCTTTCATATTATTGATGTGGGCTTCCTTATCCTGTCGCCTTTGTTATCTCTCTTATTCACTCCTGCTGACCTAAAGCAGCATCACCTCCTGTTTATCTGAGTCTCATGAAAAAAACAATTGATTGGGGGGTATGTGTGTGGCTTTCCTAAAGTGAACACATACAAAGTGAAGTTAAAAAGGTGTCCAGTTCAATGCTCACGTCTCCTTCCCCAGACTCTCTAGGCATCCTCTTGGGACTCTGAGGCCTGGCACAATCCTATTTGCAAGTGGAAGACTGTGTGGGTGCCTGCCTATGTCTCTCTTGGGGCATCCTGTTTGCTGCAGTCATGCTTTACAAGCAGCCAAGAACAGACTCTACTGTCCCAGGTGCTGCACAGTCAAGCCAGCAGACAGGTCCTGCCCTCTGCACAGCAGCCTGAGCCGTGGTGTTGGCCTGGCCACACGCGGCAGAAGGGAGACGTGGAGCTCACAGTGGGAGACAACAGCACGGTTGCAGCAGCCAGTGTGCTGGCACTGAGGCTGGTGGAGGGCTGAACACAGGAGATTTCCTGAGAAGTGAAGCTGAAATGGAAAAGGAGGGAAAGTGAAGTGAGAAAGGGGAGCTGGGAAAGAAGTATGCTCCAAGAAAACCGTGATGCAGGCTGAAGGAAGCAGCCCACTAGCACAAATTGACAACCCAGTCAAAACTGTATAAAAAGCTCCAGGAGCAGCTGGAGGCTCCCGGTGATGATGGTTCTGTAGCTTTCCCTCCTGGCTCTCTACCTTTCCCTCCTGGCTGGGGTCTCATTCTCAATTCAGTTTTCTCCCACGGGCCACATGGCAGGAAGAGGAATCAGGCTTGAAACAAGGAAAATTGATTTAAATCAGCCAAACTGGGCTCCTGTTCAAAATCCTGCTTTAGAGGATGTCTGTCTCTCCCTTGTAACTATAGAAAACCCTGGTTCGATTATCCTTGCCAGACTTCAGTCAACCTTTGGAAGTGCTTCACGGTCTCCTTTCTCCTAACTCACCCAAGAATGCGGCAGGAAGGTAGGAGAGGTGGCTCATTGCATAAAGCTGTGTCCAAGGGTTGTAAGGATGTAGAGCAGCTGGAAGACTGGGTCCCAGCCCCCTGGGTCCAGAGGTTTCTGCCTCATCTGCCTGTGATGACTCCAGTTCTGCCTGTGTGTGTTTGGAAGAATACACCAACTCCTAAAATAGGAGAGGGGAAGTGCAAACATACTAGCAAAGAAGAGGCATAGCAAACTATGCACAACTCTGTGTATAAGTCTTATTTATAAAGTTTGTTACCTGAACCTAAGCAAGCCTGTTGCAGCAGAGGTAAAACATGTGGCCCTGGAAGCATTTGCTGTTTCATACATAAGTAACGGCTTCTATTTCTTTCTCCCCCACCCCAGTTTATGTTTTGCTGTCCCAGTTGGAGTTTAATGTGCTTTGCAGTTTCCTCTATTTTTCTTTTTGAATGCGTTTTGATTTTTTCATATTGAAGCCTCTGCCGACAAAAGGTGCCAGCCCATTTAACAGCTGCTGGGAGACAAGTGCTCAACGGATACAGACAGCGTGGCAGTGTTGGAGGCCAGACGAGACATCCTTTGGGCAGGCAAGCACCATGTGTCCTTGGCTTCTGTGTCCATTTACCCCTTCAGCCGGGCTGCTTGGAGCACATCATGGACGATGCTGATTTTTGGAATGGGAGGTTAGTGCTTTGAATGTGAAAGCATACTGTATGTTTTCACACCTGAAAGCTCTTCAAGGATAGATCTGAGATCTTTGCTTTTATGTGCATACATTGAACTTTCTTTGACTGGCTTCAGACTATTTTTTTTTTACCACACATGGTGATTGCTTCCAATGTGTGCTTATAGAAACTGGAGACATTTACATTCCTAGTTTAGGGAAGACTTGACTGATATTTAATTTGAGTTGGTTTGTTATTTCTAGTTCTGGCTTATTGCAACCACAGTGCCTACTGCTGTATCTCTATTGATTCCAGACAGACATCCTGAGGGATAACTCTGTCTCTTCTTTCATTTAAAAGGAGAAAAAAAGGCATGTCTCCAGCCCTTCTAGTTGTGAAGACAGACACAAATACGTAACGCAGACTGTTTGATGAGATTGAAAGTGTGTCACTTCTAAAAAGTCATCATTTATTCACCCTGACTTCTCTGTCCTTCTTTGAGCTACTGTCCCAGTTTGAGAAAAATTCGGAGGAACGTCCAAGTTTGAATGTCCTCTCTTAAAAGGCAGGTTACAGCCATCCCTCCCCAACCAGGTTCGGGAAAGAAAAACTCCTCAGTGGAAAGTGAAAGGGAAAAAAACCCATTTATTTAACGAAACATGGGAACGGAATAATAATGCTAAATAATAAAACCTCTTGCTGTGGAGAGAAACCTGGGAAGATTTTAGAGTCCTTCTGTGGGTGTGGTCTCTCTCTCCTCTTCGGAGATGGGTTGGCATGGGCACACCTCCGGGGCCTCACTGGAAAATTCTCCCAGTGTATTCTGATGTTGCTGAAACAGTCCAGAAGAGAAGAAGGGAAAAACCGAAGTCCTAGGAGAAAAACGTTTAACTCTCCATCTCTCCCCAGAGAAACAGAGCTGAAAGCTGGCTGAAAAGCAGGAAGGGTGCTTCCTCCGCTCTTCTCACCACAGCAGGAGAACGGAGGGGAGTGGAGTGACCTTGAAACACCAAACTGCTTTGAAAAGTTCACCTGGCTTTCTTTTTCCTTTCTCTTGCACCCATTTTTAAAGGCACAGAAAGGCACGAGATTCATGTCTGGGCATAGAGAGGTGATAGGGGATACAACATCATAAAGTCACCCCAAGACAGCTACCCACAACGCTAGTGTGCAGAACTGTGCTGTGAAGGCTGCAGAAAAATAAGTACCTGCAATTTTTCGGGTTAAACTAGCAAGAAAGTGCTGAAGTGAAACTGTGAAGGACACCCAATCTGAACTCAAAACTCTTCCAACTCTAAAGCAAAATTGCGCCTGGCACCCCCTACTCCCACTCCCTTATTTCTGTCCAGCCAGGCAAACTCCATTTGAGCCCTGGGTTTAGCAGGTTTGGGATAGTTTCCTTGAGCCTTGTTCAAAGAAGAAACAAGGAAATTTGTTTTATATTTGCATCTCTAGAGCACTGGAGTCCCAGGGAGTTTCTTTGGCAGCCCAGATGTTGTTCCTAGTAGAGAAAGGCCCTGACCATGTCCCGTTGTCTGAGTAGTGCAGGGGCGAAGGACAAGTATGATTATCTGCTGGCCCTAAAGATCTTACTTCTGTCATTATAGAAACTCAATCAAAGAGCCCACTTCAGTTCTTCAGCATTGCATTCTCTTGCCTGACATACCTGGGCTGCTGCTCTGACTTTCCTTTAGGACATTGCAGGGTTTGACTGCTCTGAAAATGAAGGCAGCTTGTACAGGTAAAAGTAGGCCAGAGTAAAATCCTTGAGCATGGGTAGCAGCAGCAGTGCAACTCCTGTAGCAGGACACTTGGCACAGGTGAGTAGCTCAGGAGTTTACCTCCGGCATCTCTGTTGCACATTGCCTAAGCATTTGTAGGGGTCTCCGATCCATTGCCCCATGCCTCCTCATTTAAGGCCAGCATGTCCAAGTTCTCAAAATCATTGAGGATTACCACAAATGCAGGTCTCTGTCCCACAGGATGAGAAGACAATGAGTCTTCACCTTTTTTTAGCTCTTTCCTACAGCTCCTAGAAGTGAAAATGAGGCTAGGAGAAATGGCAAACATCATACTCCAAGCCTTAAAAATTTGCGGTTGCCGTGGTACAAATCTTTTAAAGCAACATGCTTGCTCTATTTCATTTAATGAATTGATCTGATGGCTTGTGCTCCTGTGAAGTTACTGCCTCTCTTGCTCATTTAGTTTTCCTTCTTCCCTCTAAGCCCAGAATTTAGACCTTTCTCATCAAACTATTTGTCTGTTGGAAGGAGATCTCTGCTCATTCCTGCCAAATGAGAGAAAATCAAAGTCCGTGCTGAGCAGCAGTAAAAGAGCAATGTTGCTGCCTGGAATTGCATCACGAGCTCCTTCCTTATTAGATCTGTAAGTGCTACAGCAGTGAAACAAGTAGCTGAGCCTGTTCAAAAGCCTATGAATTCTTTCTTGCATTAAGTTAATTAGGAAAAATGAAACAAGAAGCTGGTGCATGAAAGAAAAGGATTAGGTGTCTTGTATCTTAGTAGCTCAGTGGAATTGGAAGGAAAGGGGCTCCGACTTGTCACTGATAAGAAATAAGTGTTTTATCCCTGTTTCAATTTTGAGCAAAATTTAGTGTGTTTTACCTGCTGATGGACAGAGAACATTCAGGTGCTGAAGCAAACATGATGACAGATAATCCAGGGAAATTGGTGTGACCAGTTAGTGCTCGAGCACAGTCCTGTGAGAAGCACCATCTAATTCCCTTCTGCTCTCACTCTAACTGGCTGATACAGGGAGTGGGAAACTCAGAACTGAACACACTCACTCCTCCCCAGCACTTAGCAGCACCAGGAAAATAACGCAAACAGATGGGAGTCAATGTATCATCCAAATGAAATCCCACCCTTCATGAAAATGTGCCAGCTGAAGAAGAGACAGGATCCTTATTGGTGGCCTTTGCCATAGATAGCAAATGTGATTTTTCTGGCTCAAAGATAGCAGTGAGTGCTTTGCTTTTTTCCTCCTTTGGGTGCCTGTCATCTTGGCCAGGTGGTCTTTGAAGCTTGGGACATGCAGAAGCATGAGACTTTCCAGAGAAAACTCCAGATGCCCTTGGCAAACTTGTTTCTCCTAAATCCCGCTTTCCTGCTGTGTCTGGAGCTGGGGCTGAAATTTTCACAGAAAAACTAGCAGGGTAGTCAAGAAAAAAATAATAGGCTCTGTGTTTTATATGGACAAGATGTATTTCCATCTGGAGGTGGGGTGGCAGCTTTTCCTTTCCTTGCTGACAGACTTCATGTTGTCATGAACAAAACTTGCTTTTAATGGGTATTGGGATCCCTTCCCCCTTCATGTGTTTCAATTGTGACATTTGGAAATATTACTCAGGAAATCTCTCGCCATCTGGGCCTCCAGCAGCCTCAACACCTGCACCACTGACGCACCCTCGTCTCTCTCAACAGTAAGCCCATCTCTTCCCCTGCAGCTGTCCCCTGCAGCCTCTGCCTTAGTCTGTCAGCAGCTTCACCAGCAGAAATCAGCTTATGGATCCTGGCCAGTCCTTTTTCCAGCCTATAAATGTGACAGGAGACTTCTCTATTTGCTCAGTTTCCATTACTTGGTATGAAGTGAGGAACGTTCCTGCAACATTTGAGGAGGTACAAATTTACCTGGAAGTCTCCCCACCTGTTCATAGGGAGCAAGACAACACTTATCTTCAAAACTCACAAGACAAGTACTTCTTCAGTCTGAGTTTTGAAAGGGGCAGCTTAGGGCTGCCTCTTTCCTTTCTCAGCTACAGTGCAGTCTCGCTATGCCCATACAAAGGCTCTTACCCTCAGCTCCAGGATCACCTCTGCTTTGCTGTGCATCTCCACCAGCAGCAAGCAGCCTGTTGAACAACCCCCTTCCTCCGCTTCATCCTCTGCGAGGTCAGGTGAGGGTGGCTAGGAGGAAGTTCTTCTGCCACCTCTGGAAGAGCATTGCTGATCTCTTCTCAGGGATGATGGTGGGTGAGGTAACCCCGCGAGGTACAACTGCACACTCATGCACTATTGCTAACCTGAACAGCCTGCCAGGGCCTTCACTCACTATGGTAGCTTCCTGGTCTAGTTCAGCTCTGAAGGGCTTGTTATCTGCTCCAAAATCAAGCTGGGGACTGGCAGGAAGTCTTTACTAGCTGTGCTCCTTCCTAGATCTTCAGGCGGGTCCCAAGCAGGGTAAGCTAACAGACTAAAAGTGGGTAGGTGGGTATGTGCAATTTTAAGTTTTATACATTCTCATAACTGTATGCACTATACTTTATATCTATATATATATGTATGTGGTTACATGCATACATATATAAAATATTTATGTGTAGTTACTGAGGAGAACTATGAGCATATCACTCAGAAACCATCCAAATTATAACACCACAGTAGAAAGCTGGATCAGCTTTACTGAAGCCAATGGAACAATGAATCAGATTAATGTGCCATTTTACTTGGGTAAAGAAGGATATTTACATGAAGTAGAGTACTTCAAAATGGTCAAGGGTGTTTTTAAGTCTGTGAAACATTGTTCTTTAAATATATGCGTAAAATTTCCTATTCTAGCTGGTAAGTTGCCAGAGAGTTTACTAGCATGAGTGGTCTTTTCCAAATTAGTTTTACACTTTAATTAGAGTAAGTGCTGTACTGCTAGAAGACAGAGAGAATACGGAGATAATGTTAAGTTCATTCCAGTTCTAGGTTTCTCAGGTAGGTATCATATGTTGAAAGGGTGGACATACTACGGGAGTCATAAGTACTGTTAGCAATTCCATCTAGCCAGTGAGTTTATGTAAAATCGTTGACCTTGATCTGAGGATAGACCTCTTTAACACAATCAATACAGGTGCAATCAGATAAGAACATTCTACTGTTTTATTAAAGTGCATCTAATTCAAAACTCAATAACTCTCACAAATCCTTAATCAGAGAAGACATCCTGGGAGGTATTTAGGTGAGTGATCTTATAACTCTTGCTCTCTCCTTGTTAGGATGGCATTTTACAAATAGACATGTCTGTTTCCTCCTTAGCCTCCCTGCCATAATTCTTTCACTATACAGTTGTGTTGATTATCATGCATTTATCAAGTATTTTTTGCCTTCATTTATTTAGAGAGACTGAGTCAAGTGACAGCTTCTGTTTAGCCCAACCCCCTGCATCACTGTGGCCAAGCATACAAATGCAAATACGGCTTGTTTGCTGGCACGCTGGGTCCTGTGTTCTAGTCCTTGGCTTAGATGTGTTACGCTATAGGAGGTGTAGTGTTAATGCATGCTCTCTAGCTCAGGGTGGCCACAGATAATGAAAGAAAACAGTCCATGTGTAGCATTATGTGATAGTTTAAACAGAATGAAAGCCAAAGGCAATGGCTGTATTTTTAGAAATTATTTTAGATCAAAATGATGCATACCAAATAAGACAAAATAACCACATGCTAGAGAGCTCTGAGAGCACTGGTTACAGTGAGGTAATTACTATTCTTTCTAGGTGATCCTCAGCATGTTCCTCGATAATGCAAAACAAATTGTAATTTGGAGCAATTGATCTGAAGGCAGATTTCTTTTCAGTCATTTAAGTCCATATATGGCAGACTGAGGGGATCAGGTCTTTAGTGTAAGTGTGAATGGCTGCACACGCTTAACTAGACCCCTGGTTCCCTGCATTGCACAAAGCAGCGCTTAGCCAGTCCATAAAATAAAATAAGGGAAAAAAATCAAATTGGTTTGTAACTATGTACAGCACAGAGATGCTCAAGAGACTGCAGCACTGCAACAGTGTCCTTAACATACCTGTCCAGTGAAAAGAGGGGATGTCTGGATTGCAGATCCTCACAGTCAGGAGCCTTCTTGTTGTGATTCTGGACCCTTTACTCCCTCAGACTTGATCCTAGTTATTTGGAACTTTTATAATTTTTATACTATGAAAAATTACTGTGCAGACATTTTGGTTCTTCCTCAGCTGTCTTCCTCACTCTAACTCAGTTGTTTTAATCAAGATAATGCCTACAAAGGACACAACTACCAAGTTCCAATTCCCACATGCACAAACTCACCAACATCTGTGCTTTCCAGGAGCAGAATTCTGTGTCTCCTATTCCAGGTGGGCCAAAGTAGTATCTCCCATGGTAGAAACAGGATTTGAAAAGTGATGGACTAAGCTAGCTGGTTGCATTCCGCTCGAGTTCTGCTGTCAGGGAAAAACTCAGCTATCATCTTTCTCTACTAGGGAATGTGGCCTGGGCCATCTTCTTCTGTTCTAAGGAGACTGAGGGCAAGAGTGGTGAAAAACAGGCAACCTTCCTGAAACTGGTTTGGTGATGCTACTACAGCTGAGGGCAGCAGAAGGAAAGAGTTGATCTTTCCTGCCCAGCCAACACAGTAGCAGTTGCCATCATAGACATTTTGGCCTTCCCCTCTGTTCACACCAAGAGCATGAATTTCCTGGGTGTAGGCAAAGCAGGGCTCACAGTTACTTTGCTCTTTCTGGCTGCCTATTAACTTAGATGGCTTTCTTCCTGGCTTCTGCTTCATCTCTACAGTCTCCATTGTTCTCCATGTCCAGAAGTGTGGTTGCTCCATGCAATGATGACGATTCAGTGGTTCCTGAGGCACTGCAACACCTCTCAGATACAGCATGATGCTGTGTTGGCTTAGCTCGGGTCCCATGGTCACTGAAGCATTAGCACTCACAGTGCAAGATCTAGTCCCTTTGTCATTAGCATCATCTTCTCCAAAATGCTGAGGTGATTAATCTGAATTCACCTGATAACTGGAATTAAAGTACTGATGAAAGTGCTACATATTTGTGTTGGGGTTTTCTGGTGTTTTCTTTGTTTGTTTATTTGTTTTAAATTACTGAGCTTTTGATTAAGCTCAAATTTCTCTTTAAAACACAATTTTGAAAGAAGATGTGATGAACAGCCAAATGGTTAAATGCAAAGGCATGCTAAGTATCTTGGCTTTTGCCACAAAAAGCATTGCTGATTCAAGACATTACATAAAAGCTTCTGCAGCACTGCAATCTCTCAGTAGTTACACTAGCTAGCCTTTTCACTTTCCTTCTGCAAGGTAAAATAATACTCTCTTTTTATTTTTGTAATCAGAATTTATATCGTATCATCTCTGTAAGGTATTTTTTGTGTATTTCAGCTTTGATAAACGCAGCCCCCATCACCAGTGGAACAGAAATAAAATTAAAAATTATCTCTATACACTTCTGTGTTCTGGGCCTGCAGTTCAAAAGCAGCGTCATTTTGGAGTGCTTGGGGAGGCGGAGAAGCTGGTGTATGGATGTACACAACACTTTAGATGAAGAGTTAAAAAGGAAAATGCTATTTCTTAATGCTAAGTGGAGAAACAACTGTGAAAGAAACTGAAAAACTGTCCAGATGCTGCATTATATCTACAATGATATCTAACTGTTCTATATTAATGAAATAAAGCCATAGGCTTCTAGTAAGTTTGTGCTCTTTCCTGATGTGTTGGGCTCTGAAGGACTCCCACCACCAATGGAAAATAAGGATACAAGAGATCTAATTCAAAACGGGAGCTTGAGAAACACAAGACTTTAAACTCTTCTTCTACTTAATGGAGGTTTTCTGTGGTGTTAAGTAGTATTCCCCCATCACTCTGACATGAAAAACATTAGTGAGTACTTGATTTTATTGTGGAATAAATTCTAATGATATGACAGTAATAATGAGTCTTTGAGAGAAAAAAAAAGTGCTCGGAATGGTACAATCTCATTTAAAATGTGCATATCAGCATAAAATAGAGCAGATACACAAAATGCTGTCTGCTCCTTCACCAAGAGACTTATTTTATGAGCTGCATGCCCTTTCAGTGTAGTGCTCCACACGTACCATTTGCCTGTCTCAACCCCACTCTTACTGCAAACTCCTCTCTTTATACAATTTGGGCATTGGGAATGTATGAACTGTCAGGTTTCAGCTCCTACTCGGCAATCCAAAACTGCAAGGTCAAGTATCAGTGGGCAGAAAATCCTCCCTGTCCTTCCAGCTGATTCTCAGACATTATGACATTAAAGACTGATCACTTCCAGTCAAAATGTGAACAGCCAAGCAACCATTTATGCTGGATTTTTAAAACTTATTAATTTAATTTCCACTTACTTTTATAAGAATGACTGAACTCCAGGCAAGAAAGTAAGGGAGACACACCAGAGATGAACGGACCTAGAAGGATTATTTTTTAATTTTTTTTTTTTAGGTTATCTATACACCCATTGCTGAAGGGTGCTGTCAAGAGAGATGTCTCTTGCTACCTCTTGCTTTTAATGTTGCACTGATGTTGAAAACGTTGATGAGAAAACAGCTTCAGCTCACTTGAGGATGAGATGAAGAGTGACTAAACTTCCAAACTCCAGCTCTGGCAAGGACACTCTCTATACCCTTGACCAAAAACCTCCCTTTGACTTCTTCCTTGGTAAAATGAAAACAACACTGTGCTTGTAAGACTTATTAGCAGGAATATGTCAATGAAGATAGGAAGCACTTTGGTGCACACTGGGATCAACAGGAAAATTTTCAGTCATTCCAGTAGGTCAGGTCATATTGTCAGTATGGGAAGTTGTGAAGTAAGTTTTCTTGTCCAAAGGAGACCAATGGATTACTTTGGGCATTCTCTGGGAAGCAAGAGGTGGTTGTCCTCTCACATCTTCTCAGTAGCAATGATTTTCAAGGTTTCATGGGAAGTTTCTCTAGAGGAATGTGCTGAATTTATGTACTGCATTTATATACTCTATACATTGTTTTTACCTTGGAACTCTTTCTTCAGCAGACACTGCCCACTTGCCAGAATGTCTTGGCCCTTCTAGATGTCTGTAAGTATGACTTGAGAAAGGTGTGTGTGGCAGGGGTGGGGGGAGAACTACTTTTTGCTCTCATGAATTCTTTGTCATAATTCCTCTGTGATGGCCTTTATCAGAGAATATCTCCAGAAAACTCCAAGGTGAATCTGGCTCAGCCTCCACAAATTTCTGTGTGCATCTTCAGCATTATGGCTATTTTTTCTTTTGCTGGTTATGAATGAAGATTCCCAGATTCCCTGAAGACCATAGCTCAAAAAAAAAATTAAAAAAAAATTCACTGAGTTTTTCATCAGAACAAGAGGACAATCTTGTTTTTCTGTCTTTTAAAATCAAAAGTATATCTGTGTCTTCTGTGGTTTGGGTCACATAGTTGAACATGCATGTAGACATTGTAGCAGGGATACAATTTTCTTACAGATGTTATTAAGGTGAATTTTACTTTATTTTGTGAGCCAGAGATTGTTCTCAATGTCACTAACTTAATGACAAATGAATGTGAATGATGAATGTCAAATGAAAGATCTTTTTGTTATAGCTGGCTTGACTTATTTTTATAAAAGCATCTGAAAAATAAAAATCAAGAAGGGTATAAGTATGCGCTCCTTTCCTCAGGATGCATCATATAAGCCCTTTGCACTCTGTTGAGTGATTAAATGAAAATGACTTGGGCCAACAAAGATGTGAAATGGATTTTTGTCATTGAGCAAGCCTAATGAAATGACTGTTTCACAGAGCCAGCAGCATGATGTTTAAACAGAGCTTGTTTTGGAGCATGGTTCACTCTGGGGCAGGTTTGCTCACATAAGCTACGCACAAATGTAAGCTAAAGAAAACAATAAATGTGAGCTGTCAGGAGATCTTATCAGGAATTTGCAGAAGATCTTACTCTTAAATAGGATGGAGAAAGGAAATATTTCACAAACAAAGGCTTCACTATCTTCATGGTTAGCCATTGTCCCAGCCAAAAATGTAGGACACATTTAATATAATCTCACTGTATAATGTAATCAGACTGTCTGAGGGATATCTTATGCTACTCTGATAGTCAACAATCAAGTGTGGTCAAGGACAGTCAAATTGTTTTATTGCACATAACTTGGCAAAGGCTAAGGAAAAACGTGTATGAATTTAATGGCTCAAGGCTTTTATTACTTTCCCAATAGGTGATTTTTAAAATGTACTTCCTTGCCTTCATGTCAAATGCAAAGTGAAATGGATGGCCTTAAAAATCATAAATTGCAGAGAGAAAGAGAAAGAACAACATTCCTCTGATGTGAGCCTGCAAATTGGTCTAAAGAGGACCTGAAGGCCAGCAAAGAATGTCCTAGAAGACTCAGGACAGCTGTAAAGGGTGACACTACAGGACACACGTCAACTCATGTTCAACAGACCTGCTAGTAGAGGACAGGCTCATGGAAATTTCAGTAACCACACAATTGAGGAAAGACTACTGCTCTGCTGCTGTAGAGGTACTATAGATGTCCTGTCCACCTCATTTAACCTTCCTTTAATGGAGAGAAGTCCACAGGGAATGAATCAGGAAAACAAGGGATTTGCATGATTCATGTGTGAGAATGAGAACAAATATTTGGTTTGGGAGAGAAGTAGCAAGTTTGGGGAAATGCATTCCCGTTCTATAGAACTGATATTTTTTTGCTAAATCATCATCAGATTGAGGATACAAGAAGAAAGCCAGAATTAATATTTTCCCTTTGATTACAAAGCCCAGGTTACAATGTTAGTAACGTGAAACTTCAGTGAGTGATTTAATCTATATTACAATTCTGTTAGCACAATAGAAATAGAAATATAGTCGATCCTACATTTGGAAATAATTATACAGTGACCAATATCCTGCACTTTCAAAGCATTTACAAATGTTCTCTTTCATGTATGTCAGGTAGCCATACTGGTAGTAGCCAGAACAATTCTCTTGTCAACCCACAGCAGTGTCCCCAAGTACAGAGATTTTTTTGTTGATTTGAAATAGTAAGGAGCATGACTAGCTGGAGTACAGCTACCCAAAGTATGGTTTAAACAGGAGGTCATAGCTGGTTATGTTACAACTCCTGCATAAGTGCTACACAGTCTGCCAACTGTGAACAACCAAAACTTGATTTTAATTTCTGTCTCAAAAAGGCACAGCTCTGATGCCCAGCCTTAGACAAGATTTGCCATTGAGTCAGAGTTGGTCAAAAAGGCAGAGCTCCTCCAGTTAGAACATGACCTGCAGAAACAACCCAGCTTTTTCAAAGACAGTTTGGTCTTTGACCAAACCCTGTGCACCTTGTAAAACTTGACAGGATCATCTTGAAGAGGCTATAATGCAGGATTTTTTGGAAGCAACTATTGACTTCAGAATATTCACAGACACATGAGGGAGGTAGGTTTCTGTCAGGAGATTTGTCCTGGGGGCACTGCTGGAGATATTTCTTCAAGTGGGAACAGACAGGAACAATGAAGATTAATTTGTAGTCCAGTTTTTTTTTTTCCCTAGATTATCTCTGACTTTTATCATGAGCTTGACATCTTTCATATGGTCTTCACAAATTTATACCACACAGTTAAAGATCTTTGAGGAGTTTAAGTTTAAAGCAGGATTGAAATATTTTAAAGGACTTTATAATGACACACTAGAAGCTCAGCAAATCCCTTGATAGCTTAAATGGATGGAAACATTCTAGAGTACAAATGAGTTAGAGATTAATTCATGGCACCTTGACCAGGCTTGGGGAATTCTATGTGTTGGAAATAGTTCTGCACCACAAGCAATCTGCTGGACAGTAGAAACATCCTCTCAGCCTCTCCTCACTCCCCAGAATGAATGTTTAGGGGAAGGAATCTTTCTTTCTTCACTGTCCTCCCCACTGCAGGCTTTTTATTGTCAAAGAGGTTGAAGAAGTTGAATGATATTCCTCTGTGTACTGCAAGTTATGGAAAAGGTATCATAATAAGAATTCAGAACCCAGGAAAAAGACTGGTTCACACTTAAAAGACTGTAGACTAAAAATGGCTAAATGCAGCTGGCCATAGAAAGAGGGTTCAGGATTATGCATCTGCTGGGGCCAAAATGACCAAAATGCACCATTGTAGTTAGAGCCAGGAAAGATTGCTATGTTCTTAGATGCCCACTCAAATTAAATCGGAACTTGGAATCAGGTTTGCATCTTTTGTTTGAAAGGACAACTTGCAGTAAACAGGATATTTTTAGAATCAAAAAGAACCTCTATAAGGTGTCATTGCTGGAGAATCTTCGAGTGTCCTCCACTCGCCTTTTTATTTCTAACAGAAAGGACAGCAGGACTTGGGATTCAGGGATCATTCAGATGCCTCCTCTTTCCCCACATGATTAGCAAAAGCTGAAACTGGTATTTCCCCTGGGGAATAATCTTTTTATTTATGTATTTATTATTATGTCTGTGGAAGAACTCTGTGAAATAGCTCTTACCTTTCCCAGTACTTCCTTTGACTGAACCAAATACATCCTCTTGCAGAGGCTCCAGGAAGAGAAAGTCCATGTACTGCTGAGTTTTTGGCACATTGTGATGGGTTTACTTTTGTGGTGGGTTAGCTTTGGCGAACATCCAAATTTCCATCCAGCTGCTCACTCATAACCCCTCTCAGTGGGGCACGGGGGAATATAGGATGAGAAAGCTCACTGGTCAACCTAAAGACAGGGAAATTGCTCACCAGTTACTGTTGTAGGCAATACAGACTTGACTGGGAGAAAGTTAATTTAATTTATTGCAAATTAGAATAGAATCTGGCACTAAGACACAAAGAAATACAAAGATATATCCTCCCATGCCCTTCCCTTCTCTCCCCTCCCTTCCCCTTTCCGGACTCCTGTACATGTTCCCCAGGTGGTGCAGGGGGGCAGTTATGGTCAGAACATAGAGGTTCAGTGATTTCTCTCTCCTGCTCTTTTTCTCTCACACTTTCCCTGTGCTCTGATGGGGACTCTCCTTACAGTCTGCAGTCCCTCAGGAAATATCTATTGCTTTCTGGGCTGTCCATGGGCTGCAGTTCCTCCAGGTGTACCTGTTCCTCCTCTGAGCTTGATGTTCCCTCTGCTGTTTATCATTTCTTTTAGTTCTCCTCTCTCTCTGTGTTACCTTATCACAGAGGCACCACCTGATGGGCTCAGTCTGTGTCCCACAGTGGGTCTGGTGGAGCCAGCTGGAGTTGGCTGTGTCTGCCACAGGGCAGCTCCTCATCTCTTTGCTCAGACTCACCCCTGTAGTCCTGCCTCTGCCAATAACATGCTACACAACTTTGCAGTTAGGAAAGTGAGGCAAATGTTTCTCTGTTCTGACCAGAAAGCTTTGGCAAATTGACAGTTTTGCTCACTGCACTGGGACTATTTAAAACGTCTTTATGATAAACAGGANTTTTTTTTTTGCTACTGGTTACTAGGTCTGACTGTTTTAACTGTCCTGGTCAATTCAAAGCATGCAATGACTCAACCAGCCTGCTCCCCTCATTCTACTGTGTTCCAGGAGAGCTTTTGTTTGTCCTGGAGCCATGGGGATTTGGGCAGGTGGCACATAGCTGGACTTCTAGGCATTCATCTGAAAAGACTCCCTGCTTTTCCTACTAAAAAAAGATACAGAGAGAGCTCTTTCCTAAAACAGCATTGCCCAAGCGCCCTTGGGTGATTGCTGTAGATTCTTCATGAATACCACTTTCTGAGCACTCACCTTCTACCCAGACTGAGCTGGATCTATTCCAGCTGTGGAAGAACAACTGGCAGAGAGCTGACGAAAGAGATGAGGGGGGCATAGGAGCTCCTGCCTCACCATTTTCTTTGTGAAGATTAAAGGTGCAAGGGTGTCAATCATATTCTATGTAAAGGTCTGAAAAGGCTCTCAGAGCTCAGTATTTTTAGCTCTTTAACAGATTATCTCTTTTATTTTTAGACGTAACAATAGCTCTTAGGTTAAGAGGGAGACAAAAGCCTCATTAGTTTTGGAATTTCAAATGAACTCAATAAGGCACTGAGGAGATTTTCTTTCCACAGGAACCTGAAGAGTTGCGTAACGGATCTTGTGAAAAACAAGGGAAAACCTCCAGCTTAGGGGGTCTCTGTGCTCAGGATATACAAATATAAACAGCCTTGGCATGCCACGGAGCAGCTTGGGAACACCCTGTGCCCCAGCCAACACAGCAGTAGCCCCTCTCTGCTGGGATGAAGGCAGTGTCAGAGGCCACAGAGGATTAGATGAGCCAAGGTGAAACCTCCCTTCTTGGGCAAGTAGAGTTAAAGGGCCACAACAGTCAAGCCTTACTGTGCCTGGGCTGACCACCCCTTACCCAGTGCTCGTGTACCTTGGACAGAAACCATACAGGGGGTAACTGGACCTCTGCTGCTTGAGGTCCTCAAGAGCGTTACTGCAGCTGGTGGAGTGGTCTCAGGAAGTCTCATATGTCCCACTCACAAACCAAAAAATGTAACTACATTTCTAGTTTGGTAAAAATCAAAAAGAAGGTGTAGGAGATATTTGTTGAATTTTTTTTCCTTTTTCCCCAGTCAAGGCCCTGCTAAGGGAATTATGTCTCCTTACTCTGCTCCAACACTCTGTTCTGTTTTTTATGCTTATCTCATCTAGATTTTTGTTGTTGTTGTTTATTTTGAAGGCTCTTTAGGCTGTTATTTGTTTGAGTGTTTTCCCCTCTAGGATATGATAAATTCAACCACTTTCTTGCAGATTCCCTGTAGCAGGAAACCGGATCCCCACCATGACAGTGTTTGGGAATGGAAGCACTTTTCTTTAAAGTAAAAGCCCTCCTGTTGAAGCTTAACTTTTGATGAAGCTCATTATTGATACATGATGCTCACCCAGAAGATCCTGAGTGTATCAGCAAACCGAGTGGCTGTTCCAAGTGAGAACGCTTGGGACAGAGAGGACAATACACCTTGGAATCCACTCAGGGGCATTGCATTTCCATGTGGCATTTGCTTTTCTTGTCTGGGAAATGCTTTTCTCCAGGAGCTCCATCTGCTTACTAGCCATCACTGAGTTACTGCTGAAATCTTCTTCCTTTGCACTTTCTGTAAAGTACAAAAGAGAAAGAAAGGAAGCATAAAAACATATATTGGAATTATACTGAGCACATTTCTTTTGAAACTATAATTTATAAAAATGAGTACATATAATTTTGCAATTATAAATATGTGAAATAAATGCATTAGTTAAGAAGTTAAGCTTTCAAAGGTGCTAATTATTAACCACATGCATTTTACAGTGTTTTAATGACCATTTTTTCACATCATGTTAATATCCATTAGCTATATTCATACTAGTAATGCTAACACTGTGCAAAGCCATTAGTTAGCTGCAAAGTCAATAATGGATGATACTGATTCCAAGCCTCCTGCACTAAAAGATATGTACGGGTTTTTTTGTAGAGTGGGAAAGTTAACCTGAGTTTTCTCTTGGATATTGTCAATGAAGCTGTTTATGCTGATTACACAAATGAATGTGGAGTCAGTTATTGAGAGCCTATGAACAAAATACTGATCTGCCTCTGTCTACTCAGAAGCAGAAACTGGCTTCAAAGTGAATTGTCCTGCCTCCAGAGGAGGGCTCTGAATATTTCTTTTCATGGACTTTGTCTCAGCTGCCTTGTAGATAGAACTCCTTCATTAGTAATTTCTCATTAAGAAGTTTCAGCAACACTTCTTAGAAAAGATGTTTTTAAAGATGACTCTGGAATATTTCATTTGCTACATTATCTGAATGTATTTTCAGACAGTTTATGCTGTTATTCTTCCTCTCAAAAACATTCACTGTTATTTTGTCAGATATCTCTCTAAGATGTAATCATTGTTTGGGTGGTAAATTGAACCAGGAATGGTTATATAGAGAAATTCTAGCTGAAGTTGCACTACATGTGTGCCACATTTTGCTCCTTGCTTTAGGAAAACTTTTGTAAGATTATTTGCAAATAAAATATTTTATTATATTAATATCAGGAGGATTTTATGCTACTAGTAAAATGTGTACATTTTTTTAGAGGCTGGATTGTAAAACTAACCATATATCTTGTAAATCAACAGAAAGAAGAAGCCTCAGTGGTTGTCTCACATATTAAGCATACAGATTTCAGTCTCTGTTTAAATCTTAATTTATTTAGCCACAATATCTATTCTAACTTAAGGCTTACAAAACGCAAATATTGAAAACTTTTTAAATATGTAACACACACACACACACACACACACAGACATTTGACTTTCAGCTTGGTATCTTTCATCTGCTTCATCTTCTTTTTGTAGGGTGTTTACTTCTGGGAATAAACTGCTCTTGGCTGTAAAAATCAACCCTTAGCCCATGTGTTCATGAAATGGATTGAATTCATTGTGGTGCTGATTTACTGTAACTAGAGGCAAGATTGATGCATCCAGGAGAAACCAATCCACGTATCTCCTCTGTCTCTGGAACTACCCCTTTAATCTCTTTACTAAATTTGATTGTTCTCTAACAAACCAACAAATACCTCAAGAGCAGGTGAGATTATTCTTTCAGTGAAAGACCCAGTTGGGATGAGCAGAGTTATTGTGGACAGGACAGATTAAAATGTCTCAACTTAGTGTAAGCATCAGCAGAGAAGGGTTTGGGGCAAAACTCCTTTGTCTTCTTATTCTTACAGCAGAGGAAAGCCACAGATGACAGGAAAAATAGAGTGGAAGGTAAGAGCCCATGCTCTATATTCTTCCTGTGATCCTGATGCTCTGTTTCTTTGTCCTGCTTTGTGCTGTGAAGACTGACTTGTAGTGGGACTTTTGCTGAGGCGTGGATTTGGGGCTAGGAGGCCCCATAAGAAAGATAAAAGCATTATGCAGCACAATTAGAAAGTTGAAGCCCAAAAGAGCTCTGCAGAGGATCATGGAGTAATTCCTCGCCAAAGTGAACTAAATCAGAAGTAACTCCATTTAAGTCAGGCAGATTGAAACCTGTTTGGAGGAGATCAGAAATGGCCCTGTGTGGGAAAACACAAAGCACTTAAGATAATTGTGTAGAGAGCAGGGGGCAGCAAAAAGTAATATCCTACCTGACAGAAATCTTGATAACCTGGAAAACTAGGTGAAAGCCAGGAATGTAAACATCCTGTCTTGAAAAAACAAAAAAACCACAGACAATTTCTTGATATTTAAGGAGGACTCAATCTCCTAATGAAATAAATACTAAAGAAGACCTAATATATCTGAATAGTGCTTGTGGGGATTCCCCAGGGAAGGAAGAGTGTGCATAAGAGCAATCCTCCTGTGGTGCTGGGAAGGAAAGGACTGCAGGCTTGGGAAGCCAGCCTGGAGGAATCAGACTGAAAAACAATGGTAACTTTTTATTTCATCCAGTGAAGTCAGTGGCCCAGATTTAGCTCAGTTGATCAGAGCGTGGTTCTAATAACACCATGGTTGTGGGTTCAATCTCTGTATGGCCCATTTACTTAAGAGTTGGGCTTGATGATTCTTGTGATTCTCTTCCAGTTCAGAATATTTAGTGAATATGTGAAAAATTTATTCACAAAAAATCCTCCTACAGAAAAAGGAGGATAGGTATTAATCTCTTGCAGATCAAGGAAATACTTTGGAAACAAAAGGCAAGTCTCCTGGGGTTTGGATTCTAGAAACAAATTCCTCTTTCAAAAAAAAAAGACCCCTGAATTGGGTTTCGTCCATGGTACTGCCATTTGGGGACCAACTGTAATCTGTTTAGGCCAATATTCTGCATTTACAAGTACTGGAATCAAATGCTGACAGCTCTCACTAGTGCATAATTAAATTCCTATTCCCAGTTGAAGCCATTGGCAAAACTTTCACTGACTTCAATAGTGCTGGATTAAGCTTTCACTGAATGTCATGAGAATTTGAAAAGCAAAATCAATCCAGATTTTGCAAACAGTCCCTTGTCTTTATTGTGGATCAAACCAAAACCATAAAGTAAAAAAACCCAAGAACTTTACCATGAATGAAATAAGAATAAGGAATCATGTTGGTATCTTTTCCAGAAGATAGGCAAACTGAGTCCCCTGGGGGTCTACACTGATAATGTGTAAGTACTGTGTAGCAAAATATATTTTTTGGTTAGTCTGCTCTTTTTGGCACCATCCTTCAGGCAGAAATGTATATATTTATTTTGTTGTAGCTCAAGAGCTCCTGGTGAGTAATTCCTGCTCTGCAGATGGTATATGATGTAGATGATTTTTCAAGTCCAATTTCAAACTGTAGTGTTGTGATTTATCACAAAATGTTTTGCTGTAGTCTAATGGAAAGAACGCTGAGAAGCCAGCTTACACTGTCAAATTTCAAATAAATCCAGTCGCTTCCTAGGTGTATCCTTCATTAAAAATTTGCAATTTAAAACCAATGAGAAACAGGAGTGCCCGGCTGTAGCAGAAGTTCTTCCCTTCCAAGCCCCATCTACACCATGTGAGCCAAGACTGTAGAAGTTTGGGAAACTGGTTAGACTGCAGAGATTTTTCTCGGGAAGAGTGATACAAAATAAGTATAATTCATCTTACAATAACGCCCCCCCCCAAAAAAAAAAAACAAACAACAAAACAGACCCAAAACAAATTCAATAGAGCAGACTAACCTTATGTAGAAATAGCAAATATATTCAGTCTATTAATAAACCACAGTTAGAGATGTGTGGAATGGAAGGTGACCTGAGTTTCCCTTGATGATTTAGGGGATTATTCTGGTGCTCACTGCATAGAAGCTTGTCAATAACAGCTTTTCCCAAACCTATGCTTTGTCATAGCAGTGACCTCTAGTCCTTGCTACGATTCCTTTAGGATCAGAAGGAAATTCTCCCAGGAGAGATGAAGAGTCCATTTCTTCAGAGATGCAAAGACTAGGAGAAAGAGTTCACCCCAGTAACAGGAGTTAATGCTCCTGCTTTGATGTTGTTACATAGCTGTGAGAGGACTGGACTTTCCAGTCTTACCAGCTGAACTATATTGGTAACACTCCATCCTTCAGTCCTGTCTTTGAGTTGTCAACATTTTTCTTTGGCTTTAGTAGTGACATAATGGGCTAAGTAGGGCTCAAGCAGATACTGCATTTCTAGGGGGGCACCAGAATAGGACTGCAACTGCTGTGATCACTCATCAGCATGCCAGACCTGGACTGCCCTTCTCTGGCTACGGCCTTTCTCTCCTGTTCCCCACTGCCCCAATATTCCCAGCTCCCCATCCCTTGGATAGAGGGACTTGTCACCTTCTCTCTTAGCCACACCTCAGTCTCACCTCATTCTCCTTTTGCCTTCTGCTCCTGCCTGCCATGGTCCAAAGGTTCTGGGTACACAACTGCAGTATGTAAATATGGTTATGTTTTCTGACACCTCTCATAAAACAGTATCAGCTGTATGTTGTTTATCAGTAATTTCTGATTACACATGAAGATTGGAAAACATGTACCCAGTCAAAATGTTTTCACTTAGTGTGTTCTGCCTTCTGAGATATTTTATCCTTGCTTTTATTCCTATTACATGTCCACATTTTTCTGGCAGGTCTGTTTTCTTTTTCAGAGTTTGTGAATTTTACCTGTCAGATTGCACTGGAGAAGAAAACATCTATTTTCAAATGTTTATGGGAATAAATAATAATGCTATTATCTACACTCTTGATTACCGGGATTATCTCATATATATTCAGATCCTCCAGATAGGCAGATTAAGTGATCAGAAGGCTCTTAGTGGGCCCTAGGCTCAGAGTGTACACTAAAGAGGATCAAGGCTGGGATAATTCATGTGCTGTTTTGCTAAAGCTCCTGCTCTTTCTTGGGAGAATTTCTGAAATATGTTATCTGGGGCGCAGTGCAGTCCCATTGAGTTGGACAGTCTTTGGCTTTAATGGACAATGAACTGGGGTGGACTTGGAGCAATACTGTGTAAAGAACCAAGTATTTTGCTGATCTGGGGCCAGAGCCATCTCAGTCTTTCACATGTGTTGGCAGACCTCTAGTATCTTGTTCTTACTTGCTTAATGTTGCTAACAAATGCCTGTAGAATCTGGTGAGCATGCCTCTTTGTAGCCATTCACAAATCCAAGGTGTTTGAGGGAGCATAGGAGAGGGCCAGCTGTGTCCCTTAGAGAAAAAAGGAAGTGGAACACAGGCTTTTGCTAACTGATTGAACAGCTTTTAGGCAGGCAATGGGACTTGCTTATAAAGAAAGTTTCTGAGAAGCTGACATTTCTCCATGGCTCAGCTAGCATGTAGCAATTTGAACAACGAATATAGGAAACCACTCTGCAAATATGATTTATCCACCAGCTTTTTTTTTTTTTAAATAGACATGATTGCTTTTTGACTAGAATATGTGTTCTGAATTACTTAAAAACTTTGAGAAACTTTCTTTATAGAGCTTGAAAATACAATAACGTAGAGATGAAAGGCTCCTTTAGAATTAATGATGAGGACAGAACTGAAGTGACATCCATGTTGAAATGCCAGTATCTTAAAATGTTCTTTTCCAGTTACTGTGTTTCTGAATGTGCCTGTGGCTCCCACTCTTTGTCATATCTGGTAGCAAATGTCGGAGCTAGAAGATGACAAGAAATGTGCAGCAGTGGAGAGTGTTATGGGGTAGGAGTGAGCTTTTGACTCTGAGTCTAAGAAAAAAGAAGTGGAAAGATCTTTTTACTTAAGAATATAAAATTACATGAAAATTGGGGCTGATACAAGAGAAGTAGACAAGAATAGATGAATAGATAAAGTGCCTTGAAAGGAACAATGGGGGTGGATGAAACAGTTGAGGAAGGGAGGTCCTGTGGATGTGGGAAAAACTTCACTGTACCTCATAAACAGAAGTAGAAGACTTGAGTTTAAAATTCAAGTGTAGGAAATCATTGAAAAAGGGCTCCAGAAAGTTGAGGCAGCCAAGAAGAAATCACAGTAGTGTGAGTTCAATATCAGGGTTTTGAGAAGATTCGGCTGTAGTGATTTCATTGGGTAACATTCCTTTCCTCACTTCTCTTGTTTCACAGGGAGGAGGGTAATCTCTCATTTATTTATAACAATCCCACGTGTGAGATGAAAGTCAGAGCTGGTTATGTTTGGCTCCAGAGTCCACCACAGGTATAGGATCCTGTGAGAAATCCTTACTTGTCAGGCCTCTAATTTTATGCTCTGACAACATTATGCCATAGCAATGATCTCCCTTAAGACCCAGAGACCAATCCAGTTGCAATGCCAAGCTGCCCAGTTTAATTTGATCTTCCATGAACACCGGCTTTTGGTGTAGGAACAGTGCTGTGAAGCAGAGGTGCACTTGTATGACTACATCTGCAGAGCGAAAACACAGCCTTCCAAAAAACCTTGTGTCTGTCCTTTTGGTAGTCTGCTTAATGACCTCGCCCAAATAAAAGGGGCATACCATCCAAAAATATTTTAATGGAGGCAGAAAGCAGTGTGCTCTCCTAAGGGCAAAGCTGAGAATCAAAAAAAAAAAAAAGCACTGTCAAGCAAGACCCTTCTTTCCGTTTTTAATTTCAGAAGGGCTAGTTTGGTAAAGCTTGGGCTGCATGGCTTTCAAATGCAAATCCTCCAGGCTACTTCAGGCAAACTTGATATCGTCTTTGAGTCAGACTAGTCTCCTAAAATGCAGCAGGACCAAAAAAGGACTTGTGATTAAGGAGACTGCACATCCTTGGTGTTCTGAAAGCATGCCAGGGTATGAGATGATATTTCAGTCCTTTGCATTCCTAAGAATGTCCTTTTGTCCCACGAAAGGCTGACATCTTCCTGTGTCATAACGAAATCATGAGCCGCGGAGGGAGGCGTCTGTCTAATGAATCAGTCTAGAGACCAGCTAGCAGGCTGCTGGTGGGGTGATTGACTGTTGCTTTTCTGGGCTCTCCAGTGAAGGGGTGTCGGTCTCCGATGCTCATTCCTGTCCTCTGGCTGCCCCCTGTTGGCTGGTCCACCTCCGTCCCCCATGTGCAGTACTTGAAGGCCTGGAGACAAATGAAAAGGATGTTCAAAGGACGTCATCACTTCAATTACAGAATCCTCTTTTTGTGTGTCCCTTAATGTGACTTAAAGTGTTGCAGGTCTTTTTTTGCTGTTGTTTCTGTTTTTTCTCTTGCCAAACTCTGTATGCTTTAAGTTTAAAAGGGTGATGACTACACAATTAAACTTTTGGAATGCTGTGCTGGACGCTGGTGGCTGCTTTCATATCTGGTTAGATTTGCTTTCATTTCTAATTCATATTTTCTTTCAGTAGCTTTCTTGCACACAAAACCTCCCATGCCAAAATCATTGCTAACTTTATAAGATGGCTACATCTGCTAAAAATCACCCTTGTATGAAACAGCTGCATCCAAAATTCCAGGCAGGTGAATTCTTCTCACATTGTATTAAACATACAGAAATGTGAATTCCAGAAGTTCTACCCTCAGCTATTCAAATACAAGTTGCACTGTGGTGGGTAGGAACTTCAACAACGTTACTGAGGGCAGAACTGAGGCATTTCTGCTGTGAAGAAGCTGGGAAAGACGTGTCATTTTTCTGCTCCCATAACCTGTCTCCCCAGAGATCCTCCTTTAGGACATGAGAACTCTCCTCCTAGATTAGAGGGACATCTAGCTCAGTATACTAGGCTGACAGGGCTACTAGCAGACGCTTACAGGAAGTATATAAGCACGGGGCACATACAGCATGATCTTTCCTTTGGTTCATCCTCTTACCATCCAGAAGTCACTATTTTTGAGACTTGCTATGCAGAGGCTGGATAAGGTCTGTCGCTTTTATAGCCAGCAATGAACTAACCCAGTGTCTAAAAGCTGCCTGTTATACATATTCACCTGTAGCCCTGCTGACTTTGTGAAATCCATGCAGCTGTAGATGCTTGTCTCTACCATTATTTGACTAATATATTGTAAGTAATGCAGTGAACTAATCTCCCATTCTGGAGCAAATTCCAATTCTATTTTCTCAACTAAGATACTGTCATGCTCCTCCTCTTCTTCACCATGGTATGTGTGGGCAATTCACATCCAGCTGTGGATGGCAGCTGGCCTACCTCACAAGACAGCTGTGTGCAGCTGTTTTTTCAAGAGATGCCAGGTGGTCGATCAATTGACAGGCTGTCCATATTGTTGTTAGTTATGGGCAGAAATAGTGTTCAGTGAGTCTCTGCAGTGGGGAAATACGTGGAATAAAGGCCCTGTTTTGGCCCTTTAAGAATACAGCAGGAGCAGGAAGAACCCTCTTCATGACTCTGGGCTGTGTGTAATGGACGTCTCTCCATGAGGGATGCCAAGGTGGCTACTGTGATGAACACAGTAACCTAGAGGTTAACCTTACCAAGCTTATTCTGTGATCACATTACAAGGTATAGAAGCTGGAACTATTTTTCAAGCTCAGTTAGGTTCCTGGGGACAGCAGCAATTCAAGCTGCAGAATTTTCCCAGGCCTCCAATTTAAGGTGATCATGAGGTGGAATGGAGCCAAGAAGAGCCAAGTAAGAACCTCCAAAGACTCCAGGTGTCATAAAGAGCGTGTCCTTCCAGCAGAGGTTGCATAGGAGGCCAAAAGAAGTGGGATAAGCGATAGTGCAATGACACATTTTCCCATGAGAAGCAGAGCCCTGCTTTCCAGGCTTTCTAGGCATCCTCTTTTGGTGGTTCTGCCAATACATTCTGCACTGCACCCCAAGACAGCTGGAGGCCAAATAATCTGACCTACCTGGGAGCGATGTGAGACTTTTCAGCAATTGTTCACTGCAAAAGACGAAGATCATGATGTAAGGCAGAATTACTCTTTTGAGACAGGAAATGGATAGAAATAGGATTCAAAGCTGATGCCCAGCAAAGGTAGTGGAAAAAAACCATGCATGCAATCTATGAGAATAGCTTCTTTAGTCCAGCATGTGCCAGTCTGCTTCACTTGCAGATGGTATATCAAGGGAACCCCAATGGCTAGTTAGAGCAATTCCTGCACTAATGTGAACAGAGCTTTTGATTTCACGGTTTGAAATAAAATGACCCAAATATAATTACGCAAGCTTATTAATTTATTTGCTATGGGTCGGTAACCCTTCATAGTCCATAGCACCAGTTACATGAAGGGCCAGGGGGATTAAAGCTCGAATTTAGCAGAGTCGTAGTCCTATATGGAAATTGGAAGAAACGAAGCACTAAATTGCATGTTTTATGATGGTATCTTATTAAGAAACAATTAATGCCCAACTTTGAAAGCACCAAATTCATTCTGAACAGAAGCAGTACAAAAAGAACAGCCTCATGAAGGCTTGAATTGAATGATATATAAGCAAGTTATGTCCCCCTATCCAGTCCTGGAAACATGGACAAATCTTGACAGTTACCAGCTCAGGATGTCCAGTATAACATGGCCTTTCTGTCTGCATAGGGAATTTCTACAGTGGTGCAGGAGGCATTATTGGCAGATTTAATAAAGCCAGGGTACTGCATAAAGCATGGCAGCCTACATTCCTATTGATGACATCTGATGCTTTGTCCTCAGGGCCCTGTGAGCATTTCAGATTTCAGTATATGGAAATATTAAGATCCTTCTCCTACAAAGTGGAAAGGGGGTTGTTGGATCAGACTTCTTCCATTCCCAATGCAATAGGATGTTATCATATAAGGTGTGTGCATTGAGTGAATGACTATGGTCTAAACACGCTGCATTGTGTTTGGGGGCTTAAACAAGACAAAGAGCCTGTCCCACCCAAAGTCAAACAGAAGAGGGATGAAAGGAGTTGGGCATTTAGTCTTAGTGCTGCCAAACACATGTGGACTCTTCGCTGACACTCTCAGGAAACTATTACATCTGTGTGCCAGAGTGAAGGAGCCACTTGATCAGTGCATAGATCACAGAATCCATCAGGATCGCAGAATGTTCTGGGTTGGTAGGGACCCACAAGGATCATCAAGTCCAACTCTTAAGTGAGTGGCCCAGATGTTACAGCATACTTTTCTGACATGAAAAAGGTGCCCCTGTAGGCCTTCCCAGCTGGACCTTAGAGGTAGTCAGGATCTTCACTTAGAGCACACACTTTGGCCATTGTGAACTTTATTTGAGCCTGAGAGCCAGAAGCAAGGGAACTACACACTGTCTCAACCCTTCAAACTACCTCTTAAGGGCTTTTATCTTTATAAGGTGATACAAAACATTACTTCGTGTTTCTTCCTGCAAAACTGTCTTGATACGTGTGATGGAAAATCAAGGGAGAAAACTTTCCAGCAGGGATAAAAATTAAACCTCATTCATTTTTTCCATTCATTTTTCTCCCTATTTTCTCCTCTCCATTCATGAGGAGGATACCTGAGGCTCTGTCAGTGTCAGTGGTGCAGTTCATGAGTGCAGCTTCATATCAAAAGACACTTCATACCTAAGTGACATTCTGGTGGCCTCCATAACATAGGCCTGCTCATAATACTAGATAAGATGGCTAAATGTCTTTCCTCAGAAGTGTGAGCTGTGAGGTTGAACCCTTCAAGGTAAGAAGAATATCAAACTGGAACCCACTGCCTGTGTAAGTGTCCTAAGGTGATGGGGAAGGACTGTGCCTGAGGTGTGATAATGTTTCAGTTCCTCTTCCAGAGTTACTACTAGATTATTTCTTTGAGGTACATATAGCCAATGGGAGATAGCAACTTCCAAACCTCAGCATATGCATTAGTATTTATAGAATTTTTCATGATATAAACTGTAATTAGGACTAACCTTGATAATGGTGATTTATCTAGCCTTTTGATGGAAAAAAGCCTTGCTGATAAATTAAATGACTGCCTTTTTTCTTTTTTAGAGGATCTGGACTATTACACATGGCTGTAATGCTTTCCTAAATTGGAGTAAAGATGATGCATTTGACTTAGGCAATAAAACTGAAGCGTGCAGGTGATTATTTGATTGCAATTCATAGAAGTTTATTATAGAAATGTAAGAAGGAATAACAGCATCGCTTTAGAAGACGACAAAAAAAACCCTTGACCCTAATCTTCTCTCTGCACTGAAATGAAACCAAAAGTTATTCCAAATTAATTTTATAGAAGGAGTCTTATCAGGTCTCTACTCATGCTTGACATTTTACTAAGTTCCTTCCTTCCTGGTGCTTTTCTCACAGGACACAATGAAATTTAGCGTTCATAAATTGCTCAAGGCCTTTTGTAAAATCCCAGCCCATGATATCAGGACCTTTGTTCCTCGTTCTGAAGATTTTGTTGTTGATCTCAGATCTTTCATCAATCTCTAGCTGGGGTCTGCTTGCCATTGCATCCAAATCCCACATCCTCCAGGGCAGGTAAGTTGCTGAGGGTGCGTCAGCAGCACAAGACACAGTGAGCAATACGCTTTTTGATGGTGGTGATAAGGGGTGTGCAGAGAAAGGTGAAGACCAGTTTATGCCCCAGTGACTTCTGTCATGGTTTGACACTGGCCCAGCACCAGGGACCCACGAGAGCCGTTCACTCACCCTCCCCTACCACAGCTGGGCAAAAGGAGGGAAAAGAGGAAAAAGGGTTAATGGAGGCTTCATGGGTGAGATAAGCAGAGCGGGAGAAATATTTCAAGGGCAAAACAGGCTCAAACTTGGTTGCTAAGTGAAATTTATTACTAACAGAATCAGAGGAGGGTAATGAGAAGTAAAACAAGCCCTTAAAACACCTTCCCCCTCCCCCCCCAAGGCCCTCCCTCCTTCCCACTGACAGCGCAGTGAGGCAGGGCAGGGGGGTTTGGTCAGTCCAACACCAAGAATTTCTTCCGCTGCTCCGGGAGAAGAGTCCTTCCCTGTGAGGCCGTGGGGTCCCTCCCATGGGAGACAGTTCTCCATGAACTTCCTGGCATGGGTCCACTCTCACGAGCAGCAGCCAAACCGCACCTGCTGCAGCTGAGTCCCTCCCACGGGCACACAGTCCTCCCAAAACTGCTGTGGCGTGGGTCTCTCTCTCTTTCCATGGGGTGCAGTCCTTCAAGGACAGGCTGCTCCAGCCTGGAAGCAAGGGTCCTCTCTCTCCACTGGGTCTTCCACTGGATCACAGCCTCCTCCAGGCATCCACCCACTCCAGCACAGGCACCTCCCTCACGGGCTACAGGTGGATCTCTGCATTCCCCGTGGACCCATGGGCTGCAGGGGCACAGCTGCTTCACCATGGTCTCTTCACCATGGCCTGCAGAGGAACCTCGGCTCCGGCGCCTGGAGCACCTCCTCCCCCTCCTTCTCCACTGACCTCGGTGTCGCCGTGTTGTTCTCCCTGACATGTTCTCACCTCCTCCTCTTCTCTGACTAGCAGCAAAAAACCCCATGACTTTGTTTTGATTTTCTTCTTAAATATGTCATCACGAAGATGTTACCAGCCTCTCTCATTGGCCCAGTTCTGGCCAGCAGCATGCCCATCTTCAGAGCCATCAGCCATTGGTTCTGCCGGACATGGTGGGAAGCTTCCAGCAGCTTCCCACAGGAGCCACCTTTGCAGCCCCCCTGCTACCCAAAACCAGGCCATGCCAAAACAATACAAGAATCATAAGATACAGTCATTTATGTTAGAAAAGAGCCTTAAGAACATCGAGTCCAAATATAAAACAAACACTGCCAAGTCCACCCCTAAACCATGTCCCTAAGAGAACATACCATGTTCATTAGTAGTCATTTACCTTACTACTGTAGCTAGCACAGATAAACTGGCTTTACAACACCAAGCTCTAGAGATGCTCAGTGCAGCTGCAGCAGAATGCAGTAAGGCATGGATTGCACCTTAGGCTGAAGTAGCTCACACAGATCCATGCTATATCAGCTTCACCCATTAGGGGTATACAAGCTGTCTGGTTTAAAGCTAGTGCATCTCAACCTGCATGATCTCTGCCTTCAGTGCTGTATACCCCATGGCTACAGAGAAGAAGTGGAAACAGGGATAGTAGCAGGCTTTGGTTAAGCATTGAGCTAAGAAATATATGTAAGCCTTCAGTTTTGCCCTGACTCTTGAGATGAAGTGGTACAGCTCAGCTTGTATGAAGGAAACTGTAGGAGCAAAAAACTGACCCTGCTAGAGGAAGAGGTTGGGTTGGCAATGGTTAGGTTAAACGCCCGCTCTCAGGGGAATGCTTAGGAGAAGCCCATTCACCATGGGCACAAGGGCTGGTCATTTTAAAAGTGGAGCTTTTAAGTGATAGCCTTTCCACAGTTTTCTCCCTTAGAACCTGCATTTGGCTGCCAAGGTACAGCTGATGTACTGGTGCTGTTGCTCCCACAGTGCCACAGTCATAACTCTTTTTCTATTGCATAACAGAACTCCTCATCAACACCTCACAGCTGCAGGGTCAGGATTTAATTAAAACATCATAAAGATGTCTTTGGGGAACTGGACATAAGATTATTCTGAACGCAATGCAGTATTGCAGGAAAAATGTGACTGTCTACTTGTGTGTACACAGGGCACAATTCAGGGGACCAATAAAGACTACGCAAAACATATAGGATCAAGTAGATGATATAGAGTAAGCTTGGTTTCATGAAAATATATCTAAGGAGTATTAATTTCCAGTATGCTTTTGTCAGCAGCATTTGCTTGAATTCTACTAGAAAATAAAAATACACTGCCAGGATAACAGAGTGCTGAAGCCTGACACGGAGAAGGAGCAAAATCAGTCTACCTACTTGAAATCTTGCTTGAAACACCTTAAAAGGTCTCTGATGTCAGGTAAAGGTTGTAAACACAACTTATTTCCAAAAAATTCTAGGAACATAGTTGATGACTAATTTATTAGTTTCATTTTGCTATAAAATACCAGGGTATGAAGCGGAGAAGGACAAACTGCTACTATAGTTATCATTGTGCCGTCAGCTACAAAATTACAAGGACTGTGTTTACTTCTGTCTCTGGTCCACTCCTGTTAAGTCAGGTATGTGGTATCTCCTGTACTCCTGGTTTTGAGCTTTATTCCTGAAAGACTTGATTCACCACCAGATAACTTCCACTTCATGCTGCCACAATTGCACTGATTTCATCTAAATACAGTGAAGTTATTCGGTGATGATAGACCAGTAATTAAAACAAAAAAATAAAATCTTATGAAAGTCTTAAGGATCCTTTTTGATTCTAAATAGTTCATTTTAGTGGTTCCAGATCTTAAGAATTAAAATTATCCAATCAACAGATTGACAACAATGCCTTTGTCACCTTTTTTTTGGTCTGTGTGTGTGAGAGAGGGAGGGGACAGGGTGGGAGGATTTGCTGCATTATCTCTTTCCAGCCTGTCTGGTTTCCAGCTGGTCCCACTGCTCACTGGTCCAGCACCAGTGCTCATTCACTGCTCATAGGATAAGCCACTTTATTTATGGTTCTGAGCCAGAGCTGCAGAATGCCAAGGAAGGGAAGGACCTGACACTGCCTGCCATTGCTGCAAATGATGATAACTCTATTGATTTCAGTGGCATCAGGGAGCTTCATAGCCAGAGAGAATGCCTGGCCTGACAGGATTGGTTCTTGTGTGAGGAAGGACAGTTTTACTCTCCCAGCATCCCTGGATCATGTATAAAGAGTTACACAAAGAAATGCTAAAGGAAAGAGAAGGTGATGCATCAGCTCTTTCGGATGGGTGATGCATTTTGTATGACATTTACTACTTCTCTTAAAGGAAAAACTGGAGAACAGTGTTTCCTTTCTACCCCAAACTAAGGTTCACGGCTGTCATGGTAGGTGCTTGAGGATGGTAAGATGCTGTGACCTTCCCAAAAGCATCTCCTGCTGGAAGCTGCTCAGTGAGGCCACTACATGCTCATGCACATGCACACGCACAAACACACCCTGGATAGCTTCTGTAAGAAGAACTGACAGTGAAGAAACGGGAAGGGTCTTCGTATGGGGTTCCATGGGAGGAGTTTATTGCAGCCACACACATGAAGGGATCCAGGGACGAACACCAAAAGTAAGGGAGGGTCCAGGGTTTATATATGGGTCCAATAGGGGCGGAGAGAGTATCAGGGACCAATGATCTGAGGGCACGGGGGCAGTACACAGGCAGGGCTAGAGTATGGGAACCAATAGGAAAACTCTGAGGGAGTGGCGAGGGAATAGTGACAATGGGGGAACAGGGAAGGGAGAACTTTCTAGGACCTGGACATATACGGTGTAAAGGGGCAGAGAGGACAACGGGCGAATCGGGGAAACAGAACTGGGGTACATCAACATAATGAAACGAAGCTTCCTGGGGAAGGCCTTTTTGGTCTCCCTAAATGGGGAGGATCTCTCACGGGTTGTCTCTCCAGTGGACTCTCTTAGTGCCTTGATTGGTAGGCCTACCGGCGTCCACACATGGCCAAGTTCTTAAATATGCATATTCAAATCAATCATTTAGAAAACTCATAGCATAAGCCAGTCGATCCTCACTAAGCCATATTTCCTCTAGTAGGAAGAATCATATCTCTGGGGACAATACTCCATTTATTAGGTTCTCGGGGGAAATAAGGGATAAGAACTATAAAGATGAAGTTGGCAGCCAAGGCTTGAGGATAAAGACTTGAAAGAATTCTATCAATTCTGGAGGGAATGTGCAAATTCCTGTAATAGACCTGTGTCATCTTTACTGGAAGCTGTTTAAACATGACTAAGATTGTGAATTTTTGGCTGTACAACTGTGCCTCTGTTAGCATCTAACAGTGGTTTCAGTGGGTTAAATGCCTGACATAATTACTCCCTGAGTTCGGGGTGCTTGGTAGGGCTTTTCTCATCCTTCATACAAGTTCTCCCACGCCACAGTTATGAATAGCTACTTGACTTCCTCAGCACCACCAGTTTTTGCTCACACCAGCCAAGGGACTTTCTCTGCTCCATTGAATCTGAGGTATTTAAAGTGGAGGCTTTTATCAGATCTCCACTAAATGCCCTTCTGCTCCCTGCACTTCTTCATAAACCATGACTAGTCTACTTGTCTTTCATCACATAAAACTCCATTCCCAGTACATAGATTCCTTGGGTCTCAAGCAAGTGTGTGTTCTGCAGCATTAAAATGCAAACCTCAGTATGGGAGACATCAGGGTCATGTGTCCTCTTGCTGTCATTGCCTTCCTTGGGCTTTTCATGCTAATAGCTGTAATGGTTTTTCCAACACTGTAAGATGTAAGTTTGAGCACTAAATATTATATCCACTGCTTGGATTTTGTTTTCTCCTATCTCACCTGTGGCTCATTTTCACAAGTTATTGTTTGTTGTATAAGAGATTCCGCCTCATTTTTTCCTGAATATATTGCTGTGCTTGTTAATAGGCAATGTTAATTATGTCAGCATAAAGAGAGATACATTTTTTTTCTTCATATTGTACACATTGGTTAACTGCATTTGGCTTGCCTCTAGTCAGAAGCTGGTTTTATGTGTTCCTGAAGAAATAATTAAAAAGCAGGGTTTTTCTGTTTTTTTGGTTAATTGGTTTGGTGGGGGTTTTTTAGCAAGCAGTAAGGACAAGTTTTCTCCATCTGACAGGGTGGCTTGGAGAGTATGAAGTCACCTGTACAAGCAATGCTTCTTTATCCAAATTTATAATTAATTCTACAGCCATGAGATATTAATCTGTCTGTCTATCCATGCATCCATTCTTTGCCACAATTATTTATATTGCTCTGTTTGAAAAGGTTGCTGTGATCATTTAAGTGACATGATATTCTGACTCCGCTTAAAGGGTTTGTCAGTCAAATGTGGTTGGTAGTGTGCATTGCTGTGTGGAATGTGGATGCCTAGCCTTCTCTGCAGGGCCCAATGAGGTCCCATATATTTGATACTTCACGGTCCTGCTTATTGAAAACAGGTTACTGTTTTCTGAAAACAATTGCAGTTACAGTTTACTGAAAACAATTTACTTTCTGAGGTAATCTATTGATAGCATTTTCCTCAAGATTTTTCATTTCTGTGTGTCTTCTTGAATTTGCAGCTGATTAGTATGCCAGAGAGTAAACAAGTCATACCTGCCTGGTCTCACCTCCCACCCTTCTGTCCCCCTCTCAGGAAAGATTCTTTCCAGTCTCTGCTTCTCCTGTTCCTTTTCTCTGATTTTTTCAGGAGTACAAAGGACATGGAGAGAAAGAGATGGGTGACCATGCTTTCTGAGATGAAGAAAAAAATCTCAATTTTTTAAACACAAGAATGGAATAAAGTGGTTTCTTCTCTGCATATGTAAAGGGAATTTGGGATCTCATCCATCCCTTGTGGAACCATGGTTTATGAACTCTGAATCTTTCTCTGGGAAGATACCCTGAGGATGAATATGATTCTGTCACAGGAGTAAGTTTTGTTTCTAAGCTTTTTTTTTTTTAATTAGAGTGAAACATGACATTTGATATTGAAACGATGCAAGGATTTCAGAGGTGATGACCATCAAAAAGGCTTACTGGCTTCATTTACAGTTCTGATGCTCAAGGGACCAAACTAACTGAGGTAGTCACCTACGTCTGGAAATGTATAACTGAAGGCACACACATTTGAAACCACAACTCTTGGTGTTTCCAGGTCATCAGCAAAGTTTCACCACATGACATAGTATTACATAAACTCCAGTACCTAGAGAATGAAAACAAGTGCTTTCTGTATATGCTTCTAAAGCATTTGCCACTGCAAAAATCCACTCTCAGCCATGAAACGTGGAGTAAGGGTTTTCTTTCTGATTTTCTTTAATGTTTAATCTTTCCTGATTTTCTTTAATTTTTAAACTTATTATAACTTTCATGAAAAAAACCCACAAAGAAATGTAACAAATAATGTGGAATGTTGTTACCAATTGAAATAAAAAATGCTGTTATTGTACTATAAGGCAGTGATAAAACTGATACAATAACAGTCAGATATAAAAGATTAAAAGAAAGAGTGTCTGGTTTTGGCCAAGGGCAGGTTAATGTTTTGTAGCAGCCATGGGAAGGCAGAGCCTAGAGCTGTGCCAAGACTCTAGTATTATTCCATACCATCTGAAGTCATTGCCAGGAGCTGCAGGGAAAGGGACTCTTTTGCTTCCAGGAAGAAAGGGTGTTCCTTTATGGTCATGGGAAATTGTGGGGGGCAAAGGGTCTGTCCACCATTTTTTCCATCATCCCAGCTTTGGTGAGCATTTTGCATGTAACTCACCCTCTTTTTACCTTTTTGTTACTAGTATGTTGCTGTCACTGTTCATTTTCTTATCTCATTGCTGTTTCCAGTAAATTGTTCCTATCTCATTTCAGGATATCTGCCTTTTTTCTCCTCTGAAGTGGGGAGGGGAGTGGGTCGAGGGTTTTTTTTAGTGGTAGTACTAAATTGGGGAATACCATGCCCAAATGACAAAGAGAAAACATAACAAATATAAATCTGGATTTGGTGAAATGTCACGGTAATCTCTAAATAGTGTGACAAATATTATAATAACAAATTGGATCACTCTTTTTGTTTTTATGTGAAATAATTACCCCCAGAATCCTGCTGACGTCCTGCCAGAACTAATCATATGTATAGGATGCTGGAAATCTGGTGTATGTTGTGAGAAGGGATTTTATGAACGATGTCTCCAGCTGTAAAATAAAAACAGAGAAGGCAGCCAAGGCAGCTGAAAAACTGTTCCTTGTCTTGTATTAACTGATTCTTCTTGAAGTTTTGTCCATGCAGTTTCCACCTTCAGAGCATGTCTACTGGAACTTTTTTTTGCAATTACTTCAGTTTGGCCAATCAAGTCCTGCTACTGTCCTGGGTGTCCCTGCACTGAACTCCATTGTGTAGCACAGACCTATGTAGAGGGTGTACCATGTGCTTGATAGCTTGCTTCAGCATCAGAGTAAGCTGCCTTTCCTATATTTTCTCTTAGCTTGGGGTGAGTATTCCCAAGGGAAGTGAGCATTGGGTCCCCTGGGTGCTGTGAATTGCCTTCTGTGCACAAGCTTCCCCAGACAGAAATGCCCTTCTCTTCCTTCTCTGCCCTGACTCTTCCAGCCAAAAATACCTATTGGTCCCATGCCTTTATGTCCCTCATGAAGGACTGAAAGACTTGCAGTATTTCAGCTTGGGCTTTTTGCCTGAGGCCATTACATGGTAAACAAAAATTTCCTTTCCCTTAATCCCCACAATTTCAGTGGGCTACCAAGTCAAGATCCTTCTTCCCTGATATTTTCATGGCTATTTACTTGTGAGAAAGGCTTTAAGTACCTTAAGTTACTTTTTGCAGTGACTTGATGGGCAGTGCTTTCATACCCACATAGTCAAAGCTAGCCTATAGCCTGGTGGTCAGGGCACTCTCCAGCAAACTGCAGAGTGAAGTCTCCTCATCTTCCAGCTTCTCACCCAGCATACAAATAGTACTTTGTACTGCTGGAGATGCTGTGTTTTCAGATGAATTTAGAGCTTCTAACAGGTACAGTGTGAAATCTTATCACCGAGCTCCAGTGTGCCTGAGAAATATGCCATTGGCTGCTCTAATCTGCACACCCTGCCCTGGGCATGAGTAGGCTCCAAAGCAGGAGCCATGGGAGACTGCTCATGGAGTGACAGTGCCAACTGCTTAGGGGTTTTCCAGAGTCAGAGGGACTGCATCACTCCGTGTAACCCTGGGGCAAGGAAGGAAGTCTGGTGTTTGCTCTACTCCAAAGATGAAGTGAAACTCTTGAGCAAGCAGAATTGACTTGATTTCTCCTTGTCTATTCATATAATATGAAACTAGACACTGTCTGTCAGTACTTGTACTGTAGCTCTCCCAAGCAGAGCCAGATACCTTTGCATTCTACACAGATGCTCTGAGTTTATATGGATAAAAGCTCCCTAAGGGGGGACCATGGCCCAGATCCGATAAAATATTCAGGTTTCTCACTTCCCACTTAAATCAATGATCAGCTATTAACTGCCAAGCATTTCAGGAGTACTCCTAGTGCCATGGAAAGATCAAAGAGGAGCAAGACCTTAACCTGGTAGTGAGATATTTGTACAAGGAATGAGGTATTTCCAGAGACCAAGACATATACAAGGTACAAAAATAGACAGAAAGCAAAGAGTCATAAATTAGATTTTGGACTTAACAAAGGAATTCTGTGCATCCAGAGTATTGTCTGTGTGGACAATCATTAAAAGAAGAATGAGAACAAAAGAAATCAAGAGAAATATTACTTCTGGTTTAGTTCAACTATACCATTCTTCCATTACCACAGAAAATCAATCTGATTGTGGATTATCAAAAGAGTTTAATTTACATTAAAGCACCAACACAGCACCACCAATGATGATAACAGTACAAATCTGAATCTCAGATTGTTTTGAGAAATAACATAAAATACTGTAAAAATTGATATGACTGGGATTACCCAAGTATACTTGAAAGAAGCAGGAAAGAAGGTGATCTGAGGAATAATAGCAGAGATTTGAAGTTTATAAAAAATAAGAAGTTTCTAGAGAAAAAAGTGGAAGACTGAGGAGATGAGAGACATAAAAGCCAAAAAAGAATAGGATTTTAGGTATGTTGCAGTCACCTGAGAGAACCAAATGGGTGAAATATTTGACAATTATGAGATTATTAAGGTCCTTTTTTTTTTTTTGTGGACTGACAGAGGAGGTATTGGAAAGAATCTAGGGTAGAAACGGAGGAAAGGACTTCTTATGTTGACAGCAACAAGCATATTCAATAAAGCTGAAGGGGAAAAGGAGAGGGAGGGTAATGAGAAAGCGAGGTTTGGAGAAGCAGAGTCAAGATTATTTTTTCTTCTTTTTTTTTTTTTCCTAAGACTTACTGTGAAAGAGGAGTCAGAAGAGACTAAGTTGCTGAGGAGTAAGCTATAGAAAGGCTGTATAAGAGTTTGTGTCATGAAGTGAAGCATCTGCAGCAGGTAGATGGGCTGTAAGAGCAGGGGAAGTATCGGTGTTTGGCTGAGAGCTCTGTTTGGCCAAGAGGAAGTAAAGTGGATGGTCCTTTCCATGGTCAAGAGAAGTTATGAAGGAGCAAAAAATGTGGTAAAAACATGAGGGAACAACACAGGAAACTGCAAATCAAGAAAGCTCATTGATACTGAGGCTGACGTCTCAGATGAGAGATTGAGATGAAAAGAACCAAGAGAATCCAGAGCTAAAATTAGAGGGCAAGGCTGATGGAGAGGAATTGCAGGGACAAGAGATGGCAAGAAGGGTTGAGGTGAAAAGAAGTATCAGCTACAGGGTTGTGTAGAGGATAAAGAGTGGGAAAGGGAAGGGGGAAAGACTTAGAGGGGAAGTCAGACTTTTGCACCACGGCCAAAACCAGGAAGGGGAGAGGAGAAAAACCTTTTGTAAGTGAAGGTGGCCACAAACAACAGACAGAGACTTAATCTTTGCCAGAAGGAGATTTTTGTAGCTCCTAATGGAAAACTGGGAAAGCCCACTTCCTCAGCTCCCAGAGGGTAAAGAAAAGGAGGGAGACAGAATAAAGTTAACAGTGTCTGTGAAGAACTTAAACACAAGGTGATAGAAGTGTTACATAAGGAAAGGAGGTAGATTATAATCCTAAAGATTTTCTTTCCAAAACCTCATTAACCATATTCACAGCAAAGCTGTGAGGGATTGAAACATAGAAGGAAGGTTTCAGGAGACACTACTTTAAAATATACCTGCCAGGATCCAGCTCTTAGAAAATCATTTTAATTTCCCCTGATCCTGTCTGGATAGAGTTCAAAAGCCTTTTAAATCTTGTTTTGGCCTTCTGCCTTCTGTTTATTTCCTGTGACTTTTATCCAACTCAAACTTCGGGGTTATTTCACTGAGCTGTTTAAAATTTAGCTGAGACATTCCATCTTTCTTAGACCAATATCTTAAAAGACTGGAACTCCGTAATGGTATGAACCTTTCTGTGATAAATGGAAGAAAAGGGTGATGCTGGTTGCTTACTAAAAGCCTGGTATCAGACAAGACAGTCCGACCTATAGACAACCTTCAAACAGAGCTGACAGCATGGGACCCTCTGTCCTCTAGGCTTTTGAAACAGTTCCACACGTTTTTTTCATCTCAAATCAAGACTAAAAAAATAATATAAAATTTGAAACTTCATATAGCAGTAAAGTTGTGTGAAAAGTTCTGTAGTAACTCGAATTTTCTAAACATTAACTGTGGGAGTTTGGACTCCGCACAAGTCCTTTATCTTTTTTGCCTCTGTGAAGCTTTACCTTCGAGCCTGAACAGATGAGAAAACGCCTGCAGATGTTGTTTCAAGTTGTTTATTTCTTCTTATCTCTAGCTAGCTCTCAGCTCCGGCCGTGAGTCTGATGCCAGCCGTGTCCGAGCGGGAACTGCCCAGTCCTGGGCTGTCCCGTCCCTTTTGTACCCTTTCCATGATCCAACCATTCTTCACAATGTATTTATTATTTACCATTTTTTACCAATTAGTTTGTACCTATTCTAGACACGTAATTTCTACCTCTTTTTCATTCTACCAATCATTTTGTGCCACCATCACCAGAGAAGATGGAGGAGAAGAAGAAGAAGAAGAAGAACAGGGGAACGCCCAAAATCCTCCATCTTAAGTGTTTTATCTTTACTCTAAAAATCCTAAAATCTACTTTTTTACCTTGCAACACACCAAATCACTACTTATTTTTAAACTCTCATGTTCTGCAATGTTTCTCGCAGTGTTGGTAATTTTTCCCATGGACTAAGATCAAAACCACCTTCATTCTTGGCTTCTGCCCAGGGTCTGGGACCCCCTCGCAGGGGCTTCAGGGCTCCCTGACCTGCCAGGGCTGCCAGAGGCATGCCTTGGACTCCAACAATTAACCTCTACTTAGCCACACATTTACCTCCAAAACGGAATGAATGTCTCTGGAGCCTTTGAGGCACAGCAGTGCACCTGCTGCAGATGACATGCCATGGAAGGGAATTGTTGGTACATCACAGCAGTTACGTGGAAAAACCAAGGCTTTTGGGTTTTTGAACAGGGAAGGGCCTTCTATTCAGAGCAAAATATTTTTCTGTAGGGGTTTGTGGAAACAGTGTTTTTTCTAGGTGATCTTTCCTGGGTTGCTTCACCTCAGAGATATTTCTACCCAAGAAAGAGCATCTCCTCCTGTGTGGGCTTGGCTCACCTCAGCCAGGGCTGGGTGGCAGAGGAGGGCCTTGCACCAGGGCCCTTGGCACTCCAGAGGGCTTGGAAGCACCTGGCCCATTATACTTAGAACCAGAGTAGGGAATTAGAGGTGATGAAGAAAATAGCTGTGCCCTTTAGGATTTTTTTTGTTTGTTTGGGGTTTTTTTGTTTCTTTTTTTTTTTTGTTTGTTTTGTTTCTTTTTTGTTGTTGTTGTTGTTGTTTTGTTTTGGTTTTGGTTTTTTTTTTGTTTTTGTTTTGCTTTTTAGTATAGAAGAAAAGGCCTGAAAAGTAATTTCATTTTTCAGTTCTTTACATTGACAAATCTTTTTTTAAATTGTACATTGAAGCCTGTTGTAGACCAGAAGAGAACTAATGAAATGGTGAGGTCAGAAGACCCAAGTGGAGGGAAGCTGAGGAGAGAAAACACCTCAGGCAGGCAGTTTAAAATTCCAGTGGTGCTTTTCTTAACACCTATTTATCTTCAGTGGATTAACAATCTAGGTAAATGGCACCAGGGTCAAAGAATGACCACCTCAGTCCCTGCAGTTGTGGAGACACAGAGACCACATGAGTTCTCAGTGGGGAAGTCCACCTGATTGATTATAGTGAAACACCTACATCAGTAGTAAGTCCTGCTAGTTTTTATTTTGGTTGAAATCTGTGTAAAGGAACTTTTCCATTGGCACTGTGTAAGTTTATTGAAGCCAGTGAATTTGTTTATAATGAACTGGAATGTTTGTATTAATGTTACTTGCACCAGCCTGCACCAGCCCAGGAAGAAAAGATGGCTAAGGGAGGATTTCACAGTCAGTGGAGGCTCATTGGAGACTGTCTTGCCATCAGGAATCATAAGCTTCCCCTCCACTAGCAAAGGCACAACTTGTGTTCAGGGCTGAGTGCCCCTTTGGTGGCAGTTTAACCACAGACTGGCCTAAACCACTCATTAAATCACAGCCTTGTAAGCTTTCTTTGGTCTTTGGGTTTTACTACATGGACAAGATCTGACACCTGAGGTCCCCTGCTAAAGGGAAGCAGAAAAAGATATGGTGTTGGAGTCTTCTTAAGGAAAAGAAGGAGGAGGAAAAACTACCTCAGGGAAATAAATGTCCCTCTCTTTATCTCATAAGACTGCTTAGAAATATGCTTAGTGCATCATCTTTGTGACAGGAACTTTCAGAAGCACCTCAGAAGCTCAGGAGCACATATCTCCTCATCCGGTCAAAAAGGGAGTTTCATATTTTGAGGCTGACTGCAGGTAGTTCTGCACATGTTTGAAAAAAGGTAGGGTTTGTGTTTGCCCTGGTAAGCTATGGCATAAAGGTTTGATTTGGTTTTATCCAGATGACAGCTAATGTGCTGAAAGTACCTCCCTGCTAAATCCTGTCTTGAGACAGGGAGCCTGTTGTTTAGTACGAGGCAGCCACAGACTTTTCCTTTTTAAGCATAAAAAGCCGTGTCTTTTACCATACACAAGAATTATTCCACAATAAAAACACACTGCAGACAAGGTTCGTAAATTTTGCCAGATGAAAATTTACTGAAGTGAGCCTCAAAGGGGTACAGGGCTGATCTTAGTGAATTTACCTTATGGCAGAACTGCAGCCTGTGCTGTGCTTTTACCTCTGGCTGCACAAGAATGTTGCCTGGCTGGGGGTGGGTAACAGAAAGGACCAATATGAAGGCAGTTTAGGTGCAGCCAGCAGGCTCTCCTCACATGTTTAATGAGAAATAAAACTGTCTTGGTCTCTGCTGCTATTATTGCAGCAGGATTGGGAATTTGCCAATTATTCATCAGCCAAATAATCTTGGTGCAACAGGGTTACAGCTCAGGCAGTGGGTAGGAAAGCCTCTGCGAGAGGATTGCTGCTAAGACACACTTGTGCGTGCAGCACATACATCTGCATTCTTAGACACATTAAAAACAAAAAACCTCAGCACAGTGGGAACTTAGTGTAGGCTAAGCTGTAATGCTGGATCTCTGCGCAATGCTGTTATCCTATAATTTTGCCTCAGGACAGGCTTAGCCAAGCCTGCATACATTTATCCGTATGAATAGCAAGTATTTCGTGGAAAGCAGGAAGCAAACCAGGTGGGCTTGATGGCCAGGGGACTCATGGTTTTATTTACAAGGAGTGAGTGCATATCGAGTGTTTCGCTCCGTGTTCCCTTGTTACTTACAAGTCCATCTGGTTTTTGCAAAGGCACTTTCCAGGGCTTGTTGCTGAAATCCTGAATGTTGCTGACAACGGGGAGGTCTGGGATGGTGGGCCACACCGGTTTGAAGTATGTCAGCTTAGCTGCTGTTCACCCGCTACCATGGGTAAATGCACTTAGGAGCCTTCTCCCTCTTTCACTTCTCCACTATTTTTTCCCCTTTTTGGTCGTAGACAGAGGAGCCTTTGAAAGCTTTTGATAAACTTATGTAATTGGGTATGTTTTCCAAAGCACGTCTCTGTTCTTTCCGAGGGCTTAGCTAAGAACATTATTCCAATTCTTCTCTAGGCCTTCAAAAGTGCCGATCCTTTCAAACATGTGCAGTGTGAAGGATTACAAATTTGTTTTTCAAAGGACCCCAAATCCCCTCTGTTTTCATCAGTTCCCCTCCTTGTGCTCCCAGTTTTCTCCCCTCACCCCAGTCTCATAGCCCCAGCTCTGAGCTGCAGGATGCTGACACTCCCTCTTCTCCTGTCCCTCCACCTCTCACTTCTCCTTTTCAGCTCCCCCCACTGCCCATATTCCCCAATATTTTTTTTATATGAAACAAAAGTGCAGAGAAGCATTACCATGGCAGCAATACCTCAGCAGGCCCTCCCCTCCGTGTGCATGTGAGCTCTAAACTTTTAAAATAATGGCCTGAAAAGAACAGGAAGGGGACAGCTTGAGGCGGAGAAAAAGAGTGAGGGAGAGTGCAAAAGCAATGAAAAGTGGGACAAAACCATTGGAAATGCATTCAGGCTGACATCACCACCCTTTCCCACAGTGGTCATTCACTTCGGAGGCTCCAGTGTCCATTCACTGTCTTAAAGCTAGCTTTCTAGAGCCCTGGGAGACCATCTTTCCCGGCCTGAATGCCTTTTTTGTTGTGAAACAGTGAACTGTTTCTGAAACCCTGCATAAAGGGCTGAGTAATTCACTGCAGTTGCCAGGAAGTCTGAGCCACTTGTGAGCTAACAATAGTTAACTTTATCTGCCGGCCCGAGCCCCCCTTCCAGCTGTAGGTCCTGAATTCTAATAAGGGCTTTACTCATGCCTCTGAGGTTATGGTAATATTTTATACATCTTTTTTCATTAAGACACAGTCATAGCTACTGTTGAGGCACCGGAGGCAAGTGCTGTCAAATGACGTGCGGTGGGGGGGAAAGGAGGGAAAAGAAAGAAAATAGCTTTTTATATCAGGCAGGCAGTTTGGCCATTTTATACTAGAAATGTAAACTTTGTTTGGGCAAAACCAGAGATCATAAGTTTTAAAAATTCACATTACAAATCCCATCGTCAAGCAAGATCTTATGATTGTTTCCTAGCTGTGAAACAACCTCAGCTTTTCATAATTTGGGCTTGCTGGTTTTATTTTTTGCTCTCCTTCTTCTCTATCCCTGCACTGTGGGCATGATGGTGAAAAGTGAGTGAATCATGAAGGAAATAGATGCATTTGTTTGGGTTTCCCTTTTAATCCGGATTTGGATGTTGATGTGCAGAAAAATTCTTCACAGTGACAGCACAGCTGTGTATAAGCAGTGACACAAAACAGTGATTCATGCAGTGGTTCTGCAATGCTGATAACAACAGTGTGTCTTTGAAAGATATGGATCAGTTTTCTTCTTTACCTTCTGAACTAGTTGCTTTCTTGAGAACTGAAAAAATAAAGTGTAAGGGGAGTTCTAAATGGTCCCTTTGGCCTCCAGTGTTTTGAAAAAGAAAAAAAAATTGCTTATTCTTTACTTTTAAGCAAATGATCGCTCAGAGTGGAATATATTTCAGAGCATCACTGTGACCATTCCTGTTCAAGGTAAAAGAGAGCACAGCTTGAACAACTCTTCCTTGTCTTTGGTGTCTGTGCCTTACTTGCTATGCCTTGAGAAACAGCATTAGAAATGCTTGAATGGAAATAAAAGGACATATTTCAAAGTTCCATTCAATACTTTATTAATGTTTATAAAAAGTGATTGAAAGGTGCATACAGGTTTTGTAAAACTAAACCACAGAAATGTACCTGATGTATTCCCCTATCACAGCAACACTTTTTCTTCGTCTGTACTCATGACACCAACTGATGCCACTGGGAGCTGTATGTGTTGTCAATGAGGTCACTGCGGGGTCACTGCATAGTAAATAAGTTGCTTGGCTTTTTGGCTAAGTTCAAGTATTGAATCACTTTCATATCTTCTCTCCAAGTGACCTTTACCGGG
>VZRQ01009106.1:1965051-2108339 GCA_013397975.1 Machaerirhynchus nigripectus | reverse complement strand
AAAAAAAAAAAAAAAGCTGCATATTCCTTCTCTTCTTCTTGCCAGTGAATTCTAGAGAAGTTTTCCAGGCTGCGGGAGGAAGACATCGCTGCAATTGGGATAGCTGTAAGAGTGAGAGCTGCGTGCTGGCTGAGTTGCGAACAGACCGAGCTGTTTCCCCCGCAGTCCTCGGGAGCCCCCCAAGCTGCTTGCACACCCCACTCATTCAACGCAGAGAGGTAGCTAGCAGCACCGTGCCATAATTCATTCATTAATTCATCGTGCCATAATGAAATGCATGGCTGAGGTGACTGCGGCAGGAGTGCCTTAGGGGAGTAAATACAAAGCCAAGCCCTGCTGCCGTGGAGGCACAGCCTCACGAACAGGGCACTCGCTCCGCGGCGATACCCGTCTCCATTCTGTGCCCCGGCTTGTGACCTGGGGTCAGTCTGGGCGGCCCACACTAAGGAGGAAGGGTGCAGGGAAACCCCTCAGGCAAAGCCAGCCCCTCTCCCCGGCGGGAGGCTGCGTGCCCTGCCTGCGCTCCCGCTGCCCCCCCGCCTGCCCCCAGCCCCGGGCAGCGCCGGCAGCCGCGGGGAGAGCTCATGTGCAGCGCCCGCTTGGTCCCCGACACGGCCTTTGCTTAACCTAAGCACAGAACGGGTTCGGCTCCCGGCCAGTTCTCGCCATTTATTTACTCGGGTGCAGGAGCACCTGGGCCGAAAGGGCCGGGAGGGAGGAGCGGCGGGGCTGGGGCTGCCCCCGAGCGCTGCCCGGTGGCGGCACTGCCCGGATCCTGTGCGCTTTCCTGCTTCCTCAGAAAGATTTTCTTGAAATGAAGAAAAGCAGCTCATGGTGGGGTAGAGGGAGGGTGGAAGGGAGACTTTTTTTGATGGGTGTTAATTTTTTTTATTGCAGAAGAATTTATAAGGGGTTTCTTGCTGCTCTGGATTTTCTTTTTTTCCCTTCCTCGAAGCTGTGAAATTCCTGAATTGTGAAAAACACAGGTCCTTACTCAGGTTTTCAGTTCAGCAACAAATCCGTGATTGTCTAAAATGAAATTGCTGTGACTTTTCCTGGGATTAGTTTGTGATATGCCACATTCAGGGAATGCATCACATGCACCTTCGAAGCTGAAACATGAAGTTGAGGGAATAGTTCCAGATTTGCCTGCATGTAGCAGTGGCTTATTTGGCCAAAAGCCTGTCATAAGGGAAATCACAAATGACTTCTGAAGTTGATTGTATTATTTTGTCACACAGAAAGGGGAAACTGCAGGCCCACTTCTCTTTCACGCAATGTGATTAATTCCCATTGATTTAATCACTGCTGGGGTGTGTGTCAGGCATGGATAGAGTGGGGCAGGGAGGAGAGGACCCAATAGCAGGCAATCACTTATGATTATCTCTGATCATAAATTTTCCTCACTGGAAGTCACTAAAAGGCCTTGGCTACAGGATAATGTTCATACACCTATTTTTTCCTGCTGTAAACAACAAAACATTTTATGAACAGAGTAGGGAATATGGATTGTCATGTCAGGACTCCAGATTAGTTCACTCCTTATGGTAAAGCACTGCGAGTCTGAATTTGAGAGGTAGCTGGTATCACGCTGCAAGGTCTTGACACAGCAAACAAATCTCTGCGAAAATGGAGACACCTTCCCTGTGACAGGAGTGCCACTGCCTACACAGCTATTGGCAGTTTGCAAAGCCTGTGTAATCGGTCATGGGGATAAAGGACAGAAATACTTCTGGGTGCAGCACTTTCCTGCTGATTTCAGGATCATCCTACAAAGTAATATGACCAGCCTCGCCAATTCAGCCCTTGCGTGTTCCCTTCTTCTTGAGGACTCTCCTTTCTTCAAAAAAAAGAACAGTATCTGTCAAAGACAACTAATCCCTATTGCTTGCTCTCAGGGGGTCCTTTCATGTGGCAAGAAAAGACCACAGCTTAGCTGAGTGAAAGTGGGCTGATGTTCTAATTTTGTTCTTCTACTTCCCTTTTGTTTTACAATCTATTTAGGATTAGAAACTTACTTAGCAGATGTAATTCTCCTGAAATGGAGTTTCTGCCAAAAAAACCCCAAATATGTCATGACAAGGAACAATCTTTAAAAGTTTGAAACTTTTTGTTTCAGCAGTCTTAAATGGAATGGTGCTTAAAAAAAAAAGACCATAAAATTGCTTTGTTTTGACATTTACCAAATGAAACTTTTGGACCTTTTGTGTCAAAATGACATTTTTCATTTCAAAAGTGAACTAAACTAAAAGGAAACAAAGTTTAACAAGAGAACGAAACACCTGGAGAATGAAGCATATATTTCATTTTGTGTTGAATAGTTTAGTCTGAATTGCCCCATCAAGAAACCCAAAATAGTTTACTGTAATCAGAATGGCATTTCCCTGATTTGTCAACAGAACAAAAATAATAAAAACATCTCTTATACACCCCAGCTTTAAGCTGAGAACAAAATAAACATTTTTAAATTTGATTTGCAGCAGCAGCAGGGCATGGCAACATAGCAAAAGAGCTGCCTAAGATGCTTTTAATTTCTGTGGTGAGTGAGAGCAGGTCAGTTGCAAAAACACAGCAACAGCTTACCCAGCCCCACAGCTTTTGGTGATGTGAGAACTATAGCTGCAGATAGTAAAGCAAACAGTAAAAAAAAATTAGTCTACAACTAAATTTCTGAGCCAAGAGGCAGTACCTATAGGCACCAAATCTTTTCCACCATTGTCTTCCAGTGAAACACAGCCCTAAGAAGTTTAATTTTGTTGCTGAAGCCCTGCGTTACTGACCTGGTCGCCTCAGCTTCCTTGGAGCTCTTACCACATGCCCCGCAGTGCTGTGGCTGCTGCCCATGTGCAATGAGCCTGGGGGCTAAAAATACCCATTACAAATGCTACTGCATAGCAGGAGGATTTTTTTCTCCGTATGAAATCCCTCCATGTGGATTGTGTTACCATCCAACCTCAGCTAGCACATGCCGTCTGGGATTAACTGGCCCATGAAACTGAGTCCTGGTGGGGACCAGTGCAAACCCAGTTCTGCCCACACTCCAGAGCTCCCCTTGAGGGCATGTGGGAGGCTCAGATGTGCTCTGCTCAGCTGCCTCTTCTGGGGATTGTTCCTCACAGGAGTCGGCATCTATTTTACTGCCCCTCTTCAAGTATAGTCCAGACTTGGCAAAGAGGTGTAGTCCACACTTGGTATATAGAGGTATAGTCCAGACTTGGCCACCAGTGTCCCCCTCCGCACTCCCCATAGTGACGTTCCCTTCAGGCTCCCTGGCATTTGAGCTCTGTTTTAGTTCTCCTGATTAGTGCTGTCACAGAAACTTTCATGTGAGGACTTTTCTCCTTCTTTCCACTGGAAGCCTTTCACATTTTTGAGGGGATGGGAAGGGGACTTGGTGAGGCTTCTGCCAGAAGTATGTAGATAGAGCAGGGGACAGGCATGTAGGAAACTTAATTCTCTTTAGGTTATCCCATCCAGACACTTTGTCACTCCAGACACTTTGTCACACTTTGTCACTCCTTACCCTGTAAATCTAGTGCAGGCTTACCAGCATGAGTAGAGGTTCCTTTTTCATCTGTGCATGAGGTCAACATTTGTAATGTAATCTGTCCTTGCCATTGTGTGTGTGTCTGTATATGTATAAAAGTGCCATATAGATGCCTGTAAGCTAATGAAGTTCGTCACCTCTGTGAAATTAGGAATGTACATGTCACTGTAGTAGCTTGAAAAAATAAGCAACGCAAGGCTTAGCCCTTTCAGGCTATCCTTTCTTGTTGCAACAGTTTCTGCAAACAGGGTGGCAGGAGGGACTGGGTTTGTGATAAGGCATGGCACCCTTCAGCCTTGGCTGTCTGGTTAAGGTGTGACTCCATCCAGCAACACCTGCAGCTTTCTACCATCAAGAACAGTTTGTTATTTGTGTTATTTCTTCTGGACAGAGACCTCTCACAAACTGTCAGACCCTTTGTTCTGAGCTGAGGTTCCCTTTACAAAAAAGTTTGTGAATAGAGTATGGGAAAGATGGTATTTCTTCCTTGTAGTTCAGGACCAAGATAAACTGGCACCAAGGGCACAGCTGTACTTCCCCTGCCCTGTGCAATGAGGGCTTTGGGATCCTGGATATATTTGCAGCATGTTTCATGGACGCTATCACTGGGTGTATAAAAGAGCAGTTTATTACAGCAAAAGCTCTACTGGTAGCATGGTGCCTGCAGTGAATTCACAAGGATGGCTGGATTATTAACGGATGTAAAAAGAGCCTTTTAGAAGTGTCACTCCTACACACTAGGGTACAGCAGGAGGTGCACAGCAGCGGTCTGTGTGCCGCTCACAGCAGGGACTGTTGGCACAATGGCTTCTGTTTTTGCTGCCTGTTCAGTATTATTTGTTTTATGTTGATACTGTCAATGCACTTAAAGAGATTATATATTTTTCCCATGGCATAAACAAAATGACTTGCATTTTGCAAGGAGAGTAATGGTAATGAGAAGTCAGGCTTCAAGGGGAAATGATAGTAAGGTTGACAGCAAGGAGAAATAAATCTTGTACATTCAACTTAGTCTGAGCTGACTGTCATTTCCTTAAATAAATTAATAAAGTCAAGTCCCCATGTTCTTACCTTATGAGGATGGGGAGAAGAGGGAATGAGCTGTGACCTTGTAGCAGGCAGTGTTTTTAGTAGGTGATCTCTTACCATTAGCTCGAATCAAGCTTCAAGCAAGACATGAGTTTGGTGGTTCTCCTCAGGCCGATGTCAAACCTTTGCCCTCCCCCTTCCATCTACTGCCTTGCAGCAGCCCACAGCTAGACATGACTGCAGAGACAGAGGATGATGTAAGGACTCTCCTGAAGCCAGCTGGGCTTAACAGGTCACTTTGGAAACATCGTCAGCCCTTCTCCCCTACCTGCTGTCACCTCTCCCACCGCCTGCTGAGGTGTGTAGCCATGAGCTAGATTAAAATGGGGAGGGGGAATTACGCTATTAATAACTCTGAATCACTGCTCCCTGGAGGATGCTGAGCATTTGTTTATCCTTTGTTCCCAGGGGACAACATACTCTATGTTATAGCCATTTGTTGGTTGGTTTTTTTTTCCCACCCAAATACAGAACAGTGGCAGCTGAGCCGCTGTATGAGAATAGCATTAAAATGTGTAATGCACCATAAATAAACGGAAATAGACAGCCAGGAAGCTGTGGTAATCACTGCTTTGATGTAGCATGAATTATGATGTGTGTATATATGTGAGCGACTGTGTGGGGGCGGGGTTTCAGGGTTTCATGTTTCTGGCTGTGCTTGTTTTGACTCAGCTGCTGTTGCTCTGGGAAGAGAGCGAACCCAGCCTGTCATTTACCTATCTCCACCTTCTCACTGACAGCTGTGCATGTCCCTTGACTCAGAGGAAAGTGATCTCAATCTCCAGTGCCTGTTCCCTTGGAGTCCGTCCCTCTGCCTCCTGTCCCCTTTGCCCCGGTAGCAAGGCAGAAGGGGTAATCCTGGCTGTCTCCCAGGACCAGGTCACTCCGCCTGCAGCCTAGAGAGGATCCTCTTACATCCTGGGCTTCAACATCACCTTCCAGGAGTAGCTGATTTATGTTTCTTGGGTCTACATTAGGCAGTTGGGTTTGTTTTTTTTTTTTTTCTTGCTGATTTCCTGCTGCTACTGGGATGGTGAAAAAGGCAATGGTTGTGTTAGAACAGACAGGTGAGGTTATTAACAACTCAGTGTCATGCTTCCCTCAAGATACCGGAATTAAAATGATGGCTGTTGCAGCCTAGTGCTCTGAGATCAGTAAGATACACACAGCAGGTGGAAAGAGAGGAAAGCCAGCAGAAAAAAATGTAGCACGGGTGTCTCCTTGTTGATTATCTCCTATCAGCTTCCCAGGGACTCCTTTAGCTGGCACAGCAAGCTGCTTGTTTGGAATTATCTCCTGCCCATCCCTGCTACAGCAGCAAGACAGCTTATTAAAACAGCCTAGCTTTCTTTTTTTGCTCTTTGCATTAGTTTTTTACCTGGAGCCAATAGCCTCCCACTGAAAATCTTGTTTGGTCTGAATAGCCGCAAATGAGTCTAACAGTGCTTAAGTGCTGCTCGGGTTCAATGAATTCTCTGACCTTATGATAATTTAGGTGTCACAGGGCACCAATAAATGCCAAAAACTGTCTGCCAGTCTGTAACTAGCTGCATAACCACCGCCGAGCGCTGCGGTGCTCAGCCAGCCTGCGAGGCCACTTAATGAGCCTTGAGCAGCAGAGTCCCTCCGGCCCTGCATCCATCCGCGCCCTCTCGCGGCTCCCGGCCGGAGAGCGGCCGCTGCCCGCCCTGCACATCATCCCATCCTCCTGGCTCAGCTCCGGGCGCTGCGCTCCGCCCTGGACTGAAAACATGAACTAAAAGGTTCATTCTTCTCGTACAAGAAGCTCCATTTCCTAGCGGGGTGAGGCAGGGAAAAGCGCAGGGCTTGGCTCTGCTGTGAAGCAGTTGTCTCGAGCAGGGAAAAGGTTTAAGAACCCAGAAAACTGGGAGCACTTAAATACCTAAAAATTTTTCAGCCGAGTCAGTCAAGTCTGACCGGCTTAGAGAGTCCTAATGAACTGCTGAGCACGTGCAAAATTTTCTTGCGGCGGTGATACACTGACGTAACCAAAGACCATGCAGAAACTAGCCGAGTGAAGGAGTGGCTTTTAGCTAGACAGTTTCAATGGGAATTTAGTGTCTAAATATCTCCGAGCATCCAGAGATGTATTTTTCTCATTGTTGTCATTTAATACAGTTACACTTTATCATAATTTTAGCAAAGAGGAGAGGTTGTTCATTAGAGTCTTTCTACATATAAGGACTGCAATACATAAAAGCAAGAGGCAGCCTTGCAATTTTTCTCTGAGGAATAAAGGTGCACCTTGGTTGAGCTGAGTTAATGCTCTAACTAATCTCTCCCTGACTCAGCAAGGAACTGAGGGATGTGTTTAACTTTATTTGCAAACTTTCAGAAGTGTGTGAAACAGATGCAGCCTTGCTGCTGTGTGGCATAGCTGCACACTAATGGATGCATTAAAAATGCTGTCACAGCGCACCTATATTGCCACACATGGTAATTAGTCAAATTGCAAGACGATTATCATTCCAATGCTGAGATTGCTGACTTGTACTTGCTTCAAAAATGCTGGGAAACACCTTCCTCATTCCGAACTAGCAGGCCTAATTCTGTATTATGTTGTAGCTCCATTGCCCTCCAGCAACACAAAAGGCCTGAAGAGTCTAGAAATAGCCTCTGGAGAGCAATCTCTGACATAAGATGTTCATCCCAGCCCATCTGCTGGCATACCACAGCTCCTCAACACTAGCTCACTCCAACTGTCTCACAAGGCTCTGCCTGGGGCCCTTGTTGGGAAGAGGCCATGTGTTTGACACGTACAAGCAGAGAGCAAGAGCACTGCCTAGCAGTAGCTCAAAAGCAGCTTATGGTCCTAGGGGCTAAATTAAACTCAGTTCAGGAGACCATATTAATTCATGAAGCGCCCCTTCCCTCACTCCTATCCTCCAAATAGCATCTCCTCCTCCCCTTCTGCTCACTGGCTGTCCTCCAGGAGATCCTTTCTAGCTCTTCCTCCTGCAGAGAGGTCAAGGCAGAGCAGGGGGGTGGTGCAGGACTAGGCAAGGAGCCAGAGATGGTGTGTTTTGGAGATGGCAGTAAGGAGGAGAGGGAAGGGAAAAGCAAGCTGTGTCTGCTTCATCTCAGTGAGCATCTCCATGCACAGAGCAGCAGGATGAACCCTGGGAAGCCCAGGGGGAGCCAGCCCCTGTTTCTGGAGACAGCACAGTAAAGTGGAATGTCTCTGCCTTCATTCCAGTGTGCCAGCTCACAGTGAACGTGCAGAGGGTTTTGGGCAAGTGGTGGGACTCCTTGCATTTTAGAGCCACCAACCACTCCCTTTTACTCAGGACAGAAATGTTCTTCTGTCTGGTCTTTCAAGTTGCCTGTGGCTCCAGTGGGAATGGAGTTGTTGGTTCCCTGCCACCATGGTGCCTGATGGCCCTGGGCTTTCCACTGCTGTCGCTGAAGTGCAGAGCAGAAGGTTGCCCAGTGTCCACCCACCAAGCATCAATAGTTCAGACACTGGGTGCCCACTTCGTCTCTTCCTTCGTTTGGATATTGCTCTCAGCCTAAATCCTACTTCTGTTACGCACAACATTTTCAAAACAAAAATTATATAAGGCGAAGAAGCAGCCACTGCCCTTGACTTCAGATTACTTTTCATTCGTTGTAATGATAGGACTTGATAAAGTAACAATACCAAATGGCTTCTCCTGAGTCATATCTCTTTTTTAATGAGATTTAGAGGCTCAAACCACCCAAGAAGAACATAAGGGTTTTTAATGCTCTTTCTTGATCAGAGGAAAAAATGAGCATAAGGGGATTCTGCAGTGCAAGAGTTATTTGACAATGCAAGCCTGATATAATAAATTATTCTGCTAATTTCTGTAAGTATGTAAAGCATATGTAAACCAGCCCAAATGTCAGGCTATTCAGACTTCTTAGAGTTTTTAATTTCTTACGCATTGCAGAAGAAAAATACATTTTTTTAAATGAAAAATTATTGACACTTCTGTTCTCACCAGCTGAAATTAATGGAAGGTTTGTCATTGTCTTAAATGAAGTGAGAATCACACCATTGCAGTCCTGTTTAGTGTCATAAAGTTGTCAAGCTGCCAGTTTCCTGTTGGCATGTTAATGGCTTTTTTATGATATTTAAAGCAGATAAATTATTTGTATAGTGATTTATTCTGTTTTGCAATTAATTGCAGTCATTGAAAAGTGTTTTATCTTACACTGGGGTTTTATTTTATATGGTGAGGCCATTATATTTCCATTTTTTTTTGGTATTTAAGAGCTTTATGTTTGCCCAAAAAATGTAAGTATGGCAGTTAATGACTGGATGCAAATTCAGTGTTCTGCTTTCATACAGTTTATGACATTCAGTCAGTGTCTTTGCTGAGTAGAGGTTTATATTTTAAGGCTTTTTAAAAAATTTTAATCTTCTGACATTCTATTGCTAGGATTTCAGATAAATCCAAGATTTTTCAATTCCACATTTTTTGTTCTTACTTACTGGTTTTTTTTTTCATCTTCAAGGAATAACAAGAATGAACTGTGTATATAAAACCATGATACATCATAAAATACATCACATTTGCTTGAAGATACTGCTAGCATGAAAATATTAGGAGTTATAAATCCATCTCCAAGAGAAATGGCTATTGCTCTCTGAATTCAACCAGCTGTTCATTAAATGGAAAGATACTTTTTCTGAATTGTCTAAATGTTAAGGTCATGTATCTCCTTGGAATGGCCCAGTCTTTGAAGGAACATTCTTCCAGTTAAACTAACTCTCAGCATAAAGTTTTTTCTACTGTTTATGTGCATGCAGATGAAATTTGTATTCACACAGAGAGCTAAACCAAGGCTTATATTCTTTTTCCCCTGAAGATCTACTCTCCCACCTTTGAGATGCTTCTGTTTTTGAGGTGTGGAAGCGCATGTGAATCACAGAAATCAAAAAAGCAGCCAAAACTTCAGATTTCTGGTATTTCTCTGCTCTTCGTATTTTACCGTGCTCATTGGGCTCTGGAACTTGACAGAAGTTTGGCCATTTGTACTGTGAATACCTGAATCTAGGAAAGCTAGTAATAATGAAAAACAAGGTGTGCTACACTTTGAAGCACTGTTTATAGTGTATGGATGGGAATAGAGCATTACATTGTGGGGGAGCTTTACTAGAGTTCCCAGGGGTTGGAGTGACTCCCCTGAGAGTTGTATCAATACCATTGTCATTTCAATCCTTTTCAAAGACTCCACTGGGCAAAGAGCTGGGCCTCTGCCTAAACAAAGACAGCTCACCTGGTATAACTGAAAGCATTTATGCTGATGCAGGTGACACAAATGCGAAAACATTCCTAGTTCTGGCTGTCAGTGTCCTGTCTATAATCAATCTAGTGTCTGAGTTTTAATTCCTTAAACAATGTGGGAGTTTTTGTGGTATTTTTATAATAAATATTATTGAATGACAATTTACTCCCAAAAGTAAGGTTAGCATTTATTCAGTAATGCTCTTCTATTTAGTAGTTTTTTAAATGAATACATAAATTAATAGATAAGCCTGTTAACAACTCTGAAATAAAATTAATTTGTTGATGTAAATTGTTACTCAGCAGGAAATTCATGTCTGCAAAATAGCTGCAGTTTTAGTTGCTGACAGTCACAGTGCCTTAAGTTATTTCTACAAGTTCCATGAAGCAGCTTACAAATGCTTTTATTTAATGTCATTATGTTATATTATTCTGATGGTAACATTTGCTCTTCTTTCATAAAACTTCTCCCAGACACCAGACTTCTAGGAAAATTGGAAAGAAAAACAGAAAAAAGAAATCACTCTAAAGCACCCATTCATCAGCCCTGAATCATAGGGTTAAAAGTCAGAGATGATAATAAACTTTGTTAAAAAATTCTTGTCTCCAAGCTTTGGTAGGCAGAAATAGTAATTTCTACATAATAAAGCAAGTTTAGCCATGTGACAGCAACTGATGTTTGAATGCTATAGCAAATGGATGATCTCTGAGTTACAGAAATTAAAGGTCAGTCATTCAAATACCAGTTATTTTATTTGACTCACATAATTAGTGGCCATTACTACCTTTTTCAACTGTCTGGTAAATGTTTATTTACTTTTGCATCACGTCCCCAGAGTAGCACAAAACACTCTCAACACTGGTGTGTCTAGCAGCAGAAAACACCCACACTGAAATCAGAGGTGTCATTGCAGCAAGGGCAGATACACTTCTGGTGGGGTTAGCCTGGGTGCCACTAGAAGGATGCTCTGCATGTGGTCCTTAGAGCATAACAGCTGCCTCTGAATGTACTTGTCATTTCTAGGCAGATCTGTCCAATTTATCCTGAACTCCCAGTGCCACAGTGTGCTGCTGCCACTGCCCGAGCTGGTTTCCTCAGTTCTAGTACAAGTATGTCTGTGCCTGCTGACATCATGGCTCTTGTTTCCATCAACATGCCCATGGAAACAGAGATGCACCAACCTTCCCTTTTTAAAATGCTCATGCAAGATTTGCAAAGTTTGAACGGTGGAGAACACTGATGAAGGAATTTCTCTGCCAGTGGAAAGAGCAAACCATAGAAGCGTAAATGCAAGTGCAGGAACTGCAGCCTCGCCTGTGCTCTGGGGAGTGCGGTGACTTCCCAGCTGTCCATACTAGCTTGCTCAGTGACTTGCCCACTGACAACGTGATTGTGCAGATCCTTGTTTGTGGAGACAGTTAAATAGCCTCAAATGAGACTGCTTGCATAGAGGGTGGGATTTTCCTGGTACAGACAGCTGACCTTTAGGAACTGGGTGGGATCCAAAGTCACGAAAGAGAGATACAGTCATATGTCCAGTGGATGAAATGGTGTGAACTCAACTGCTGCTCTTGGCTGGTGGGAACTTTCTATGAGGATGAAAGGGCAAGGCATAGAAATAACTTGTTCTTTCTAAAAATGACTATTTATTATTGTTTTTATTTTATTACCAGTAGAATGTATGGTGAAATAAACGATTCATAAAGCTCATCTTCCCTTATCTCTGCAATACTTTCTTAGGCTCACTGGAGATATAATTTATGCTTGTTTCTCCATTTACTGCAATTGCCCTTTATCAGAATTCAGGCTATACTTTGCTGGCTGATTCTGATAGCTGGAAGTAATGCAAAGAGGATGTTTTTAAAGTAGACTATTACAGGGAAAAGAAAGATTTTCTATCACCATGATGCTGTTTGCAAAGGGGATCTAAATTTTCTTTCAAACAATACTCCAACTGCTTAATCCTCTCACCTCTATGAATATTTATGAATACAAGAATCTGAATTACCTTTCCTGTCACCCCAATACCAAACATATTGATAAGGCAATATGAAATAAAAAACCAGTTTTGACTTGAGAATTTCTCCCCTTGGTACAGAAGCAGATATGAAAATAGCTTAAATAATAAGCTGAACGAACTCAATAAGCTTCAATGTCAGGGTCGTATCTGTGCCTGGTGCTAGAGGGATAGTATTTGAGGGTGACAGATGAACACTGTTTCCTTCTGGTCTTAAAAATCTATGAAATCGGATCTCTCAACTCTGTAAAAGTGCAGCCCTTTCCTCTGAGGCAGCCAGAGCTACAGAAAAACAGGTCAGACCAAGTCCTTTCAGAGCACCTTGAAGGGCCTTGAGGGAACTGTGGTTAATACCATGGTGGCTCAGTCAATGGGAGTACTGCTAACATGATACTTGAAGAGTTCAAAGTGGCCTTTGAAGGCTGCACAGTGAGAAGCAGTCCCTGAGTATTTTGTGAAAATTTCCTTCCTCATCTGCTGCTGGCAGGAGTCCTATGGGTTGGGAACTGGTCTGGCTATGAAGCTTCAAGATGAGCAGCTGCCTGTGAGTGTGTTTGCATTTATTTGCATCTGAATTTGTTGCTCTGAAAAATACTGGGGTGCATCCAAAACTCAGCCTCCCAGCCCAGAATGAAGAGGGAAGTCAGCATGGTGCAGGTGGATATGACCAGCCACATGCTGGGGAGGAGAGGCTGTGTGGCTCCTGTCCCAGGCTCTGCACTGAGAGTGAGGACCTCTGGACAGAAACAGTGCTGGCCACCTCCTTCCTCCTGGCAGGGCACCAGTTTGCAGACGTTATTCCCAAGCAACAGGAGATGAGCTGAGCCAGATGAAATTTGGCCAGTTCAGGTGATAAAGCACTTTGCTGCTGCAGAGCTCATTATGAACCTCACAGCCCTTTCTGGACCTTGGAGATAAACAAGGGAATTCATTAAATGCACTGGCTTATTAAGAGTGACTTACTTACCTTCAAGATTGAGTCTACTTCATTTGTTGCTCATCATAGGTAATTGTAGATGATAAAGGATATGAAGGCTATCAATTTTCCAGATATTGGATAAACACCACTGTCCTTGATTCTTGTCCTAATTATTTATATTTGTAAGTTCTGACTTACAGTGACATACTGACCATGATGATTTTTCGCTTTTTTATACACCCCTCTTATATACCCTTTCATTTACCCTTTTATACAGCTTTTATGTATCCTTAGTGCTTTTAGCCCACACACTTGTAATTTCCCAAGTCCGATAATGAGCTTAGACCCTAAGTTCTGTTAAACCAAGAGACCAAACATCTTGGAAACCTCACAGTTGGGTCAGAAAGCCCCAGACACCAAGGTCCTCTCCAGAACACATTCTGTAAACCAAGACAGGCCCATCCAGGGGAAAGGTTCCTCAGGGTGGGGGCTTCTCTTGAGCCTCTCACTGGGGAATCTTTGATAGATGTGCTAATTTGCAAGGTCTATAACTGTACACGCGAATCATCGTGTGGGTGCGTTTTCCAGGGGGTACTTTTGGGTGTGCTATTTTCGGTGTGCATCCTGGGGTGCATTTCAGTGCATTCTACCCAAATGTGGTGCACCTGAGGACCCTTAAATAAATACCAAAGTAAAACCCTTTTTTCCCCTCTAACCATGTTTGGCTTTTAATTCTAAGCCCAGGGAAAGGCAACAATACAATATTTTAACATTTTTTTTCTTTCTTTTATTTTTTTTCGTGTGACTGGGTTTTCAAAGACACAGCAAAGCAATTTTATTTCCAAGAAAAATTACAACACAGCAAATTTCAAATCTTAGTTCACTTCCAGTTGCAGAAATGTCTCTGGAGTCTGAGGTACAAGTACAAGAGTCAATAAATAGCTAGTTGTAGCAGCAACTAACCAAAAATGTCAAAAGGAGAAAAAAAAATTTTCAGAGCTGTGAATGGGTGCTGGGTCAACCTTTGAGTATTTACATCATCTGAGCAGGACCAAAAATATGAAAAAAGTTAATGATGATCATGTTAAAGCTATGAAAATGGAGAACAACATGAAAGTGAAGAGAAATAGTTAAAAGGACTGGAATTAAATGCTTAAAAGGCAGCATGTTTAAACAACAGAATAGAGAAGGCTATTAGAAGTAAAATACTCACCCATTTGAATGTGGAAATTCTGTCCAAATGAGGAAAATAAAAGACCAGTTAAACTCATCCTGTTGAACATAGAACTCTAATGAGGCAAGCCAAAAAAAGATTTTGAAGAGCAACTTCCTACAGGCATAGAAGTGACTAATAAGAACTTTCTCAGAAACAGGAAGCCTTTTGGAAAGTCAATGGGCTGAGAGATGATTAAGGTGCAAATAAGGATACTCCAGGAAGCAGCGCTATGGTGAGAGAGCTAAATGAATTATTTGCATCAATGTTCTCTTCAGAAGAGGTCATGAAGGTTTCCACACCTGAGCCATTCTTTACAGGTTCAAGCCTGAAGAGCACTCAGAAATCGAACTGTCAACAGAGGAGATTTTCAGAGCAATTCAATAAAATGAACAGTAGCAAATCTCAAGGACCAGGTAGCATTAAACCAAGCATTCTAAAGAAGCTAAAATATGAGACTGCTAAACTACTAATTTCTCAAATCATTCTTGAAAGCAGAGAAATAGAAAGTCGCAAATGTGATGCTATTAAAAAAAAAAAGTTTAAGGAGCAGAACAGAAAAACTACTGACCAGTAAAATTGATTTCTGTACCAGACAAATTGGTAGAGATCATAGAAAATAGAATTGGTAAATACATCATTTGGTAGAGCGCAAACATGCCTCACAAATCCATTATCATCCTTTGAAGGAGTTAATGAGAATCAGACTAAGGGCATGCTGCCTGATATACAGTGGGCCTGGATTTTCACAAAGTCATTCACATCACCAAAGGGCCTTAAAGAAATTAAACAGTCATGGGATAAAAAGGAGGTCCCCTCTCATGGTTTAACAGATGACTAAAAGAAAAGAAACAAAGATGAAGGATAAACTGCCATCCTTACAAAATGGAGAAATGGGGCCCAATTTAATCCCACATGGCCCCCGCTGCGACCCATGCTGTTCTGAATTAGATTTGATACAGGAATAGGGATGAAGCCAGGCTATGCTCCAACTTTCTAGCTTTCAAGTATTTTCTTTGATCAGGAATACAATTTAACTTGAGTACAGACTGAACAGGTTGGTTCATAGGCCTTTATGATCAGGAGACCATTGCCAGGCTTGTGTTGTTGAGATATTTTGGGTTGGCAAACAAGCTTGCAGAGAAAGGAAGAAACTCCTTCGTTCTTAGGTCAGAAACTGCACTAATGGCAGGCATCAAAGAATATGTTGTGTATGCTTTAGACTCGACTGAGCTGGCAGATATTCCTCCTGTGTATGACAAGCAAATTAAATGCTAATATTGACCCACCACCAGCAAAGATACTTTTTTTCTGAGGATGGGAGAAAAGAAAAGATTTGCCAATCTGTAGACCAAGATGTCAGAATTATGATACTACAACAAGAAGCAACTTTTTGTCATTGAAACATCAGATTTTCACAAAATTTTATACTTAAGCAGTTTTATTACTCTCTTGTATGAATCAAAGATCTCTATATGTTAAATTTGGCTGTCTGAGAAATCTAGGTAATTTTTTACTGCAGGTATATGGAAATAATTGATTGTCAAAAGCTAAGTGGTCACAAGTAAAAATTATTTTCTCTGCTTTAATTAGTGAACCTTTTCAGACACTGAATCCTTAACCCAAGAGAACCTTAAGGCAAAGACAACCTTTGTATTGGCAGGTACACATCTATGTTCTTTCTCTGATATTAAATAACTGTAACATTTCTCCTTTAGAGATGTTATGGTCCCATTAAATGAGATGCTGTTTCAAAACTTATCTTTCAAATAAACTGCACTATAACTGTTGCATACAATGATCCTAAGTCTGAACTACAAATCTATTCACAAAGTGCAGTGATGATACCTAGGGTTGTATTTCTAAGTCTTTTGCTTGCATAACGGCTGTTTTGGGGCATGGTAGTTAGTGGGGTTGTGTAATTTTTACTTCCAAGTAACATAACAGCCTAATAGCAAGTCTCTTGTGCAAGATATACCTATATCTCGCTTTCAGGAGAGCCATGAGTAAAAAACCAGGTAAATAAACCTTTCTATGGTTTGGTATAGCTTGCATACGTATGCACTGCCATATCTTCATATATAGTGCACATCCTGGGCAGGGAGAAAGGGTGTAGGGTATATGTCAGGTATATGTCAGGTATATGGCAGGTACCACATATGTGCATTGTGTAATCTACTGGGGAAAACTCCCATATGGGAAACTAATGATTTACAGACAAAATTAGTAAAGCTCCCAAGAAACCACAGCACAACACGATCATAATAGCTGTAAAAATCTACTTTCTCACTCTTGCCATGATGGTGAAGTTAGTGTAATTGAGGAATTTAATTAGATTGTCTGCCTGTGCTGTTTGGCAGTGCCTCATATTTTGTGGAATAACAGGCCCTGCCATCAAATTGCTCCAAGCTCTGGTTAGAGCAAATCAGTTCACATCAATTGACATGAACAGTGCAATGACAGGTTACACCATTGAAATGTGGAGTTAATGTGCAAGGCAATGCCAATCTGATCTGACAGTGGTTTATAGTGATGGTGAGCAGCTGTCAACGAGGATGCAAGTGCGTGGAGACAGAAAGCCTGAAACATCCAACAGATTCTTCTTTTACTTATCCTCCTTTTGTACTGATTCAGTGAAATTGCTTGCATTTGCGAGGATACCAGGAAAAAATTAGGTCAAGTAGCACAATATTGTCCCTGAAGTACTTCCATTGAAATGGGTAGAACGATTTCTTTCAGGGCTAAATTCAGCCCATTTTGTTTCTGTTGCATTTTGTAAAAAATGAATTAATCAGTAGACAGGTTTAGAGTAGGAAGAGATTAAAAAAACCCCAAACTAAATCTGTTTCATGGTGTTCCCAAATTTGCTTTAGGCTGAAAGAAACTTCTGTGAAGTCTCTTTCTATCTTTTCCTTGTTTGTATAGTCTTCCATAGATACCTGTTGTCAATTACTGTTGATAGCATGATGATGGAGGAGCTGAATTTTGGGTTGAGCTGTTAAGTCCCTTCCTATAAGTACGGTGAAAGGGCAGCACCTTCTCCCCACATTCAATTTCTGCATCAAGACTAGGATACTAAAACCATATGACTTCATGCAATTCTTATGTTTCTGAGAGATTAGGGAACTACAAAATGACTAAAGCAAACAGCTGCTTGAACTGATACCACATGGCTGAATTTTTCATCATTCTTCTTCTCTTAGTATATTTGTTAATTCCTGTCCCAGGAAGACTACAAATGAAACTCAGCTGACCAGTGAAAAGTGAGAATAAGCACTGAGTTTGTAGAAGATAGACTGTATCTAAGGAACAGAACATTTCTTTTGCTTGGACAATACTCTTACCATCTGCGGGATGAGGTGAACAGATAATAAGTACAAATCTTTGTTAATGTAACCATAAAGTTTTACAGCTAAAATTGAAAAGGTCAAGCAGTGCAAAAATCAAGGTTTCTCTAGCAATCTTTAACTTGGCTTCATTCCACAGCTGGAGTATTTTCTTTTCTTTTTTACGTCGTTAAAAGTGTCATGTAATATATTCCTCTTTGACGCTAAATGGGTATGATGAGTATACAGGGCATGAATTGTGGTAGAAATAACTGTTGCCATGGGAACTTTAACTTTTGCATATGCCAAGTTTGAATCTGTAATAGTGAAATCATAGGACTGCAATGAATGGGAGTGTGGCACATCCTTCTGACCCACCCCTTTGAAGCAATCCCTTCTTGTGTACCTCCCTACCAGCTCCATGATCCCACATCTGATCCGCAGCAGGTCCCTACACCAGCATGCGCAAACACTGGACTGTTCTTCTGCCTCTCTTTTTCAGAGAAGCCACTGAGTTTCTTCCTGATACTGTCCACTTCCAGGTGAGCCACTAGGGGCTTGCTAGCAGGATCAGATCTGACCTATGTTGCCTTGTTCAATGAATTCATTAACACGTGTTTAGCAACCTTTATCAGTTGTTTGGCGATTTCAGATACATTTTCCCTTAGCCACTCACAGCTACAAAGTTATGGACCTATTTTATATTACAAAGCGCCAAGGTATTTATTGTTTCGCAACTTCTACTGGACGCAGCTAGAACCTGGAACCCTACTCCAGGGGCTTGAACGAAGTTATTTGTTCCCTGAGCATTTATGACCTCAGTTTCCTAGAGAAATATACTGCACAGAAACATTCTTCTTCTAGGCCCTTTCCCTAACCTAGTCCTAAAATGGGAATTGCTGTCTTGCTGAAATTCTGATGCGGCAGTGTTTGTTTACTCCCAAATAGACCTCAAACTCTGAAATATCAAAAGCGTGAAATAGATCTGCAGAGTGAAACATGTTTAAAGATAACAAAACTGTTCATTTAGTCAGTCTCTGAAGAGTCTTGTCACCTTGTGGGGATTTTTTCCAATATCCTGTATTCTTTTTCTTTCCTGTGGCCTAGAATCTCTGGAAGCTGAGATAACAGCTGCCTGAGGGATCTCAGTTCATAGTGGGTAAAAACCCAAACTCTGTGTCCATTGCACAGTTCTGTAGGCCTCTTCTGATGGGAGATCCAAACAGAAGTGATATAGGAATATGTTTTCCTGGGGAAATGCCAAGCCACTGTTGAGACATTTTGATACAGGCTGGTGAGGTAGCCTGGATGGCTCCACAGCCTCTGTGTGTATGAACCACTTGGTTCTCACCACTTTTCTGTCCAGCGATCTTTTATTGCTTTAAATTCAGGGGAAAGAGGAGTGGAGGGGGGGAGGTGTGGAGGGAGACAAAGAAAGAAGGAAAAAAAAGAAGGAAAGAAGGTTGGTCTGTCTGTCTTCCACAATACACAAAATTCTCAAAGGAAAGGGACAATCAACAGAAATTGAAAGGTAGCTTCCTAAGCAGCAAAATTGTGTGCCATCACTTGATGAACAAAGAGTTTCTTCTTTCCCTCTTGGGATGATCACCCATGCCAAATATTCTGGCATGTTCTTGAGCCTGCTCTCCAAATAATATTCACTTACTAACAAGAACATTTGTGTGTGGGTAATGCTCTAAGTTATACTGCTGGACTTTGCAGGTCATGAGAATTTTTGGTGTTGGAAAGAGCATAAAAGGCCACCTCCCCTCTCTGCAGGCGAGCAGAGACCCTGCATTCTCTCCATGTAGTCTCTTCTTTATCTTTAGTCCAGAGATTGTCTTAGATCCAAGTCAATCAAACAAAAGCTGATTATCGCACCTTTAAATAGAAGGATTACAGAGGAGAAGTTGAAACTGGGTAACTGATCTCCAACTTGAGCAGCTGAGGGGGATAACCCTTCAGATGAAATACTTGAAAGAAGAAAGGGAAAAAAACTTCCAAGTTGAAGATTAATGCAGAACCATAGCTCCAAGCATCATGCCTGACATTTGACTCATCATTCGTAGTTATTTGTATCTGTATAAAAAGGGAGCACAAATAAATAGCACCTCTAATTCCCTCTGGAGCAGCAAACCTGCTTTTCCTCTAAAGTTCACCATAAGGGAAACTTTCTTGAGAAGCATTAAAAAGAAGAAAAATGCCAATGTCAGCATTGACATCTTTATCTTTTCTCTTCCCCCAGCCCCATAACAAATGTTTTGGGTGTTTTGTTAGCAGCGTATATTTCCTCCTACTTATTGTGGATGACTTGAAACTAAATGGGCTGCAATTAAATTCTTGATAATACCCTCCCTAGAACAGCTCTCTGCTAGGAATACTGTAGAACAGTATTAGTACAAAGAAATTCTCAGCAGAATTCATGTATTACATCTGTCCAAAGGTAATTTTAAGCAACCCTTTAATTTTTCCAGTCCGTGTTTACTTATGCTGGTATCCTGGAAAATATTTTTCATCTTCCCTGGTAAAACACAAGGCGAATGCACTGCTCTTAGCCTGGGCTTCCTGAAGGAGAGTTGGTGGCTCCTGGGTTTCCCTGGGGCACAAGAACACATAGCCTTTCCCACTGTCTCACCATAGTGTCTCCATAGTCTGTGTTGGGGGAGTTTTGGAGGTATTGCAGCCTCAGTGTGCTCACAAAGGGTTTTGCTATGCTGGTACAAACTCCCTGATTTGCCGTGTTGCTTCAGGCTAGCAGAGAGAGAGAAGCTAGTTTTTCCCTTCAAAATACACTAAAACTGAAAGCAGTTTTCTGGCATAACCACACTAGCACAGTTTTGATTCTGAGATGGTTATATCATTGAAGATCATATGGATCAAGAGTCCTGGAAGTAAGAAAAACTGGGTTCTACAGGAGCTTTTTCTGGTCTCTATCTAACCTACAAAATTTAATACTTGGAACTGTAACTGCTGAAGACATGTTTTTCACTAGATCAACATATATTGAAATGGGCCTGATTCTGTTTTAAGCTGGTGCAGTTTCAAGGAGATGATCCTGATTTATACTCAGGTAAGTGAGAGGAAAATCAGTTCTATTATATCCATAAGAGTGCTCGTATTTAAAGAGGGCTAGAGGTTTATGCTGTCATTTCAGCCACGACAAATAGATTTTCTTGTCACCCATCCTCAGAGTCCATGACAGCTCAGAGCTCTTTTAGATGGATTTTTGAGTTGGGAAGGATGGAAACAAGCTATGAAAACACCACAGAGTGTCTTTCTAGTATTTTACCTTTTCCTCTGGTCTTCTTTATATCATCATAATCTAGATGAAACAGCAGTGCACAGCATGAGTAGCATTTTGATGTCATTCAGGCTACCAAAGAAGTGGAAGATACAGCTTACTTCAAAGTGCCAGACATGCACTGGCAAGATTAATTTACAGCAAAGTCAGAAATCTGAGTAGGTTTGAATTATGCTCCTCTGTAGTACAAAAAAAAAAAAAAAAGAAAAATATCACACTATGGAAATTGATGTGGCATAGTGCAGAGGGGAAAGAAAAAACCATTTTCATTCTACTTTACAGATAGAATCAGAGTTTAGTATTAAGCCAAGCTAGTGAGAATATCTAACACTGGCATTAGACGAGAAAGCTATTTGTCTTCCCAAGTCAGGCCAAATTCTACTTTTCTTAATTGTTATGGGGAAATGCAGATTTACACCTGAACCAATATAAGCAGGACAAACTCCTTTTCAGCATGCAAGAAGGGAAGAGACACAGATCACTCTGCAAAGCAAGAGGAAAGAGTGCAAAGTAATTTTCACCACCAAAACACATTTCCCCCTCCAGTATGAAGCAGAGGGGAGCAGCAATCAAAACTGATTGTTCCAGTTAAAATTCTACATCACGATGTTACAGAAAAAGTAGCATGATGAGCTCAGCTTTTCTACAATATGTCACAAAAAATATAGGCAGGAGCCTGTTAGGATTAAAGAGTTCTTTGGCACATCATACATTTTATTGATTCATTTGGAATCATTAAAATTCCTTTTTATTTAATGGTATTTTGTTCATTTCATGGACAAGCCAATAAATTCAAATTACACCTTGAAGGAAGTTTACTTCATTTGGATCTTACCATGGAAACCTCTCATGTATTTGTATTTCTAATGTGGATGAATGGGTCAGATCTTAATAGCAGGTTAGACAGGTGTGATAGTCATAGATGTATCAATAGCACTACACTTTTTTGCTTTAGCAGTCCCTTTCTACCTGTTCTGTGAAGAAGCTCCAAATATTTATGTAGATATGTAAATCGGGGTGATAAAGATGATAGAAAACTTTCTTTTCCTCCAGCTCCTGAGCCATAATTTTATGTTTTATTGCTGATTACAGTGATGTTAAATAGTCAGTAAAACAAGTATATCTGCATCACACAGTGCATAAACAGCATTTTGAATGACTGTCAAGTTATTTAAAATTTTTCAGTGGCATGATATTTAGAATTGTACCCTTTCTTAGAAATCCCTTTCCTTTTTCGACTTCTCCATGGCAGCAATTTTTATGAGTAGGAGGCTAGAGCTGTGTAATCAAATTTATTACACTGAAGTAGGAAGTCTTTATTTGACATTAATTTGAAAATAAATTGTGTCACTAGGTCTGTCCCTTCATTGAAAGTTAAGCATTTTGTAATATTAAATGAAGTGCAAAGGTGAGTACTCAGTTGGAGGCTTGTGCAATTCTTGAAAGTTTTCTAAATATGACCACAACTTCTCCAATCAGTTTCTGACTTATGCCCCCACCCCGTGAATTCTCCTTCTCTCCCTTCCACCCTTACCTTAGGATTTGCCTTATGCAAGTAGGACAGCAAATCTGCCTAGCTCGAAAATGAAAGCAGGTTTTGTATATTCTTTTTTTGACAATAGAGTTTCTAGTTGGAGCTCGTTCAAACCCTTGCTGGGTTTTCAGAAACCAGTGACAGAAATGGCTTCTGATTCATGGCTGTGCTTTGTTACCTTTCAAACATTTGTGCTTGTAAGCTCTACTGTCGCTGGCTACGTCAGTGCTTACTACATGCAGATGCCATTACGTGAGGTATTGATCTTCTTCAACATGGAAAGGAGCAGTCTAGCATCTTGGAAGATGTTCATAGCATCTTGCAGGATCATGTCCAAACCCTAGAAACTTCTAGTCTTACTTCTGTGTTCACACAACCATTGATTTGTGATAATGCTAGGATTTCATTTTCACTTGCCTGTAATTTTTATTTATTTTAATGTTTTGCTGTTTGCTGAAAGTCCAGTAAAATTTTGCATTCTAAAGATAAACCTTTCTGTACCATTATATGGCATTATTGTGTCAAGAAATAAAAACATTCCAAGGTTGCTTTCCAAGATGTATCAAAATGTTGAACGGGACTGCACATGGACTAATTATTTCATTTGATACATAACTGGGATGTCAACTCAGCCTAAGCAAGTCAGGGCCTCTGGGAGAAAAACAGAATTACTTGTACTTATGCAAAAATGTTCTGGAGATCACCTGAAATAAACCCAGTAGCCATTTTGGAAGAAAAGTAAAAAGTATTCTCATCCTTAGCTAGTAGACTCCTCTAGGGAAATTATGAAAATACATGAGTAACTGTCAGCCCAGAAGGTTGGTAAACATAGCAGTTCTTCAGATAGACACTGATTTTCATTCTGGTAAAGAAAGTCATGCACATATTCTCCAAACTATCTTTAAAAAAAACTATGTTATAGTCACAGATACCAGTTTTCACCTTAGCTGTGGAAGAGTGCCTGTCCTTAGAATCAGCCTGGTGTATCCCAAGTAGCAATAGGAGCTCAACTAATGTCCTTGGCTTTAACCACTATAAAAAGAGGATTCTCCACTGAACTACAGTCCTTCCCCTTTTATTCATTTTGTTCGAGATGCATTTCCACCTGGGAGCTGCTAGTAGGCCTGTCTTTCATAGTACAGCAGATAATATAGTCTCTGGGATGTGCCTGTAGTCCAGGACAACATTTTGGAAAGGGTATCTTAAATCTCTGTAGTTAGGCAGATTATCATACTCACAATATTCCTCGACTCCCGCTACATGAATGATAAGAACTTTGGTCTGTTGCTTCAGAGAGAGCTTCATCAGTGCTCTTCTTGTAACATCCTCATCTGCTCCAGAATCCAGCTCTTCCACATCCATTGACAGACCTGGATTCTCCCTTGACACAAGTTGGTGTATTTGTACCAACTTTGATATGCTTGCAAAGAGATTGATTGTGACATCCCCATCAGAACTAGATGCTGTGGAAGGTATTCTTCTGACAGAATTTCATATGCCTCAAATCTCTCAATGTGGCCAGTAAAGAAGGAGTTTGGCGGTGTTAAGCACATTTTTGTAATAAACTGTTTCAGTGGGATTCCTGTCTCCATTCAGCTTCCCAAACCACAAAGGCAAAACCATAACCAACCTGCAGATCTGTGTATGTTTTGTTTAACACTGTGAATAAATAAGAGGTCTGAACACTTCTCGAACATATGTAGGGCAAGTATTTCTCTTCTGGGGAAAGATAGACTTACAGTTGATATACCGAAATTGCTTTTCTCGGTACTCAGGAAACATTTTCACTGTTGATCATACATCGTAAATTGTGCCTCTGAGATGAGATGCAAACAGCAAACTATGTCAAGGTAAACAAATGTTTAGGCACAATTGAAAAGAGGGCCAATGTTGGGGGAAATGATTATTTTAAATTATGATGTGCCACTGGCACTGATCTGGGATATCACACCACAGTCAGCCCACCTGCTCCCCCTGAGATTCATTGGGCTGGTCCTCTTTTTCATAAATCACAATTTGTATTCCTTCCTAAAACCATCATCTAACATACTTTCAGTATATTTTTTATATATATGTAATATACATATATTATTATATATAATATACTATATTATACTAATATAATTTCAGTAAAATGACCAGATCTTAGAGACTCAGGAAAGCTTAGAAAAAAATCACAATGGCTTGTTTCTTGCTTTTAGATTTTCCAAATGTGCTTAATTTCCTTTTTCAGCACCCAGAATGCACATCTTATTTTACTACTAACTGCTAGTCAGAAATGAGCTTTGTTTAATTCAGTGGGCTTTTTTACAAAATGTTAGAGATATACTAGACTGTTTTATAATACTTATACTATGGCATAAATATTTTTGCAAGCGTACTAAAAAAACAGATTGCTTCTCCCCCTCTCTTTGGCTTCAGAGAAAGTTTTCTGTATTTTTCTGAATGTAGTAGTGCCTTGCTCTTGTTTCTGAGGCCAGTGGTTACAGACATAGTCACTAATGTGCGCGCACACACACACACACACACACTCTTGCAGATGCTTCATATACATAAGGCTATCATGCAGATAGACAGCTTTCCAAAAACTTAGTCTGCATTTAGGGTCCTGGATTAAAGGACTTTTCATGGAGATTAAAAACCTGAAAAAGCCACAAACAGTAATTAATCAAAAGAAAAGTGAATGGAAAACCTCCAAACTGGTGTAATTTCTGAGAAATATTCCTTATCCAAGTCAAAATTTAAAAATAAAATCTGCTCTATTTTTTAATATCTCTCATTCAGAAAAATAATACTGACGTAAATGTCTTGGTTTGAAAGTACTCATTTTGATTTATATTTGGCAAAATCTTTTAAAAGAAAATTAACTGAGAAGTCAACACTGTCACAGAAATAATTCCAAACTGAAGAACACGATGTTTCCTTTAGTGAGGCTGAGACCTGGGGTTGAGAACATAGTGCTGCTTTCTGGATTAGGTTTCTGTTCGGAGTTAGGATTTCTGACTGGAGGGATACCGCAGTGGGGATGCTGGTTCCTCACTCCAAACTGGCCCCTGCCTCCATGGCCAGAGATGGCTCAGTGAAAGTGCACGCACACTGTAAAGAACAGATGATGGAAGACCAAGCTGTCTCTATCTTAAAATGCCCCATGCATGGATTTTGCCCTCATGCCTCATTTTCTTATTTATGCTGCAGTTCAGCTCAAGAGCAAGGACTTAGGATCCCACCCAGCCCACAGTATCAGATCCACTCCCAACACACAGGTCTGAACCCCTCCTAGGTTTTTTTCCAGGAAGAAATCCAAGTCCTTCTCTTTTTCTGAACATACTCTAGCACTGGATTACACCTGTGGTGAGGTGGTAAGAGCACAAATTATCCCGAACCTTGCAGAGCTGTCAGGGACACACTGACAGAGAGGTGCCTCTGTTGCCTCAGCCTAGGCTATACCAAACCTTTGACAGGAAACATTTAAAAGGATGTGCCAGCCACAGTAGATGGGCATGTATTAGTGAGATTTTTATGTCATTGTGTAGTGTTCTACTGTGGTTTGAGGTGTATAAATGGATTTTAGACAGAAAAAAAATATTCCCTGCTAAGACAACTATGGAATGGTACACCTTTTTCCAGTTTGATTCAAAGACCACCAAAGTCAATAGGACTCTCCGTGTTACTTGAGAGATTTAAATCTAGCTCACCAGGTGTTTTTTTCCCTCTGTCTGCTTTGATGTAAATTCAAAAAAACTGTGTATCTTTTGCATTAGGAAATCTATTCTCACAGCTAGAGATCTTTTCTGTTAGAAAAGAGTAAGCTTGGAAAAGAAGAAGAGGCTGGTCTAGAGAACAAAGCAAATTCTGCACTTTTTGTGGAGTTTTCAGCAGTGCAGTGAATGTTTTCCTTTTGTTAGAGTGCCAGATGTGTAGTCTATTGCACAAAGCAAAATACGGCCCTCTGCTCTCCTTTTCTAGAGGAAGCTACCTGTAAGGTATGGCATTTCCTTATTTTCTTGGAAGCCCTGGCTATGTATGAAATCAAACTCCAGACCATGTCTTTAGTGTACGAGTAATGTAAGAACGTTAAATTCAGAGACAGGGCGGAAGGTCTTGGTTTCACATGAAGGAGGAGTGAGCTGAAGCGATCCCGTGCTAATTGCTGTGATATTGTGCAAGACACCTTGAAATTTCTCTGTAATGCCATTTTGTTCCATCAACCAAAATAAAGTTATCATGAACTCTCACAGCCATCTGTAGCATCTTTTTTGATGACTGTGTATCATTGGTATGTATTCCCAGAAAGTGTGAAGTATAATAATTAATAGGCCTGATTCCACACTACTGAAGTACCTAGTAGGATTTCCGTCAGCTTTAATGAGAGTTGAAACATGCCTTAGCTGAGCTATTTGGGGAAGGAGAAGCTTTCTAAATTGCATATTTCTCTAGCTCTGCAAAAGGTTCTTTGGGGTCACTGTCTGCTCTGGGTGAAACACACATTTCCAGCCACAAACAAAAGGAGTGCTCATCTCACCTGGCAAAGCACGTTGGCAAGGTAAGGAGACAATGAAATAAACTCCATCCTCTCCAGTTCTCAGATTATTTGTTCTGCAAAATCCAGGAAAAAAGGACATAGTCTGTGAAATAGCCAAAGGTTTAACAAGTTAAAACTCCTGCAGTCCCAAAGGCCTTGAAGAAGAATAAATGCCAAGCTCAGGGATGCCTACTCCTTCAGTTTCCTGCTTTTGTAGCAAAGGAGCTCCAGCCCAAAAGGATCATTTAATAGCAACTGGGGGCACAGGATCCCTCAGGCTGTGGAAACCAGGGGTAAAACAATAGTAGAGTGCAAGTTATCAGGCAGGATTATAGCCATATCTCCAGACAAAAGAGATGCTGATAGTAATAGGAAAGTCTAACAGAAAAAAGGAGACCTGTGTCTCCTCCTCTCACAGAAACCAAGATAGATTTTTTTGACAATGCCCAGGAGAAGAAGTTCAGTCTCAACACATACCTAAATTCTCCATCTGCCTCACCAACAGCAGTTGCGTGTCCCCTCAGCGAGCAGCAGGGATGGAACATTTGGCAGGAATTCTCCCTGCCTCTTTTCATCACACCAAAGTTGCCTCAGTCTCTTCCACACTTATCTGCAAATAGCCAGCTCCCCTGAAAGCCTCAAGAGTGTCTAGACGTTGGATAATCCCTTCCCTTGTGCCAGCTGGGTGATGTCAGCATACTGAATATTGGTACAAATCTCTGCACAAGCCAGGTCTCCTGGCACACATTGTCACGCCCCTTTCCCGTGCTACTTTGCTGGAATCACTGCAGACAGAGGAGCTCTGCAGTGGCTACCTGTTAGGGCCTCTCTGGAGCACAAAGGTGACAGCTTCAGAGAGCAACTCTGTGCACTCATGGGAGACTGAATAAGTAATCAAACATCATGGTCATGGCTATCCTCCTCAAGGAACTACTGTGGGTTCTGTTTCTTTGTCTGTACTTAGTGGGAGTTAATCTAGATGTTCCAAAGTTTTCGTATCACTATTAATTTCCTTTTGAGGTCTACAAGGTTTGATCCCATCCAAGTAAACATGGTGATTCAGGAAGTTACCACTTGCCACAGTGGTAAATTCAGTGATCTCCTGCCACCCGGCTGATTGCTTACCACTGCACAAGGCTGTCAGCATCAAACAGGCTGCTGAACACTTACTTCCTAAAAGATATTCTAAATTCAATGACATTCTCATTCTCTATTATGTATAAAAGAAACAAAAGAGCTTGTCAGAATTAAGCCATTTACTGCATACTCAGAAAAACCTTTAATTGTTGCATGGCACTTAAATACGTAGAAAATCTTGAGATCAATAGATTGATCTTACTGAGTCATCTCTCTCCCACCTATTCAAGTGCTCATGCTCAGCATTGTAATTATCTCAGCATCTTTAAATTGGCTGTTAAGAGTATCCAAAAATCACAGAGTCACATAATGGTTCAGGTTTGGAAGGGACATCTGGAGGTCATCTATTCCAACCTCCCTGCTCAAGCAGGGTGCCTTAGAGACGGCTGCTCAGGATTGTGTCCAGATGGCTTTTGAATACCTCCAGAAAAGGAAACTCCACGACTTCTCTGGGCAGCTTGTTCCAGAGCTCAGTTGCCCTCACAGTAAAGAAGCTCTTCCTCATGTCCAGAATACCAAAATGATGGCTGCATCCCTTTTTCTAAATAAGGCTGTTCTAGACCTCTTGGCTCTGCAAAGTGCATCAGGGAGAATGCTGCAGAGGGGGAATGCTTTGCAACAAGGTCATCAGCTTTCACAGGAATGGGGTGGGTCTCTGCCCTTCCGCTGAACCGATAAAGACTGCCTTGTTTTCCAGGAGATTATGTTCATGCACTACATGCAGCGCTACTATGTTACACAGGAAAATTGAACTTGCCACTCTCTGCTCAGCACGTTGATCTGTCTCTCAGTGTAATGTTCACGCTGCAAACATTGACAATATTCAAACCTTTCAAAGATGAGAAATCCCCACAATATGGATCCTCACCAACTATGCAGTGGTGCATAATGAGATAAAATCTCCTAGTTGATCACCTACCTGGTCAATTCATGCCTTGGAGTATGAGACTTAATTGCCTTTAACATTGTCTGTAGTTTAAAAAAATATACTTTGTAAAAATTATTTCAGATTTGGTCTTACTCCACACTGAGAAGTGGTAGACACTAGAAACAGAACAATATTCAAACACTCTGAGGGGAGTTAATTAAGTTTTAAATGTATACCATTTTAGTCAAATAAATAATAGCTGACATTTACATCCATGTAACAATAAAACCAGATTTTATATCATCTTCTGCACTGTTACACCAGTCAAAAGTCACACATACATGACTGAACACTGCAGTTTACAGTATTAACAGCTTTTTCCCCTTTCCCTTTTTAATATCAGGTTTTCAGCCCTGGTTATCCAAAATCTCCAAAGTAATATATTTTAACAAACAAAATTAGTCAGATGTATCATCCACTGTGGGATTTGGACCCATTGTCACTGGGGAGAAAGCTGCAATTTAATAGATGAAGATGTCAAACCCTGTTATAGAAGCTCTTGTGACTGCATATTTATCAAGTGTCATAGGGGTCCCTGGCAAACTGAAAGATTTCACTGTTTATTCACAGTGAAGACACTTAATTAATGACTAGGCCTAATCAGCCTGTTTTATTATTTACAGGGATTCCAACATGGCTTAGCTCAACTGATATGCAAACAAACCACCCTCAGCCTGCTCTAATTAATAATTCTGAACCAGACTCACAGAGTGGCACTGTCAAGTAGCTCTTTGGTGATTTACAACACCTCCTCCGTGAGATTCACATTGCTGCATGCAAATGAGCTGCCACCCCTGTGAATCCTTCATTTTAAAATACAATGTGCCGTCTTGTTGACTACAGGAATGCCCTTATCTTCACACATGACTTAATGGAGACAAATGTATGACTTGGGCAGGTTTGTGGAAACCTTCTTGGACACACACCTACACAGGATGTCATTTCAGAAATGTTTAGGAGGTGAGGAAGAAAAATCCTCTTTTGCCTCTGGCACAGTTGCTGCTGCTGAATTCTTCCAACAAGTTGTTAGCCTCAACTTCCCCAAAAAGGGAGGGATTACCCATTGTCTTGCACTTGCTAAATTATTTTCTATTGCTGTTAATTAGATGAAAAGCAAGGAAAATGTGTCAGAGAGGTGGAAAGTTGTTACAAAATAACTTGACTCCAGTGTCACACAGGTACTGGGTGATCTCACTGGATGATTACATGTCATAGTGGTCTGAAGATGAAAAGAAGCATATTTTTTTCTCCAGGAGGTTAAGGACAAAATCACCATAAAAATAAAAATAGGAATTAATAGGGAGTAATTTATATCTACAAATGATTGAGGAATATTTCACATTTTTAGGGGAATTTTGTATTCACAGTGGAGAAACTGAGGAAAAGAGAAGGTCATAGAAGGTCAGGAAGATATGCTACCAGCTGGGGTTGGCAGCAGTGGATTCATACCAGCAGACCTCATTTTCTCTGAAAAAGACTTCTAAATACGGAGGGAAAACATTATGAGTGAAGCAATATAAGCCAGATGAAAATAGCTCATGAGTGTGAGTCATCTCACTTGTGACTGCTGTCCTATTCCATTGTGAGCCACACTTGAGAAGCACTGTGAAGCAGCACATCAGGAAGAGAAAAGATCTCCCTCAAACCTGTTAACTGAAATGCAAACCCAGTGGTACTTAGCACCTGCCACGTTTGTTCAGCTCAGGGAATGTGTGTAGGCTTGGGTCTGAAAGATGGAAGTTCTGCACCAGGAGCACCTATGCACACACCTATGGTTAGCTGAGGGTGTACATGTTCCCAGGCAAAGCTGGCTTTAGTGCAAGGGCAGGTGCATTAAATTGCTAATGCAAAATAAACTGCTTATTACACAGTACACAGCTTCCCAGCCCTGGAAGGCAGGGAGCTCTGCAGCTCATGGAGGGCAGATGTTTCTCTAAGCCCCATGTTGCACCAGGCACCTCATCCTTCACAAAGATGGTACTAGAAGGAAGTAATTATTAAAGGCTCACTGTCAGTTTGAAATGATGCTCCCTGTGCTGGTACCACCGAGGTGTTTCCTATTCAGTAATCTCATTAATGAGATGGATAATGGAATGGATTGAATTTATTAAACATGGACATGATACAAGCTTGGGAGAAGCTGCAACACAGTGGAGTACAGGATGAAAGCTCAAGTTTATCATGACAAATTAGAGAAATGGTCTGAGAAAAAAAAATCAATTAATTCACTAAAAGTAAGTGTAGAGTGCTACATTTAGAATATTGTACAGAAATAATGAACCACACTAGTACAAGGTAGGAAATTAATTTCTCTGCAGTCATTCGACAGAAAAGGATCTGGTCCTTATAGTAGACTGAAAAGGAAACAATATTAGCTGCAGAAAAAAGAAAAAATAGGAAAGGAAGGGATCATGCCTTTCTAACCTCAAACTGCTAATGATTCCAGGCCTTTTGTCCAGAAGATAGAGCTTTATTTGGGAAAGACTGTCATGTGTCACTGAAAACCTCCTTTGTTTGAGCTATCGATGGCACAGTAAGGGTGGTATTCTAGAACATATGAAATGGACTGAAATACCCCACAAGAGCCAAGGAATAGCAGTAAAAGATACTTTTAAGATAAAGGTATTGAACAAAATTACAAATTGCAACAACATGAGAAAAAAAGATAAAAATAGAGAATGGGGAATCTATCTATATGTACAATGTTATTTTTATTCCGAGGGTCAGAAACACTTATTATAATAAAATATGTGAAAAGCATTGGGGTTTCCGGGATTTTTAAAGAGTTTTTTCCATTAGTCAACTTATGGGCAGAGTTTCCTTAGATTTAAAAAGGAAGCAGGGCATAGCTGGATAAAGCAGACAGGCAAATGGACAATTTATCAAAATGCTATGCACTCAACTAGATAAAAATTTTTAATTTGTAACCTGGCTACTAAGAACTGTCAAGCCTCAAGTCAGGTTGGCAATTCTCAAATTTGAAAATGCAATTTGTAGTCTGCGACATGAAATTAAATAGTCCCTCTTCGTGTCAGTCTTCACTAATGTTTGTAGATGTAGCAGAGACTTCTGGCATCAGTGAGCCTGCTTCTCAGTTATTATTATTCTTGGCTTGCAACAAGGTTGAGAAGGAAGCAGAAGTGCAAAGATATCTCTTCTGCTTGAGGTTTTTGATATTCTGACACACTGCAGAGGGCTGTCTAAACCCTTGGTCAAATTCAGGGTCCGCCACTCTCACATTATTGTCCCTGGACACAGCTCTGTTCCTCTGAGAAGACAAGACCTGAGAGGGTGACATAGGCATTTCTCTGCTGTCAGGGATGTCCCATATCCAGGGTGTAGGAATAGAGAGCCAAAACTGTCCTGCTGTTTGTTCCAAAGAGGTAAATAGCTGTAGGTCCTCCAAATCCAGTGACAGAGGCAGTTCCGCAGATACCGTGTTACACTGGGTGAGGGGGAGCATAAAGGAGGAAAGAGGGAGCCTTTCTCCCGCGTGACTTTGTGATGACTCCTCCTACAAACTGGTGAGTTGTCTTTAGTAAAGGTTTGGGCTGTCAATGGACTCATCAATTCCTCTTGCATGGTTGGCAAGTGATTTATCTCCAGGTGTACAGAGTAGGTAGAAAGTTGCAGTATCAATATCCCTTGCATTTGTAAGATCTGGGATTACGTTCTAAACACGTTTAGGGTCCTTGCTGGGTGTTTTGTCAAGATTTACATGCATAATTTTAGAAAACAAATTATTTTTTTTTTTTTACACAAAAGACAACAAACACGATGATAACAAGCACTTTTCTACACTGCAAAACACAGCATGGCAGCTCTGGCTTTTGCAGGGACTCTGGGAGCTTTTAATACTTCACAGAAAGGGAAAACTCTTTGGTGTGTGCAGGGATGACTCCTACCTTGGGAATAAAGGGTCTATCCCTACCCAGTGCTTTATAAAATTCTCTAAAATCTTTTTTTAACCATTTTGCCCTAACAGTGCTGTATATGTGTTTAGCACACATACACTTGTGCAAATAACACAATGGAAGTTTAAGGGAAGACTATTGCATAAAACAAGAATAAGAAATGTAAGGTGTTCAATACTTAGATAATATTAGAAGTTACAAGTACTCAATTGTTATACATTGAATTAACTTGAAAAGATTGCTATAACTTCTTCCACTGAGAGAAGAGACAATAACTTCAGAGTGAGGATTCCTGCCAAAGGAAACTGGTGCAACTACACTAGTTTTAATAAAGCTCTTCCAGTTAGAACCAGTAGACTTGATGTATGCTGGAGGAAGTGGTGAGGTAGAGAACAATTATTTTTAGTTCTTAAGTAATTTCCTACATGAATATCCATGTTCTAGGTCCTCACACAGACAATAAAGCTCTGTGTGAAAATACCCTCCTGTCAACTTTTAATTCAATGTAGGAAGTATCACCATCACTTTTTTCTACCAGGCTGTTACATATCTGATATGACATACAGATATTCAAATGTATGTATATAATAAATAGGACAGTTGTCATTAAAATGTATTATCTGATAACTGTAAAAGTTAACTTCCAGGGAGAAGTCATATTTAATGTCATACTAGTTAAAATATGGAATGCAGTTTCAAAAAATAAACAGACACTGAATGTACAGGAAATTCTGAGTTAAGGCTTTCTCTCTCAATCTTTAGAAATCAGTTACTCTTTTGTACATAAAATTCAATATTTGTATGAAAAGAAAAATTACATAGCAACCACAACTGAGACTGTATCAATTCTTTATTCTACTTTTCTCTGCAATGCACGATTATAGGTGCATGATTACGCTTAATCATTCCTAAAGAAATGCTGTCTTAAAAGTTATATTCTTGTGGAGCCTTTCAAAATTGCCTATGTAAAAACATTAAAAATAATCACCCAAAGAAATGGCTGTATCCCAATAATCCCACAAAGGATAGTAATGCATAAAATGGCTGGTGAACTCACAAGAGTAATCTGAGAATTCCTTTCATAAAGATTAAAGAAGACAATGATAATTTACATTTGCCCTTCCAAATGTAACCAGTTTTGATTGATGACAATTTAAACATCGTTTCTCAACTGTCCATAATGAACTGTGCAATGTCTGGCTGTCCTTTGGAGGGATCGCCCAGAGGATGGGAAGGACTGAGCAGCAAAGCTTGAGCAGGAGGCAGAATCTCTGAGGAAACCTCGTCCTCTGAGGGGACAGTTCCTGATGACCTGCCAAAGAGCAAAGGCTATAAAAAGGGGTAAGCAAAGTGCAAGGAGCTGCCAGACAGAGCTGGCAGAGGCCTCACAGAGTAAGATCAAGAAGGTTTGAAAGTGGAGGGCCAGGAGGGAGGAGCAAGCAGGAGGAGGAACAGGAAAGAAAGAATGGGCTCTAACAGCCAAGAGACTAACAGAGCCATGCTGAGCTGCAGGGCAGCATCTGCACAAATCAGTCCATCATCCATGGGCTGGTAGCCAGATAAGTCCTTGTGTCCTCCCTGGCATGGGAAATGGTTATCAGACCTGACTGTGATGGAAGACTTGCAAAGTACTTCAGAAGAAGATGCTCTATTCATCAGAAAACCCGCTGTCCAGGACTACTATACCCAGATATTGGGGCACAACTCTCTGCAAACTACGAATTGTTTGAACAATTGGGAGAACCCCCAAGTGTGACTTGGAGGGTGATCTATCACATCAGAATGCAGCAATAAAACAGTTTTGAAGACTAAATACTCCAAAGCTAGGAGTCAAATAGAAACCAGTGTAAAGAAAAAAACACACAGAAAACTATACCTACTTTCAGTTTTGGTTTTCAGTCCATGTGAGAGAACCTATTCACTGTTTTACCCATATTGAATTGGATCATAAATAGCAGGTGCCAGGAAATGTAGAAATTTTTGTTGTAAACTCTGTGTATAAAACTCTGATTTCAAGCACATTTCCCCCCATGCAGGTTCAGGAGTTATGACTGCTTCAGAAATTTAGGTTTAGAGAATGATGGAACATTTGGGTGTCTGTGTAGTTGATTGAAAAAAGCAAAAAAGTAGCCTATTTTAATAATTATTCCTGAAGGCCAAAAATTGAAAATATTTTACAGAAAGGATTCAGTTAAATTAAAATGAGCATGGAGTGAAGTAACAGGTAGTTGTACAAAACCCCAGGCTTTGACCGTGCCTCTTGTGGTTCATTTCCTCAATAGAAGGGTAAGTGCTTTATTCCATGGTAACTCATTATGTTTTCTACCTCCCTCTGTTTTTCTGGATTGTGAGTGTCATTAGTTATGTTCTCCTATGCTGTTAGACACTGCAATACACTGGGGCTGGGTGGGTGTGCAGGTTGTGAATTGCCCACCTGATATTTTGACTGTCCTGTGAGTAACTGAGATTAAATTGCTAGAAGGACGCTGGTCATGGAAATATAAAGACAGGCTGCAGGTTTTTCTAAGTCTCACCTGTGATGAAACCTGTCAGAAGAGAGAGGATGAGAGAAACCTTCCTCCCTGGGAAAAGTGCCTTTTAGAAGTTGGCCAAGGAGTTGAGACACCCCCTAAAAATGCTGCTAATGGACCTGGGATGAGCTTGTAGCACTCTGAGGCTGTTGCTTCCAGATTAGATTTAAATTACTATCCCCAGGACAAAGTGCAGACAAAATGTTTTCACTGGTTGGCCCTGTATACTGTGGAGTCTTTCCTTTCAGAAAGGCAATATTTCACATGATCTTGTTGAGACCTTGAAGTGGCAGAAGCATTTGAATCCCAGCTGGGAAAACACCTAAATGTGAAGACCATATAGGCACCAGTTCAGTTTGTCATTTTAAAAGTTTTCTCTGACTAGCCAAGAGAAAAATGCAATTTTGCACCTACTGTAATGAAGACAAGGAAATAGGGTGCAAAGTCATTTTTTTTCTTAGCAAAGGAAGAAGATAGAAAATGTAAGAATCTTTGAAAAATCACACAGCTGACAGTGACATTGCTATTGTGCTGGCTCCCAGTTCAAGAAAGGTTCAATGCTGGCTTTATCAAGATAAGCACGATGAGTTCCCTGGAGAGTGGAAGAGAAATAACAGGCCAAGTCATCTATATATCTAGCTTTGGACATAACTGAAGAGCATCAGCAAATTTTGCTTGCACAGATCTCACTGGAGTGCTTTAAGATTAGGATTATACCTTTTGGGGCACATCTTTAGTAGATGACAGTTACATCTCTTTGATGGATAAAGTAGGTTAACTCTCTAGGGAGCACTTGGCTGTGCGTATTGCTGATGTTGGCTCGTGGAATACATCCTGAAGCACACACAGCGTGCACTGAAGTGCACGACACTCTGAAGCGCATCTCACTCCCTTTAAAAGATTGGATCAGCCACAAGTCTTACAGAGGGAAGAAAGATGTATATCTGGGATAGGACCTGGGGAACATCTCATGGAGATTTTGATTGATGGGAGTTATCCTTACTACCAGAACCCATGGTTAGTCCATGGATAGCCCAAAGAGGACTAAAGACTGAGAAAGGCTGGGACATGCCATCTGCAGGGGATAGCTGCGATACCTGAAAACAGCCCTGAAAAGGTGAGCACTAAGCTGGAGTGCCAGAGGAGTTTTTAAATGTGATTCATTATCTACACCAGCATCAAAACAACGTAGAACTGAGTTTGAGGGTCATGGAGAAAACATGATTGAGTTAGTAAATTGATAAAGGTGGAGGAGGAAAATACTGTGGAAGAAAAGATGTCATCTCCCCATACAGAACACAACTGGTTTTATTAAGACTACGAATGTCAGTCATTATTTATTTATACATGTATTTTGCTAAAGGGGAAATTCAGACAAGTCAAGGTCTTCTTGTTACCATTAGTGGTACATTAACTGAAAAATTTTGTTTCCGTTTGCCGTCTGGATTATGTGACAGAGAGCTGTATGCTTGTGCCAGGATGTTTGATGGGCCATTGGATTAGCTCAGCATTACAAGACAGCAGCATCCCACCATTCTTAAATCTTTCTCCTTCGTTCAGTACTTCCTGCTAGATTTGTCTGAATCTGCTCTCGCTCAAGGTATTGACACAGAAAAGCAAGTTTTGCCAAGGTTATTTCTCTGCACCTAATAAATTCTAAAAGCTCTAAATGCTTCATTCTTTAGGCGAGTTTTCTTCTGGTTTAAAGAGAAAAAAAAAAGGCCTTTCTTCTTGTTTTGTGTGGTATTAATTTCCTTCTCAGAGTAAATCTTTTCCTTAATAGCTCCATTCCACACAGGCACCACCAAAACTGTTGCAGACAGTGCATCTTGAAGGACTCAGTACCTCCTGCTATGTTTGGCAACTGCATGTCTGAGTAGAGAGGTCTGGGAATTTCTCAAGTAAAGGAGTTTAATTTGAAAGTGCCCATTCACAAGGAAAGTACACCTGAGTACCAGAAAGACAGCTCTGCCTACCCCAGAACCATTTCATCCACAGCTGACATCTTTGGGAAGGAGTTTGTTCCCATTTCAACTCTCATCTTGTTCAGTTCAGTTGTAGCCCCGTTGTTGGTATGGTGAGCCCAATTCAGATATGGCAGGTCTCCAATTTTGAGATAAAAAAGAGTTTTCATTCAGGTCTAAATTACAGTCCAAAGGAATGGAGCTCAAAGCCTGCCACTGCTCTGGGTGCTCAGGAAAGGTTGTTACAAGTCCTGCAACCTTCATCCACAGTCAGTACCACCCATTAGCATCCACAGTTCATTTATTACCAACTTTTTCTCCACTTTCTTAAGGCAGCACGGGAAAACACTTCCCTTCCTTCCATTCGCCTCTTGCAGTCTTGCAAGGTGAGACTCTACTCATCAATCAGGTGAGCTACTGGTAAAAGTGTAGTCATATTCACCTTTAATAAAGCTATACTAATTCTACCAGGAATCTGACTTCCAACTTGCATTTAGATGTTTCTGCTGGAAACAGTGACTTTTGTCAGTGGAAAATACAACTCTAACAGCTATCAGACTGTCCTTGATTTGGAGCTTGCTTTTTGGAACGGATGGACTCTCAGGTGACTCATATAATTCAAAGCATTGGATGGAGAAGCCATGACAAGAAATGGAAGCAGGTGTAGCAGGGTGGAGGGGGTGTTGCACACAGAAAGATGTTTTCATGTGCAAGGTCTGAGACATGTTCCTGCCTTGACCAGCATCCCAACTAAAATTAAATCAATGAAAAAGTTGCCTTTGTTTCCAGCAGGAGATGGTTTTCATCTCTGTCTGCTGTATATCATCCATTTCAGTCTTCACTACACATTTTATTGCTGGTTCTATTGTAAGAGAATATGTGGCCAAGCTGTATATCTGTTTTTCAGCCTAGCCACACAGTCTGTAGAAAAATCATTTTTGCAAAATGAAAGAATATTAGCAGTCAACATATCTCAGGAAAGAGACGTTAAAATAGCATATTTAACATTACTGCTTAGTTAGCCAGGCAGATTAACATTTCTACCATGTTTCTACCTCTAAAAAAAGCCACAGGACTGAGTTTAATACTGATCAAAAGATCATATTCCACAACAAATATCAATATGTGGACGGGAATCAATGGAAAGGATTAAGAGAGAGGATTGTGATTCTGAAAATCCTGTGCACAACAGTGAGATTGTTCTCTCAGCAGTGAACTTTGCTAGCTGGAGTACGAGAAGACACAGAACTTACTCAGTGCTCTAAAAGCAGAAGTCTCCAGAGAGCAATGAAAATTCTGAAGATTAGAGCAAGTTTTGGGTCTTGTTCCTATATGCTCTAGTAAATTTTTGAGAGACACTGCTGAGCTCTAAGATATTTTTTGTGGCATTTTCATTGAAACCAATGAAGTGTTACTGACCAGATGCCCAGATCTAATGCTGCAGAAGAAAGAATTGGGCCAAAGAATCTTGGGAAGAATGAAAAGACCCTACTTTTAAGGAAGATCCTTTTTTTAAGTGAGGTATTCATGGCCTATATGGGTTTTTTGGATTCCTGGTGAGAAGTGGAAACCACAGCAGAGTAGACTAGCCGGAGAGAAGTTGGCCCCTTCACAGTCAGCTGGGATTTTTCTCCAAAGGTCTAAATTAAGACAATTCAGTATCTGCATAGGTCAGGAAATAATGGGTCTGGTTATGGAAGGCAATAAGCAGCATCATGCTAAAAGAAGGACAACATGAATTAATATTCACTGCTTTGAGTAGAACAGACTGGAGCAGAGACCAAAGGGACCTATCGTAGATTGTTTCTCTATCCTTCTCTTTTCCTTTTCTTTGTTTTTATGCTCTCCCAAATAATGTGCTGTTTGAATAAGCCGGTTTGATTCACTGCTTGTGAACAGGGAATATATTGCTCAGTAAGGGTTCTGACAGTTTGATTTGGTTTCTCTCTGGTTTTGGATGGTGTCTCAAGATGATGTTAAAAGTGGACATCTAGATGCAGAACCTGGTGCTTGTTGCTGCCAGTTGGGGCTTGGCAAATGAGCTACCCAATTAAACCATATACATTAAATGAAGCTGTCACCAATGTGCCAGCCAGCTATACTAAATGTCCAATTAGAAATCCATCCAGTATCTCTATTTCCAAGGAATATTTTACAAACATTTTCTAATACACAGGAAAGAATTCACCTGCTGTAATGAAGTCACCTCTGTGGTGTGACATGGGAGCTGTAACCATGTGAAACTGCAGGAGGAGAAAATATATCAGCAGCACACAGCTAATTCCTCTCATTTTCTGCACAGTACCATGCCAAAATTTCTACAGCTAAGCAAATAATATCGGACAATGTTGTATGGCATCTCCTTCATGTGGGTTGCAACAAGCAGCACAGCATAAGGGTTACTATAAATATTGTAAATCTGTTTGAAAAAAGCATCTCTTGGGTTATTGTTCTGAAGCATATCAAGTTAATATGACTGTTAAATTTTTTTTAATACCTTTCCAGCATCTTGAGAAAGAGCCAAGAAATTAATTTTTCTCCTTTTGTAGCATTTGTCATACACTGAGGTCTGCAGGCATTTCACTAGAAATATCCTTGTAAATACTGACAGGTCTGAGTGAAGACTCCGTAGAAGTAAAGTTTGCAAGCACAGCCCCGTGAAATCCTGTGTTGGTTTCACACAGACTTTCTAGAGTGGTCCCACTGGTCTCAGGTCTGCATCTTCATCGGCAGGCTTCAAGCAGCCTCAGTAAAAATGAATTTAAATTGGGGCATTTTTCTCTCAACCTGCTATTGTCAACACATGCCTCAAAAAGCTCATTTTATTTACTAGGACGTCTTAGGTTTTATTTAAGAGGCCTTTTAAGCCCCTCTTCTCAGATCTTGTCACAACTGAGATTTTCCCACAAATGACTGTCAGTCCTGTCCTCACGTGGCATTGTGGGTTGTGGAGGACTGCTAGGCTTTACCCACAGCCCCAGAGCAACTTCATTTGCTTCCTATCTCTCTGTAGCAAAAACAGGGATGGGTCCTGCTGCAGAAGTGCCTGAGTTACCACTCTTTAAAATCTCCCTCTGACGTGAATGTATTATTTTGGGTTATTTCTCTGGTTCTTCACTATCCATGAGCTGGGTAAAGTCCAGGAAGTCAGTAAAGACAGTTTTGTGATCAAAGTCTGTAACTTACAGTGTTCCAAACACTGATTTTATGTAAAGTCAAAGAAAATGGACAGTCCGTGATAAACACAGTCAGTAGTATGAATCAAATGACATCTCTGTCTTTCATGCCCTTTGTTCATATAAATGCTGGGTCGGAGAAAAGAAGGAAAAATACTATTGTGATAGAATTGGTTTAGAACATCTTTCTTGATTAACACTCACATGTAAGTGGCATTTAGGTAAAGTAGCCACTTGCCCTCCAAAAGCAATATGCTCTCCTTTAATACATTTATGAGCAGTACTGAAGCACAGTGTGTTTGCCGGAAGCCTTGAAAACAGCCCCAGCTCTGAACTGAATGGCTGCTTTTGTCTCCTCTAGGAGCAGAAGGATTTCCCTTATCCAGGGAAAGAAGTCTTTTCAGAGAAAAAGACTTTGTACCAGGTTTTCTGCCAGGAGTCATGGGGTTTTTGAACGACCTCGAGGGGCCGCGTTGCATTGGTAAGCCTAGCAGGCAGTGAGGGCTGAGAAGACTGAGCACCTCTCTGCAGCTCCAGGCACTGGCATCCACAACGCCATGCCAGGCAAGCCCACCACATGCAACAGGTTGTTCCCTTGGGGAAACAGCATCCTCCTTTGTTCCCTTCCCTCTTCCTCCGTTCACTTTCACCACCTGCTCCAAACATCTCTGACAGTCCCAGTTTAACACCCCTGCCCTAGTAAAGTCCCACTCTGCAGGTAAAGGAGCAAATCTGAACTCTCTCCTGAGCCCAACAGCACTGCTTATTAATCAGCCAGACAGTTCATGTCTGAGAGACATAAGGGCATTCCTCTCGGGGGGGGAACATGCTGCTTCCAGGGAGATTTCTTCTACCATCTGCCCACATCAAATCTAGGAAACAGGATATTGGAAAGCAAATTCAGCACAGATGTATAACACGTGAAGGTCTGTTGACTTCAGGGTATATTTGTATTGCATTTAGCCTCAGGAATCTAAACCAGAGAGGGCCTTTCTTCCCCTCCCCATTGCCACTCCGATGTAGATGTCAGTAGACATACTGTGACACGTAATTCAGATTTCAGTCTGATTGTCAGTGGAGTTGCATTGTGTTTTGATTTTGTTATTTGGTTGTTTGCTTCTGCAAGGGAATAGTTTACATGGTGATCATGAGACAGGCAACCATTATATAAACAGTGTTATTTTACCAAATTGAAATCCTCAGCCACCTGTGTGACTTGGGAGGGTCACTAAACTCTTCATGCTCAGAAAATGTATATCCTTAATGTATAACTTCTGTCTAATGTGTTTGGAGAAGTATTTCTAAATTACTTCTTACTCCATGTTGCAAAGGGCCATAAAATATCAGCCACAGCAATGTCGTGCTGGGTTGTCTCTGGGTTTAATGTACAGAGAGTAGCAGGACTTTGTTAAATAATGCTAGTTTGGGAGAAGAATGAGGAGGACTGCAGTACCTTCCCTGTCTTAGGCCCTCCCTATTCAAGGAGTAAGAAGCATCCAGCAGACAGTCCCTTCTTAGGCAGTGCTTAAGGAAAGGCTCTAGGGCTGTGCTTGTTTAGTCCACCATATCTGAGTCTGTGCACATTTACCTAGTGCAAATTGTTCCTCTTTTATCTGCCCTTCTCTCAAACAGAGAGATTTAAAAAAATAAAATAAAGGCGAAAATAAGACATTCTTCCACATAAACCCGTCCTGAAGAAGGCAAAAACCCTTCCAGCATGTGAAAATGTTAATTGTGCTGTCAGATACACTTCCGGAAGGAGCTCAATATGGCAGTGCGAAGTATGGCACAAGCACTAGAATGAAATGTACCACGAAGACTAAATTTAAGCAAATGTGAATGGAAGGGGGTTTTTTTTGAAACATCCTGAACATTTTGGGTTTTAACTGGTTAGCACCCACTGAATTAAAATATGTGGAAACTAACTGGGAATACTATCTTTCTATCATAGATTAAGTCCCCTTATCCCTGTAATTAAAGAAAGTGCTTTTTCCACTTCAGCAATCCTTCAGCAAAAACAAAGATAGAACTCAATATTCTTGATAGATCTTGGATAAAATGAAGACAGGAAAGAAAGCCTTTCAGACTGGTTTTATGGGCTGGAAAGAAACAGGACTGCATATCTTGTCTTATTCAACTCTTGATGGCACATTGTGACCTCTGGCGGAGTCTACTGAAGTCAATGGAGTTGCACCAGGGATTGGTACCAGAGCTCATGCTCTGAAACTGACAGTAAATAAAAGCCCAGATCTATATTTTTTTCCTGTTTTATGTTAAGCAACATCCTGTATATGAAAATAGAAGAAGGAAGAAATCTTCCTCTTACACATTTTCCTGCGGGTTCCTACAAGCACAGAAATGCTGTGTTTTGGCAGATATTCAGCGTGGTCTCCCAGAAGAGGAATATTGAGGGGCTTCAGACCTCCACTGGGCAGAACAACTGCCCTTGGCTATTTCTCGCTCAGGAGCAGAGGGGAGCCAGGAACCAGAGTGCCTATTTTACCATCTGCAGATGGGCACGTGGTCACACAGAGAGCACAACCTTTCCAGTGCCTGGACAATTTAGCTTGTACAGAATATGCATCAGACGTACATGCTGTCTATTTTTGTACCCCTACCTCTAAAATGCTGGGGTTTCTTCAATATGATTTTTGGCTGACTGGCAAGGAAAGTGGCACTTGAGCTTTAAGAAAAGGATCAGGAATCCACAAAAGGAGGTGAACTTCCAAAATTTGTATAAGCAGCGATACTCTGGGCTTTTGGGGGGAAGTGTGCCATTACATTTCCAGAAACATTGGGAGTGGCACATTGCCTCAAATAACTGTAAGAGGCAGCAGAACAAGAGTGAACTTTCAGCACCTGAGATTTATGTGTCAAAAATACCTCAGCCCTTGTACATGTTTTATGAGTGTTAAAATAGAAAGCACAGTCCCTATGTGTCAGGTGGTGAACGAGCAGTACTTCTATAAGATTTAGCTCTTTGCAGGCAATTCTTGAAATTCCTTAAACCCCTGAAATTCTGAGTGATTGCTCCAGAGGGGTGTGAAATCTATATCTGGACTTCGGGCTGAGTTTCAGTTGTTGGCTGTAATTGCAGGGGAATTTTTGGTGCCAGATAGATCCTAGGAGGCCATAGGGAAAAAGGAGAGAAAAGAAAAAGGCAGTTGTATTTTGATGCACGGTTGTTTAATAAACATTCTTTTCCAAAACATAAGTCTGGGAACATCTTCTGCTATGCTGTGCTAGTGGGGGTAAGCCTGCAGTTACACATGGAGGCTTGGCAGAATGGGTGCTTGACTCACCAGATATCCAGTATAAAGTCTGTAAAATGCTGAGTGTGCCAAAGTGAGAGGCAGATTCTGTCAGCTTTGCTCCTGATGAGTAGGACTGTGCTCTGCACCTGACTATTTGAGAAGGAAACTACTACACAACGGAAGAAGGTTGTCAGTGTTGACCAAAATAAGTATGGGTCTTTTTTTTTAAACTGCTAACGTGGGCAGTTTCCTTAGAACAGAGAGGTTTTTCAATGGTCTTTGAAGATTCTTTCATTTCTGTTTGTTTCCCACGTCATTCATTTCCCACGTCTATCTCATTTTAAGCAAGAACCTGCTTGCTGCTAATCTTTTGCAGCCATATTCTTAAACGCTCTGTATACAACACTTGTCACAAGCATGCTGTTCTGGCTATATCAGTGCGCATGACCACGCAGAGATTCATTTATAGAGCAGGATGGTACTCCAAGAGCTGTTCTTTCAGCTGCATGCGTGGGCTTAGCAGAGAATACGCAGGCTAAAAGAGGAGGGAGGGCTCAATTAACTGCCTCCAGGGTTCTAAAGTACACCACTGCACCCATTTATAGCAAGTTTCTCTACAGTTAAAAAAGAAATCTTTTCCACAGTTTTAGTCAAGCTTCTGAGTAGAATTTTGTGGAAAATTAGATCTGTGGTTCAGCATTTTAAATATCAATTTAAGTTCTAATTTTAACAATACAATGTTGGGTTTATTTGTACTAAGATCCATAGCACCTTTCTGTAGGACTCCTTATTCCTGGTAAATGTAAAGGACTGTTAAGAGAAAGCATGGAGAATCTTTATTAAAAAATGTGTACTGCTGCTCCACCTGAGGACAAGAGGTGGAGGGGGCAGGGGCTCATCCAGTCTGAGAGATTTAATGAAATATATGACTCATTCTTACTTAGGATGTTAGGATGACTTTCTGGCCATACTTCAGAAAGGATAGAAAGACAGCATTTTGAACAGCATTTATTTTTCCCTGATGGGATACACAGAAATAAACCAAATTCAGGCTTCCTTTTGCTGGGTCCCAGGTGGAGAAGAGAAGGCATCCACCTTTCCTACTTCATCTCTTCTCATTCCTTGGGAAAACAAAGTCCAGTAAGGATCAGTGCTGCAGTAAATGGTGTTGACTTTTGCCAGATCGGCACATAAGGTTCCTTCATCTGTACTTTATTAGACAGTAACAGTTTCTCAAGTGTCTTTGCAAGTGTGACAACGTGCCCTTTTGTTTGTATGAGGTGATCAGCAAAGGAGACACCTCAATTAATGATCATCCACTCACTCCCACACTCACGGGTGCGCAGGTTTGGGCCCTTTTCTGACTGCAACTCTTGCTGTGGAAAAAAAAATAAGGCTTTTCTTGTGTGTAGAAGTGTTAGTTATACTTGAATTGAAGGGCCTAGGAGATCCTTTATATTCAAAGAGCAAACACCACCACTATCATTATGAATTACTATTCCTGATGAGTCTAATTCTTTTTACTGCCATTACAGCAGATGCTCACATATCTATCCTCAGTGGCCAAATCAATCTTTTCAAACTCCTAATAAATATTCCGGGAAGAATACTAGGTTTTCTAACAGCATTTCCTGGCCTTGGCAGGAGAAGATAGAGTTGCCCCTTCAAGTCGGCTTTTCACACAGCCGACTTTACCTGCAAAGCCTAAGGGACACCAGATAGGGATCCCTTGCTGAACATTGCTGTTATACAGGCAGATATTCACAGTGACAGCATTTTTCCCTGTTAACAGCCTTCAGTACAATATTTTTCTCTTTGCGGCTATGTCTCTTCTTTCAGCTTCATCCATCTTCAAGTGCATGAACTCTGTTGTGGTTAATTATAAACTTCAGGGACTTTTAACATGGGGAATTCCTCAGAACACAAATCAAGTGAAAAAACCAGCATCTCCTGACAGAAACTGGAAAATAGAAAGCCTAGTGAAATAAAACATATGGGTTGCTCAAAAGAGTAGATCTTTAAAAGAAGTCAGATTCCAAACTGCATCGATTATCTGCACATAGATTTCTTCTTACCTAATTTCCTTCTTGCTGTCATCTAGCAGATTAGTAACCTCCAGCTGCTAATCATCACCAATGTGTCTCCTAGAACAGCTGTTCCTATTTTCCTGTCTCCTCCTGGAAATTCTGTTCCCTATGGTCTTGTTTGATTACATAACAAATTACCAAAAACTAGGAAAAAATTATTTCCCATAAGCTTATGGCTTTGTGACATTAGCTTCTACCCTTCCTGTAACTCTTCTGGATGCCTCTTGGATCTCATGTTTCCTCTGCTCTTATATAGACTTCTCTTTTCCATTGCCATGAGAAACAAGAGGTGTCATAGGGAAAAACAACTGATAGACCCTTATTCATTAGGAGCAAACCTATGGACAGAGGGGAGGTACATGAAAATAGGCAGTACCAGCCCCAGAAGGTTGTCAGCCTGTGTTGTTGAGTCTCAGAGTAGGAGAAGTAAACCATGGAGTCATTTGGCTAGGGGAAGGCAGTTGCCAAGTGTCTGAGTCAAACGCTGCTCTTAAGTGAGTTTATGGTTTCCTATGCACTAGACAGAACTGCCTCTGAAATGCTTGGGGATAAAATAGATGGATGAATTCTTGCCTTTTGGATCAATTTTTTGGTATGTATCTTCCATGTTCCTCTATTTTTAAGTGTTTTTCACGGCTGCCTGCAGCCTTGAATTGGCTGCTTTTTGGCATGGAGTTTGAACAAGACTGAAATCAAGTTAAAAATATAATGAGATTCTGAAACAGTTGAGTTATTCTTAAGATTTGCTCATGTTCAGCTATCATTCCATTTATAGAACACTTGTAGGGATTAGCACACAGCACACCAAAAGAAGCATATATCTTATGAAATATTATGCTTTAGGTCCCATAGCTGCTGCTGGGAGATTTCCTCCTTCAATATATTTTTCTTTTGCTGTGCTTTCTTTCAGTTCAAAGCAGGGCTTTGCTGGTGCCAATACTGTGTTCAGAAAGTAATCTTACCCAATGTCCTCCTACAGCAGGAAAGCACAGCTCACAAGGCAGTTGTGGTTTATAAGGGCGTGACACTATGTGCAGCAAAAAGCATCTGAGTTCTCCCTTTATGTACCTTTGATAAGAAGAAACATGACTGGAAAGCAGAGAATGAATTCAAAGATCGACTAAACCAGGTTGGGTGGGTTCTTGGTCTAGTGGAAGGTGTCCCTGCTCATGGCAGGGGAATCAGAACTAGATGGTCTTTATGGTCTTTTCCAACCCGAATCATTCTATGATTCTATTACTTCTGCCACTATTAATGTGTACTGAGGCCTATGCATCTGGAAAGTCCATCCAGTTTTGGATGTGGGGCAGCTGGATGAGTACAAGCACATAATGTATATTCAGTGGGTCTCATAAGGGCAACTCTAAGTACCAGCTAAAGTAAAATGCAATTTTAGGAATACTTTTAATTTACCAGTGGCCCAAAATGAATCACAACTCCAATTTAAATATATAGGCTTCTTATGAGTTATAAAGAATATTTTGTCTAAGAATTAGATCCACAGAAGGCAGCATGTTGAGGGGGGACCGCGACCTGAAACAAGAGAAGTGGGAAATGACACAGAGGAGGTAGTAGTGGTGTCTTTCAATTCATAAAATTAAGAAAAAGCCAGTCTGAAATAGCATAGCCAGCAACAGGTTACTCATAAATTTCAAAACATTCTTACCATCCAAAACCTCTTTAAATGGGGGCCATTTTGAGCCTTTACTGTCTCAGTCTGTTGCCGATCATAATCTTCCTCCTTGTATTCATTTTTCCAAGAGCGATGGTCCTTGTCTGTGAATTAGAGTTTGAACCCTAAGAGGGTGCATTGCCAAATCTCGTGAGGCAAGATCCCCTCTTTCCTTGCAAAAGCACAACTTCTTATACTCCTCAGTAAAGCTGCAGAGGTCAGTAGAATAAAGTGCAGGCTCCCATGTTTCCCTGGGTCCAGAGTAAGGCCCACTGCCTGCAAATGAACTTTTCCATACCAGCATAATGATGAGGAGGATAGGTTATATACACACCAAGTGTCCTATCTAAACAGATAATTAAATTTTAAAAAATTATAACAGTAACAATACATGTATATTTTAAAACCAGTAGATTGTGTATGATTTCAAAATCTTTTCATTCAGTTGTTCATGGCAAAATAATGTTTACAGAACAGATAAAGGCAAGCAGGAAGCTGTAAGTAATGGATGTCTAGAAAAGCTGTCTTAAAAACGAGTGTACCTGTGAGGAACAATTGGCAGACTGTTGGGGCTTTTATGGATAATTACATTACACAGGCTCTTATAATGTCAGAGGCAATATAATAAATGGGCTGTTCACTTTGGTGTTCCCTGTAGTCAGGTAGAGCTATCTGGAAGGCAACTCTTAATTTTTCTGGTTTGTGTGAAAATTATGCCTTTTTTGTCAGGAGCTCCTTACTTTGCGGAACACCACACGGCCCAGCAGTTGCCCGACGCAGTAGTAAATTGATTATAACCGAACTGTCAGTGTGGAAACACTGCTGCTTGCGTTGTCTTGCTCAGCTCTAACTTTTGAGCTCCTCCAAAACCCCAAGCTTGCCGCAGTGATGCTTGCTTGGGATGGACGCTACCCTTGAAGGTCTTAAATACTCTAGTCATCGCCTCTCACCCTGTGGCTGCCCTATGTGGTTAGCGGAGCTCTGCACCCTGCAGAGGGAGCTCAGGATCTCTCAAGACTGGATATCTACTTTGTTTTTTTCCTATGGAACCAATGAAATTCTGCTGGGATTTTTTTTGTGGGGAGAGGTGGGGGGTTTTTTTTGGGTGTTGGTTGTTTGGGGGTTTTTTGTTTGTTTTGTTTGGGGGCTTTTTGTTGTTGGTGTTGTTGGGTGGGGATTTTTGTTGTTTGGTTTGGGGTTTGTTTATTTGTTTGTTGTGGTTTCTTGTTTGGTTGGGGTTTTTTTTGTTTTGGGTTTTTTTTTTGTTGGCTGGTTTTTGGGTTTTTTTTAGCAGTATAGGAATATTAGTCAGCAAAAAAAATAGAAAGGAGAAATACACATGAAGCTTACTTATATGCATTTTGCCCTGGCCTGAGCACAGATAGGTCCTCAGGTCTTTCAGGAAAGCATCAAGGGAAAAGAAGTGGCAACTCCTGAGCTGCTTTGAGGTAAGGATTGTGTTGGAGAGGCAAATCTCAGGCCCATGCTTCTCATTGTATACTCCCCTGCATGCCCCAGTGGTGCACATCTATGATAAAATGGTGTTGCTGGTCAGCTCTGCGTTCAGCTGGGCTCTTCTTTTCATCGGGGTGCTAATTGCAGGTTCCTGAAGGGATGCCTTTCCTTGCAGGAAGGAAAATGCAAATTTCCTTGCAGGAGGAGGACAGTGTGTGCTGGTGCTTGAACTACTGCTCAGACAGGCACACACATAAGACAGATTTTGGGAGCAGAGGTTGGGGTAGATTTCTCTACAGTGCTCCCTGTTCACCCAAGACAGAGATGGCAAACTGACAAGCACCACTTCCACGGTCATTTTGTCCCAGCTTCTCCAACAGGCTCATGCCATCCGGAGGTGGAGGATCAGCTCTTTACTAGCAAGTGTGTCCATCTCTTTGAAATGATGCTGCTGAATCGGATGGATTAGAAAAAAGATGGACACTTAAGCATGGAGAATTTCACTGCATTTATAGACACAGCTTGAAGCAAGTGGATTTTTCAAGAAGTGGGGTAAGAAGAATACTGGTGAGGTTTTATTGATTGAGGCTTTGTTTCCCCTTGTTTATTTTTTATTCCTCCCCCACCCCCCCCATCCCAAATCTACAATCCAAATGCCAGATCATGGGATAGACCTGCAAACAAAGAAATGTCCCAGTTTGCTCAATATTTACCAGGAACAGGCTCTTGCTCTAGGCATTTCTGGTTGTCATCTGAGGCAGAGAGCAAAATAAATGCAGCCATCTTTCAGAGTCTGCTTGAGGAGCCAGTCATTTTATGTTGTAATGACATGTGCATTTAATAAAGATATAGAGTATTCTGAGGAGAGCAAAACTGCGCTCTTATCTTAGAGACATATAGACATTAAGAATGAAGATTTCATTTAATTGTGGCTTGCTGCTGTGCACAATTTACCAAAATGGCAGTAAACTGCTATTGAACTGTAACATCTAAAGATGTCTAAGTGCTTGGATAATTTGTGGTTTTTTCCTCCTTTGGAAGATAACAATAAAATAGCTAAAAAATAGGAAGAAAATATTGCATCAAGGCCTGAAAAGCAAAGAAGGAAGTAGTCAGATACTCAAAAGCTCTAATACAAGCATCATCCCCAGGACAGGCACACCTCGACCCCCTTACCTTTACCATTACAAATAAATAAAATGATGGGCTTGTATCCCAGAGAGATGCAGTTCAGCAGTACTGGTGCTTTTGTAAGTTTGTGAGCCCTTTAAGAAAGTTCCCATAGATAAGTTGTGGGCTTAGCTTTCCTTAACTGGATTTCACAGGCCTGTGTGATCCCTTCCTTCCCCTGGCCCCTGTTCCACAGCCACACGTAAAAACCAATGGCTGCAGTTGCACAGGATTTGTGTCCATAGTTGAATCCCTTTATTGTCACTTAATGCAGCTCCGAGGGTCTTCGTTCTGCTTGGGTGGCCCAGGGAGTTCCCTTTGATCCCTGCCCATTAGTGGAATCCCTTGGGAATCAGACCAACACCCACTGACTTGCCCACGACGATTATCTGGCTGTAATACCTGAGCCCTATGGGACTGACAGAAGCATTTGCATGTCTTAAGTGTCCCCAGTGGGGCCTTTGGGTCAAAATGACCAAGACAAGATGTAAGTTGATGGAGCTGTCAGGGCTCTGTTTGAGTTTAAAATGCAGAAGAGGCACTTCACACCTTGGCATAGCAAAGAGAGCCTCAGCTGATGATTAGGCACAGCATCCAAGTAACTGGACAGCATTGGCCTCCTCAGTAATAGAAGTGGTACCAGTGGTAGTTCCAAGATAAGAGTGGGAGAAGATCCAAGCAGGCACCCAGAAGAGGACTTTGGGAAGAGCACAGACAGCAGAAAAGAAGTGGGAGAAAACAAAAGGAAGATTCCGTGAAGGAGGGAGTGCTAAGTTTTAGTCAGATTTTTCTTATCTACAAGTGGGGTTTTTTTGTTTGGTATGGGGTTATTTGCTTGCTTGTTTGTTTTTTGGTGGGTTTGATGCAGTCTGTGGTAACACTTGTGTCCACTGTGCATAACAAGCATTAGTCTTAGCTGCAGAGATTTTATTAGGCTAAGCAATGGCCTTCTGTTCCTGGATGGGTAAATGAAGGATACCCAGCAGTCAGCTCTCTGCAGGGATGAAGCATGGGGAGCAGACATGTTAGAGATTGCAGTGTTACAGCACCAGTGTTGACCTACCGGCTTAAAGTGACAAAGAAAATTGGCACCTGGGTAACGTTTATCAAAGGTTTTGTGTTGAAGCACAATCTCAGGATTGTGGATTATTCTTATTAATAGAAAGTGTAATCTACCTCTAGGAGATAACAAATAAGTAAAGTTCATAGCTATTATTGCCTCCAGATACATTCAGTGTCAGTATTTCACGCTGAAAGTTATCTTGCATTCATGTAAATTACATTGACTAGAAAATACTAATTCTCTCCCCAAGATAACAAATGTAAATGTAAAATATTCTAATCTAGTGGTGCTAATGTGTCTAGGGAGGGTTTATTACACTATGAAATTTAGATGAATCACAGAAGTGGAATGTTGGATGAAATTACCAGGTAGTGATGTCTTCAGCTGTGTGCCCAGGCAGGTGGATGGCAAACTGCAGAAATTAAGAACTCACTCTGCCAGGAAAATCCCTCTTTCAGCCGTCATCCAGAGACAGGACTGTCCCCTTCCCTCTGGATTTGCAGTGGGATCAAGGAAACACAATAAATTCTTTCTTTTCCTTCTCCTTACCTTCAGAATTTCATTTTGTGTATTTGTTTTGCTATTTGTATTGAGCTGCTCATCTCTGACACGTCTGCTAGCAAGGAATGAATAAATAAAGCCAAATGAGCTGAATGAGTTGTCTGAAGAATAGTGTGAAATTTACTTGAAAAATCATTCAGCAGTTGTTTGAGACAACAAAGAAAACTGAGAAAAGTCAGTTGCATATTTATAAAGGTGTTGTCAGCATCTTTCAGATCGGTCTGCGGTGCCTCTCCCATTTTGCCCACATGAAAGTGGGGGAGCTTGTGATTTTTGCCAGGCAACTGTGCAGCCATCCATTACCCAGGAAGGCTGCTACAGAGCTTAGAGGAAAGATTTAAAAATTATTTTTATTAGCTTTACATGCTACTTTCTAAAATGAATTTTTCACTTAGTTTACCCTGGGGCCTGAGAGTTCAGAGCTCAGACCCCCTGGCCACATTGTAAAGTAAAATAATGCCCTGCCAAACTACTGACACTGTTACTTCGTGTGCAACTTCGTGTGCAATTTCTAGTGGAGGTAAAAGGTGCTAGGCTGGCATCCTTGGACAATAAAATCCTTCACCAGTTTGTGTTGGTTCGCCTCAAGGTTTCATACCAGATTCACCAATGAACCACATTTCTGGCCAAAGGGGCTACCCCAGAGGTACCAGAGTAATTTTGTCAGCTGCAGCTAACTCAGTCCTTTGCCACCTGGAAACCATAGAGTTGTTAATGTAATTTCTGGTCATACTTTTTATATCATTGTCAGCATCTGCCCAGGACTGCACTGACCCCATTGGGTGTTTCACACAGACCTTAAGCAGCTGTCAGATGGTGACAGTGTACACTCACTGCTGAGTTTGACCAGATTTGAGACAATAACCTTGAGAGCTAAGGCTTAGTATGGATTTGCAGCCCTGGTGCACAGGAGACAAAAATATCAAGAGTGATAGAAGAAAACTACTTTTACCTAAGAATGAAAGACAAGTGCCATGAAAAATGTCTGAAAACATCAATTCCACTTCTAAGTGCTCACTTAGCAAAAATGATGGTTCCCCTCTCTTATGTGATTTTCAAAAAGTCATGATTTTCTGAGCTTGGCCTTGTATCAGAAGACACGATATTTGAATTCTTATATCAGTAAAATGCCAAAGAACAAGGACTGAATCTTGGCCTGTTGAAGTCAATGGAATTTTGCCATTGACATTCAGTTGAGGCAATTTTCTTCCTCAGGCACATTGTGGATCAAGAATAAGGCATTAATCCTCTGATTTGATTTTCTTTTAGTCATCTGCAGTTCAGAAAATATATTTATCAATCTGGGACTTTAACCAAAGGGAAGGAGTTTACGAGCAACTAAAGCTTGTTCTTTCAAGATTTACAAAACGAATAAACTGGCAAAACCAGTATTTATCCATGAATAATTTTAGCTAGAAAAAAGGATGAAACGGAAAAACAGAACTGACATTATTTAAAGGATTTGTCCACAAATTTTTTTCAACACTAGAACAGAACTTGCTTTAACAGCAATAATGTTTTCGGGGTTATTTATAAGGGTTTCTTTCTGAAAAAGCTGACTCCAACAGCAGACATATATAAAAGAAACAAAAAGAGCTTTTTATTTCTTTACCTTTTAAGCTTTGTATTACTTTTTGCCTTGAATCATCAGTCTATCCGTCAAACTTTTTTGATGTCATTAATAGAGGAGACAAATGAAAATATTGTTCTTGAATATTATGTTCATTCTTAAGAGCATATTTTTTGCAAATATGTTGTATTGCATGACTTTATTTTTCAGTCTTAGGCTCTTCATAGATACCATTTACTTTGAAGAAGCGTCTGATCCTTTCTTCTCTCATTTTCTGTCTCTTACTGTTTTGACTACAGAGAGGGAAAGAGGTTTCTTTCACATTTTCCTTGACTGACCCATGAAAATGATGTATGATAGAAGCTTTAAATAGAAATATGTCTGTTAGTGCCTTTGAAAATTAGTCTCTTTGTTCTCATGGCTGATGTTTTTGTTTCAGAGCGATGATCTGTTATGTGTGTTTATTTTAAAGATTCAATTACCTTCCCTTATTCCACTGTAGTTCTCAAAGTCTGAAGTAGAAGCACCAAACTTGAGGAGTGGGCCCATGACAACCTCAGGAAGTTCAACAAATCCAAGTGCAAGGTGTTGCAGCTGGGTCAGAGTAATCCCAGACTAATCCCAATAATCCCAGTAATCCCAGAGTAATCTCAATAAGTATGGACCGGGTGAAGAACTCATTGTGAGCAGCCCTGCAGAGAAGGAACGGGGTGTTGTGGTGGATGAAAAGCTGGACATGAGCCAGCAGTGTGCACTTGCTGCCCAGATGGCCAACTGCATCTTGGGCTGCATCAAAAGCTGCGTGGCCAGCAGGTCGAGGGAGGTGATTCTCTTACCCGACTCTGCCCTTGTGATACCCCACTAGGAGTACTGCATCCAGCTCTGGGGTCCTCAGCACAAGAAAAATGCAGATCTGTTAGAGCGGGCCCAGAGGAGTGTGACAAAGATGATCTGAGGGCTGGAGTGCCTCTCCTATGATCACAAGCTGAGAGAGCTGAGGTTGTTCAGCCTGGAGAAGAGAAGGCAGCAGGGGGACCTCATTTTGGCCTTCCAGTACTTAAAGGGAGCTTATAAAAGAGAGGGAAAGGGACATATGGGCAGATAGGGGGGAACAGTTTTAAACTAAAAGAGGAGAGATTTAGAGAGGAAAGGACATCCAGCATTACCTGTAAATTTCTAGATAGGAACTAATAGGTTAAGTAGAGTAGACAAATTCACCTCTGACTGTAGTACGTATTAATTCAAGTCTTCTCAGGGCCTTTATCAAAACAGTCTTTGGTCCACCACAAACTCTCTTGCTTACAGGAACTCTATGAATATATGTAATATATCTGGATTTGTGCTTTTGAGCCATCTTCAAATCACCATCAGCTGATGTTTCAAAAAGGATGTTACTGCATCATACTTAGTCAGTTTAATTTTAGTAGAATTGATACATTTCAGTGAATCTCCTTTTATTGCATTTGATACCTGATTGTTATGAGAAGCACCTATTCTATTGGTCTTTAGAAATCTTTTGATATCAGTATTATTCAAGACCAGTAGAGAACCAACACCTGAAATTCACAGGCATTGATACTGAACAATTTTGGTACCTCTTGTTAGGTACTGATACCTTTCAAACTTGATAGGCTATACCTGTAGGTCATAGAATCATAGAACGTAGAATCATCGAATGTTAACGGTTGGAAGGAAGGTCAAAGATTGGTTAGTCCCACCATCCCTTCCCGTGGGCAGGAAGACCTCCCACTAGACCAGGTTGCTCAAGGCCTCTTCCCAGCAGGCTTTAAACACTGCCAGGCTTGGGGCATCCACAACCTCCCTGGGTAACCTGTTCCAGTGTCTAACCACCCTCACAGTAAAGAATTTTTCCTAATTTTTCCTTCTTTCAGTTTGTACCCATTACTCCTTGTCCTATCGCTGACAAAGAGTCCATCTCTGGCTTCCCTGTAGGCCCCTTTCGGATACTGGAAGGTTGCTATGATGTCTTCACACACCCTTCTCTTCTCTAGGCTGAACAGCTCCAATTTTGTCAGCCTGTCTTTGCAAGGGAGGTGCTCCACTCCTCTTACCAATTTTGTGGCCCTCCTCTGGACTTACTCAACAGTTCCATGTCCTTCTTACATTGGTGGCACCAGAACTGTATGCAGTACTCCAGGTGGGGTCTCACACAAGTAGAGTAGAATCACCTCCTTTGACCTCCTGGCCACACTGCTTTTGATGCAGCCCAGAATGTGGCTGGCTTTCTGGGCTGTGAGCACACTGCTGGCTCATTTTGAATTCTTCATCAACCATCACCAAGACTTTCTCCTCAGGGCTGCTCTTAATCACTTCTCTGCTGAGCCTGTAGATGTGTCTGTGATTGCCATGACCCAGGTGCAGACCTTGCATGTCTCTTTGTTGAACTTAATGACATTTGCATTGGCCCATCTCTCAAGCATGTCAAGGTTTCTGGATGGCATCTCTTCCCTCCAGCTGTCAACTGCTCCACACAGCTTGGTGTCACCAGGAAATTTCCTGAGGACGTACTTGATCCTATGTCACCCAACAAAGAAGTAAGCATTGAGCTCTATAGCTAACATTTTGATAATCATAGGCATCAATGCCTTTCAAGCTTGGTAAGAATCCAAACACTTCGTTCTGAAGAAACTTTTTGATACTGGTAGCAGTCAGGATCTGTAGCTAGTGAGGCCTTTTGATATGGATAGGCATTGAGACAAATCAATTTTGACACATACCTAAAGGTGTTTATACCCATAGGTAATTACCATATCAATGTCAATAGGCATTGATACCTTCTCATCTCAATAGAAATTTATTTCCTTCTGTCTCGAGGATTATTTTTTTTTTGCATTGGTACAAATCAAGACCTAAAGATAGCATGACATTTCAGTTTTGGTAGGCTTCAGTATCCACCAATTCTACAGAATTTTAGTGATTGTCTTGTAATGTACTAGAAGTTAAAAGTAATACTGTGTGCTCCCCAGCTAAATAGTGCTGCAAATTGGTATTTCCCCAAAACTGAAGGGCTTAATAAGAAATTATGTGAAATAATGAAAGCTACTCTTAGACTAAGAAAATTACAAAATATATACCAGTTAACAATAATTTTATCATGAAAAATTATCTGAGTGCACATGAATTTCCTGATAAGTATCAGTATAATTGTAGAAGATCACATAACATGTAAGAGTAATTGTAATGTAATTAACCACTGATCACTCCGTTTCTTTTCATCCATTTTGTATGTGTATAGGTAGAACAATTAAAAAGTTATAAAAGAGTTCATGTTGATTTGCACAGCTCTGATTCAAAGCAGAAAAAATCCCAGATGGGCAGCAAAATTAAAACTGCATAGTGGCAAAAAAAAAAAAAAAGTATTAACTTCCATTTTTTTTGCCCTACTTTTTCTGAAGCCTGTAAATTAGCTGCTACTTAGGGTTCTAATACAGAGCAAAGCATTTGTTATCCACTTAGCAGTGCTACTCATCTCTGCTAGGGAAAATATCAATGTTAGTGCATTTCCACTAAAAAGCACTCAAGAATTTAAAAAAAAAAGAAAAAGCCAACAACCAAAACAGACACAATTTAGCTTTGATCTAAAATCCAGCACTTGTATATAAAAGAAATGTAACTTGAAGGTTACTAATGCATTTTCTATGTCACTTCTATTTGCATAGAAATAAAAATAAAGTCACTTCATAGCAAATGCACTTATTACTTTCTTCTGTAGGTATGTCCTTGTCAGGAGGACCTAAATTTCTTGCTATTGTTAAGGTTTGCATTTGCTGGGCTTTACTGACAATGTTTCAGTGAAATAATAATGAAATAGCACAACCTAGCACTCACTAGTTGTTTTGTAGACAGCAATATTGTTCTTTTATACATCATTAAAACTTGTTACTGAGATGCTGAAAAAAACCCAGAAAGTCTTTGGCACCTAGATATACAAGATAGTGAGAGAACTGGGTCCTGAAAAGATGGGATCTTCCACAACTGCAGGACTTTCTAGGGGCTCAGCTCTTTCAGGCTTCAGTCAGCTCCCAACACACCTCTTGGCATGCACATATATTATTCACTGAAACAATTGTTTTACTTCCAGATAAACACTGAGTTTTGGAAGTACTTTCTTTCTCTCTGTCTTTTTTTTTAACAACTGCAAAACTGCATATAATTGAAGAGAAAGGGCTGAAATAATCTCTTAGGGCTCTCAGAGACCTAAATCTTGACCTGGGTTTTTACTAGGATGTGCTTCACCATTTTTGTTTAATTCACTGTATATATTTATCCTTTTAATTAAATTGTGTGCTTGATGAAGCTTCTTAGATCGAAGGTTTTGGCTCCTAATATGTTACAGGAAATGTCACTTCTTCCTCATTTTCCCCTCTGCTTCCATGCTGACTGGGAGAGACCATGTGGCAGTGACCCCCATTTACAGACTGTGAAGGCATGCTTTACTCCCAGGTCTCAGCTGTGGCAGCTCACCAGGGACATGCCAGCAGGCAGCAGTGCCAGGCACTGCATTCACACAGGCTGTACAGAGATTTTCAGAGTGCTTCCATTAATTTGACAAGACACCAGATATCAGCCTTAAGCCACCATGAGCTCAGCAATTCAGACCTAGATGGGATCTATAGTCATCTGTCATCCTCTCACAAAATCTCTTCCTCAGGATCCTTTTTATGTTGAGGTACCACGGAGGGAATGTGCATGCCAGGAGCTAACTATGTTTCCCAGGAAAGTACTTATTCTCTGTGGTTACAACAAGATCATAAGGGCTGGTCTCTGCAAGCTCAGCTAACAGATCTGCCTCCATGCTTAAAAAAAGTGAGGTTTGTTTTTTTCCCCTCATTCACTGAGGCCCACTGTGAATTGCACATCATCCTTATTCACAGTCTGTACCAACAGTATCAAGCACGTGTGTATCACTTCGAATCCTGAGTGGCCTGCTCCTCAGAGGATGTTACCTGTTACCTATTCCTCTGAGCCGTCCTATATCACTCATTTTGTCACTTGCTAATTTTGACTCTCAGAGTGCTCCAAGAGCATGGGTAAGTCAGTTTGTATGCCTAGTCTTTATTTTATTTGAACTACTAAAACATGATGTGTTTTCTCTCTCTGGATACATTCAATGGCAAATCATAAACAAATCATAAGTAATAAACAGAGTATGGTATCTGAATGCCCTCTGCAAGGTTTTCCCACCATGTCAAGGACACCTCTCCATTTTACTGATGCATTTACAGTTGTTGTAGTTCTATTTCTTAGGAGCTGTGGCAAAGTCTGTACAGCAGAAGGGCATAGAGACCCCTTGGAGATGACTGAAGGAGAAACAGTTGGCTTCAGTGGCCTGTTACTGAATGTGCATGTCTAGCAAGTCCCTTCTGTTTTACAGGTCATAAATAATGCACATTCCTCAGGTGTACATTCTCTGCCTCATGTGCCATTTCCGAATGAGGTGCACATACATGTAATACAGAGCATATTATGAAATGTCTCTAGCTGACAGAAATGGGTGTCTGTACTGTGGTCAGCATCAGAAATCCAATCTTAAGTCCTTCTGTTTAAATATGTATGCAGACACCCCTCAGTCTGGGCCTGTTTTTTTTCCAGTGGTACAGATGCATCCAACTGAATCCAAATCACAAGTCTTAACAATGCACATGGACACGAACTTTCTAACAGACAAGTTGCCTTCTGGAGCTGTACCTGGTCACACACATCCCACTTCCTTCCACTGGCATGAGGACATGATGGCTCTGAGCTCAGCAGGCCACAGCCCTCAAGGAAGAGGAAAAATTCCTCGAGTTCATCCTCTAGGATCTCCCATCAAGAAAGCCCACAGGTAGTGACTGATTCCCTTGCTTTCAGCATGTTTACAAGTGACTGAAAAGATATACCTAGTCACCAGAACTAACACTGAAGAATCCACGTGCTCATGTGACCTTTGTTTGTTGTTCCAATGAGAGTTGTGGAGTCTTAATGTGGCAGATATCACTGTGAATTATGGTTACTGAACTGGCATACCAGAGAATCTGCTACTGTCCTCTGTGGAGCTTGGGAACCAGCCTCATTTAGGTGCCATACAAACACCTCAGGAGACAAAGTCCCTGCAACAACTACCTCATTCAGAGGGGACAAGTCATGTTATGCCTACAAGCTGAAAGCTACAGCAGCAGTTTTCAGCTTTAAGTGCTCCAAAATTTTTATTGCTGGTTAAATAAAAGCAAACTGAAGTTTTCATCTCAATGAAGCCTATAATTTTGTGGGACCCAGTGGCTACATTTTTCATATTGTTGTAGGAAAGGAATGAAATCTCTGGACAGCACTTATTATCCATTCTCCTAGGCATTCATTCCATATTCTGATAAAGATCAGCCTTGGGCTTTCTGGTTATTGATCTCAGCCAAAAGGCAGATCTCTCAGCTCCAGCAAGTGTTTCTGCTAATATATTTTCCTTCCAACATTAATACTCTTTCTAATTTCAGCCTCAAGAAGCAGCAATAAATTGCAATCTGTGACTTTAGCTTGTAAAAGCAGAGTGGACTGTATGAATATGTGTTGGACAGCTTGTCACAGTCTGCTGCAAAATCCAATTACTTCTGGGGTTATTATACCTTCTTTCACTACATCTATTCTAATTGTGGGGAGGGGGAGGGAAATAAGGTTGAATGCCCACCCCAGTGTTAGAAAAACACTAAGTCTTCAAATAATTAACTGAGATGCCATTAAACTTGCCTATAGTACCTGACAAAATGCACTGGGTAGTTTGAATTGTTATCTAAAGTGATAGGCAGAAAATACTGATGTATTCGTCTGGAAGTCCATAACTTTGGAAGTTACTTTTAAATACAGTTGCATGTCTTAATTGCCTTGACTGGGCCAAGTTCTGGTTTCTTCACTGGGTGGGACTGTTACAAACTTGGGATTCTTCTGGTGGGCTATTTTCTCATGGACATCACAACTGTGAGTGTTGGCTCAACCTCCCCACAGAGAGCTGCCAGGAGAAATGGGTCTGTACCCTGAAAAGAGAAGGGGCAGCCTTGCACCCGAGGTGGGGCAGAGATGATTTTGGCTCGAAATCAGGATACCAAACCAAGATATCATTGTTGGCTGTCTTCAGGCACAGTGAAGCCACGTGCTCTCTTCCTTGGCGTCCTGTCCAGATACATGGAGTTTAGCTCCATCTCAAGTCTTAAGCAAATCAATTGAGAGTACATAAAGGCAGGATAGAAAAGTGAAAAGCATTGGGCCTGCTGTTCAGCGAGCCTTATACAAAAAAAGGACAAGTTCATTTTCTGTTTTAACTTACAACATTCTGAATTAATAATATATGGAGGAAGGTGAGCAGTTCCTACAGACAGATTTAAGGAGCAAATCATGCTTCGGCATACACAGTTTATTATGTGCACTGGTATTGTAAAACCTCAGTTAATTAGCGTGAATTATTTGCTTATTGTGGCTCCTTGGAATTTATGCAACAAAGATCAAGTTTAAACAAATCTTTTTGATCTTTTAATGGATTTTGTAAAGGCAAGGGTAAGAAAATCCCATCTGTATTTCTACATATTTGAACATTATTAGAATCGAGGTTTTCTTAAGCTGTTGATGTAGAAACGAAAAGGAAATTTCATTTGCATAAGCTACAGAGCAAGTATCAATCCTAGCATTAAATGTTGTTACAGAGCTTTGTGAATGATAATAACCCCTTTGTTTCATTATAGAACTGACATCAGTTTTTCTAGATGATACTAATAGAAATGTTTCGGAAGCAGTTAGTGTTAAACAAATGATCTAGCTCTTGGGTGACATTAGCTAATCAGATATAAACGAGGGCTTGAAAAATAGGATAAAAACAACTTAATTTGTAGACTGAATGTAAGTCAAATGGCTTTTGCTTGCCCTTTATAGTCTGGAGGAGTTTTCTCAGAAACAAGCTGGATAGATGAAGAAAGAAGACGGTGACATTTGTCTGGATCTGATCATTGTCACTTGAATTTGTATGCACCATATTAAATTTTTATTTTTATTATGCAGTTCAAGTTTACCATCTTTAAGCAACTTAAAGGCTGGAGCTGGTTTCTGACAATGGGCTACCAAGTCAGCTCATGGCCATGCAGGGGGCCTTGAATTAGCCACCTCAAAATTGAAGGGCCAAGGCCAGAATAGGCCTGGACAATTTCTGGTCTGGAATAGAAGCGGCAGTGGGCAGAAACTGAAACACAGAAGGCTCTGTCTGAACATCAGGAAACACCTTGTTTTATTTTGAGTGTGACCAAACATAAGAATATGTTATCCAGGGAGGTTGTGGTGTCTCCCTCCTTGGAGACAACCAAAAGTCATCTGGACATAGTCCCCTGTAACTTGCTCTAGGTAGCCCTGCTTGAGCAAGAAGGTTGGACCAGATGACCTCCACAGGTCATCTCCAACCTCAGCAAGTCAGTGAGTCTGTGAAGAGGGGTAAGGAACCAGGAAAAGAGCCTGCCTCATTTTATATTACCTTGGAGCTAGAGATATATAATGGCGTAGCTTGGCAGAGCAACTCTGTCAAGAGTCGCTCTCCTGTTGCCTTAATCCATAGTCCAAACACTTCCTCAGCATGAGAAACCAACCCAGATATAAACAAGTCTGAAGCAGAAGCCTTTGGCAGAAGCAAAATTTACTGGCACAAGCAACATCCCAGCAGTCTGCTACTCTAAGCAGTTTCCTGCCCTGCTCATGGCTCAAGAGACAGTCCCGTCTACACCATGTTTAGGTTATGTTCTTATGCATCCAAATGCTGTTTCTTCTTGAATGTATGCCTTTTCACAGCCCACTGAAGCTCTCCTCCAATTGCACATTTTTTAGTAGCTTCAGTGTGTCCTGCCTTAAAGATCTCTGAAATCCATTACTGGTTAATATTTCTTTAACAGAAGCACAAGTAGAAACATATTACTATGAGTGACACTTTTTAAAAACTAGAGTAACTACAGTTAATGCTTATTCTGACAAGGTTCAAAGGGTTATTAAAGCTTTTCTATAACCTGTAATTGGTATCATACTTTCCACAAGCTCATTATACTGTATTTGTGAAAAACTATTCAGTGGTAGACTTGGTAGTGAGAGTAACGCTTGGACTTGATGATCTTAAAGATCCTTTCCAACCTAAAAAATTGTATGATTCTATGATTTTGCAGCAGATAACAAGTTCCCTTCATGCTGAATCCATGCATACTGCAACAAACTCCAGTCACAGCAAAAGGTGCTGCAACCAACAGAAATTTTTGTTGACATTTTATGTCAAGCTGAGTTCAGATTTGTTGTGCAGTGCAAGAAATTGATAAAAAATTGATCATCAGGCAGATGTGACCTCAAATTGAGCTTACATTTGGTATTTCCACATATTTATTTACAATTCCAAGGAGAGAAAGAGTATAATCTATGGAAAGCTGCCAATTTTCCCAGTAGATTGTTAGTAATTAAATGGTAACACCAACCCAATTTTTTCAGTCCTTAGACCCTGTGCAAGCTTAGGTCGGATTCCTGACAGCTAATTTTGTCTGACGATGATAAATATGTTAAGAACTATCTTTAAGCTGGTCACATCAAAAACTTCATGGACTGGCATCTGATCTATGCACTTCACCAGCCTGGGACCTTCAACACATCTACTTCAGATACATTTTCACGTTGCTCTCAGCATGTCTTTCATGCAGCAAAAAGATGTGAGTGCATCTCAGAGGTAGGAGAAGGGTTAGAAAAATATTGCTGTGCTTGCACTGTGCTCTGGTTCCAAATTTCACTCATGCCTCTCAAGTTTGCTTCCACAGATACCTGCAGTTCCACAGTGATGTCCCTTGAAAGTCCTCACATAGTTAAACTTTATAAATCATGCCCTTAGATACGTAGATACTGAATATTTACCTGGGTTCAAAGAGAGGCAAATTAATGTCATCTCTAAATTCATACAAACTATGGACACATTAGGAAGTCCACGTCATATGTAACTACCTGTGATAGATGAAAAAGTAACTGAGGAAGAAAATTTAGATATGAATGTCCTACTCTTGTGCTCTTCCCTAGGCATCTGCTGTTGGTGGGTATGTCAAAGGAAGAGTGGTGGCTTAGCTGGCTCTTTTGTCTGACCCAGTATGTCTGTGTTCATGCTAAAGAGCTTCATTTATTCAAGATATCCCTTACTTATGCACTTTGAGTCGTTCCCCAGTGAACATGTAGAGGACCTCAGTGCCTGTATTAGATGACTGAAGTTTGAAAGTATGCCTCTACTGCAGGAGCCCTGGGAAATGAGGAGCCATCATAACAGAGGAACAGATCTGCTCATTTTGGCTGTCAACACGATGAAAGTGTATAGGAAATTACTTATCCTGGCTTTTAAATGGTGGCATGAGATGTTCCTTCTCTTTGTAAATAGCCTCATCCTCCTCTCTTTGGACCTGCTGTTGAGGAGTATGAGATGGAGCCTGAGTCCTGGGTCTGTTTCTGTGACTCAAAGCTACAGGAACATTATTCATCAGAGCATCACCCTGACCAGGGGCTGTGATGACTGTTGCCTCTAGCAAGTATGTCAGCTCCCAGGTCAGGAACAGATTCCCCCAGTGATGTGAACTTATAAATGTCATCTCCCTTCCTGGAGGCTAGACAGCAATGAGCCAAAGTTGTCCAGCACTGGAAATTCAGATTTAGGTATCTGAATTTGAATGTGTGTGACTCAGTCCTTTACAGGAACTATCTGTAAGCAAATTAATATCCATAAAAAGTTAACATCTGAAGACAATGAATAGGAAATATTTTACCAAGATGACTTAGATACATTATTCTGGGGATAAAACTCCTCTTAATTGTGATTTGTGTGTTTAAATAGAAAGACCTTTAAATCCTGGTTAATCTGATATAAATTATATTGCCTTTCCAGGCACTGCAAAATGTCAAGGCAGGCTCCAAACATTCTTGATGTAGTTTCAACCATGGATGGCTTCTTTTTTTCCTTTAAGTAAAGGTTTGTTTTTAAATTTTCTTTCCCTTTGATTGTTTTTACCTATAGAGATCATGTTTTCATGTCCTTTTCTGAATAAAGAAAGTGAAAGAAAAAAAGGCCATATTCTCATATTGGCAGCTGGGATTTCTTGGATGAAGGAAGAATAAAAAAGAAAAAGAAAGGTAGAGATTTCCATGGAGAATATGCCAAGATTTGTCATGAGCATTGAAAAGGGTAAAACATTAATGGAAATCTGACAGTATAGTTCTCTGAAATAGAAAACTCCATTTTCTAATGCTAGTGTAAGTTCTCTGAGGGGGTGAGGAGTTTGCTTTTACACTACAAAAAAATATTCACAGGTAGTCCCCAGAGTGGAAGGAAGGAAGGAAGGAAGGAAGGAAGGACAGAAAAAATTTGCTGTTTCTATTTTAGATATGAAGACCAAAAGATAAAACAGTTCCAGGTCTTGACAGGTCATAAATAACATAAGAGGAGAGGAAGAAAGGGGAAAACAGCTCTTCAGCTCTCCTGGCAACAGCTGTGATCAGGCTGTAGCATGAGACATGGAGACTTTTTCCTCACTTTCTCTTTCCCTGGACACATCAAGCTAACCAGTTGCCTGGAGAGCAAGATAACGTCACCTCAATAAGCTGTGAGCTTTATACCCATGTTTATTTAGTTTGTTTAGTTACATAGGATAATGCTTATTTTTAATTCATTTGCAGAGTATTTAAACACATGACACCACAGCCTTAGCTCTCATGCTACTTTTGCATAAGCTGGAAAACAAGAATAGTAAGTTATTTTAATATATTTAAAGGGAAGAGGAAGATGAAGGTGTCTGTTTCTGTGGCTTGTTGGAGACAGCCCTGCCACAACCTTGACTCGGCAGGGGAGAGGATGGCCTGATTTCAGCACAGAGTAGGTGGTTTCTCTGCTGAGATTGCTGTTGTGTCCAGTCCAGCAATTAATGTCACTGAGGTCAGCAAAAAGACATGAGGTGGTAATGACTTTCAGTTGCCACTGACCTGCCTGGATCCTAGCCAGAGACCTAGAAATTGAAATTTTTGCAGGCTGCTAGCAGTCCCTTTAGCTGCCTTTTACTTAACATATTTCAAGCTGTGGAACAACAGAAGATGAAAAAATCAAAGGCAAGCAGATGTTGCAGGGATGATAAGGAAAGAGGCAAGAGCAATGGGAAACTGGGTTGGCAGGTAAATGATGTGGAGAGATATAGACCTAGAAAGGTGTAATTTCAGATGTTTGTCTGTCCATGATTTTGGTTGTGCACCCATCCCACATAGTTTTAATATCAAAAGATCATGAGCAGTGTTTGGTTCTCAAATATATAGGGTGGGTTTTTTTTAAATACAGTTGATTTCCTAATTCGCAAAGCAAAAGACATTTTTTTTGGTTGGCAATTAGTAGTGCTGTAGTGAGTCACTCCTCTTCTTGTGCTTCACTCCCTCCCTTTCTTCCATAAATGCTTCTAAGAATAGCTGCTATAGAAATAACTTTCATCTAGGGGAATAGCCCAAAATAGCAAACTCTATCCCTAAAAGTTATCAGACTGATTAGTTATTAGCGGAGTATTAGACTGGAAAGAATAAAAGCCTGAAAGTAGGTAACAAATGTATTTCTTATCAATTTATTTTTCACTATGATTTATGCTTAAAAAGTGCAACAATTGCAGTAAGTTCATGTTTCCATAGAAAGGAAGTAGAAGGAGGTTGATTTCCGTAAGATCCTTTAACACATTGCTAAAGTCGTATGTTGGCAACACTGTGCTTACAAGCAAATCATTCTGTCACAAATAAAAGATTTAAGTTTCATTATGTCCTAATCCTGCTGGTTTTGGGTTTTTTTGGGTTGTGTGTTTGTTGGGGTTTTTGTTTGTTTTTGGTTTTTTTGGAAAGCAGTACATGGGCCAGTACATGTATCTTCTGTGCGCTGAATTTTGCAGACAGCTAAAGTGCTTTAATAACTCATGTCACTCCAGTGACACCAGCAGAACTGGCAGAGAAATTTTGCCTGAAAATCTCAACACACAAGCCCCTTTTTATTATAGTATCAATGAGAGGAGGACAGAAAGTGTGCTTTGTGCAGCAGAGAGAATGGTGCCCAATGGACTGAACCTGTGAACTCAGCACATCCAGATGTAGTTTTGCATGGTCCTGTGCAGCTCAGTGGGCTTCTCAGTCTCTTTAGATTCCATGCTTTAGATAACAGAGTTGATTTGCTATAGTGATGTTTGGCTAATCTCTAGGGATTTAAATCCAATGACATTTTATGTGGCACTTTTGCTACTTTACTGAGCCCCTTAAGGTTTGAAGGTAGATAATAGGCACAGATTATTTATTTAGTCAACCAAGAACTTCAGAATTCTCTCCTCTTCCTCTGGGCTTTCACAACTAAGAAGCCCAGGTTATGCCCTCATGTGCTCTAGGGTCTCAGCTCAGCTGTGTGCGAGTTCAACTTCTCCCTTCTTTTGCAAATAGCTTCTCAAATCCAGACACAGTGTAGAAATAGCCCCATCCTCTTCTTAAGAAAAAGGAATCTGTGTAGGTTACAAAAGTAACTGCGTCAAGGCAGCTGATGCCAGGAGAAAAGCCTCTTAGATCAGAAGAGATGAGCAAAAGGGGCAAATGAAAAAATGTGGGCAAACACACAATGAAGGCTAGGGAGTGGCCTGTGCCATTTTCCCTGCCACCTATGCACTACAAAATGTGTGTCATGTTCCCAGGAACCTGGCAGGGGGGAAATGACAGCAAAGAGAAATATGCACTTCTGAGCTATCTTTCTGATTTAGTCTCCTCTCTGAACAGACTCTGAATTGTTGACCCGCTTAGGATGGCTGAGTGTGGTAGCAGCACAAGTTGTTACGAATTGCTCAGTTCACCATCCCGCGGCTTGCTGTCCCCTCAGGCACGCTTCAGACACAGGCTGGCACCATCCCAGTCATGCTGAAAGCTGAGTTTAATTTCTAACATAATGATTTATTCATTGTAGTATTGGACAGTGGTACAGACTGACAAGCCTGAAGTTCACACCTTGTGGTGTTTTTGAAGGCAGGTTTACGGTTCTGTGCTCCCTCAGCTTGGCAGCACTAGTTTATATGCTCAGCCAGGCTAGCTGGTGATTGCATCAGTTTGGTGCTTTGCCTCTTGATTCCTAAATCACAGTCCCTGCTGCCATGACAAATTCTGATACAGTGTCTCCTCACAGACCAAACTTGATGCTGTCCTCACACTTTCATCTGTGTCAGTTCCTGATACAGGAACAAGTGCAAATTTGGTAATTAAGGACTAGTAGGACTGTGGTTAGTAGGTGATGATTGCCTCCAGAAAATTGAAGGACTGGTCATGGCAAGGGCATGCAAAAGCAGCAGATGTGCTATGATGCTAAAAAAAATCATGATGGGACAATTAGCATTTGTTTGAGGTGCTGGTGGCATCTGTCCCAACTAGGCTGTATTAGGTTATATCTAGGGAGTGAAGGGAAGTATGGTCAAGGTCATTCGTTGCATCAGATTTTGTACACTGGCTGTATAAAGTAGACTTAATAGGACCGTGAAGCACTCGATCACTGCTACCATTTCAGCACAGTTCAACATCTGAAAACTTGAAATTAAGACCTGTCTCTGTATTATCCCTGGGGTCAGAACTGACATATTTATTCTCTTTTAATTAGTCACAGCCAACTCCAGGCTGGGTCAGGGGAGGCTGGAAGTGAGAATCTCAGAATGAGCATTTAAATCCTGCCTTACTGCAAGGGGAAAAACAGAAGGGTATCTTTGACTCTCTGACCTCCAACACTGTGTGGACTCTCCGAAGCACTAATTCCCACTACAGCATTTGCTACAGAGGGTTACACACACTATTAACTCTCAAAGGGAGAAGGGTAGTCTGGGAGTGACAACAGAACAAGTGCATAATTTTATTTTTGGTTTCAGAAAAGGTAGGCCAGACTGGGTGTGGATACAATGCCCCTTCCCATTCCCACTATGTTATGGCAGGTTCCCCTCACACAGTCAGGCACAGTTCCACTACAGGTTTGTGCTGGTACAGAGGTCCTGAGGCTCCTCACAGTCAGTGGTAGACACGCGTGTCACACAGCGCTCCCATCTCACCATGCCTGCAGAGAGGAACCACAGCACCAACAGGGCATCAAGGGGAGCAGCCTTTTCAGTTGGCACAGAAGGTGCTGAAAAGGCCATTTTACTTACATTATTGCATTCATTATAAGGTCATCCCCAATAATGATGTCATATGTGGAGGCTTCACACTCTGGTGGAGGGGAAAGGACAGGAGAACACATAAAAGACTGAAATCCTCTGTGAATCTCTGTTAGGTGTGGCGAGGAGGAGACCAAGTGGAAATTTCCCTCTGTGCTTTCCTCTGCACAAGATAAATTAAAAGGAAAAAAATTAGGCACTACAGTGATTTACAAAGGCAATTAGAAGACGGCTTTGGTTTATATCCTCAAAAAACAACTAGAATAGGAATTTTTCACCATTTGGAGGAAGAAGATAATGAACTATAGTAGTTATCTGAAAAGAACTGGCAAAGATTTTTTCAGGTTTTTTATTGACAGTGTTTGTGTCCATTTGATGTTTGCTTCCTATAAATATTCTGGCAGAAAAATTTACTGTCAAGAATGTGCTTCAAAGCAGTCAATATTTAAAGATTTTACTGATAGCAGATTTGTAATCCTTCAAATTTGTACCAAACACTTTCACAGATACATTCAGTAGAGGCACAGAAATACCATGTGAATAACACATTAAATCCAAACTGGTTTGATTTTTTTGTTGAAAACCTACAGAAAGCTGCTCACTAACAACCTGCAATTTTTGGAAATTATCCTCAGAGTAAGTTAAAATGAAAAATAAGGAAGGAATATTCAATCAGATTTGTGAGCAGGAAAGAAATGGACTACATGTCCAAGTTAACTATTTAAGTTTTTATTGCTGGAAATTTAGTCCCTCAATTTACTGGTAACTATAAATCTATGAAGTATCCATGTCCCAGTATGTTATGTATTTTGAAATTATTCTTCCTAGTGTTTACTAGAGAGATTTTCACTTTAAAAGAAATGTTATAAATGAATGCAGGGGAAAAAAAATTAGCCCCCATCACCATTTAAGTGACAGTACTTTTTTCCTAATTTTAAGGAGTGACTTCTAAGCTAAACTTTTTCTCTAGTTGTGTTACCATTAAACCACCTTATCACTGCTATTGCACATGGTGAACTGGATAGCCCACGCTCTCTGTGGGTTTTGTTCGACCTTATGTGGCTTTTAGTGGTGTAGTTGTATCATTATCTCTTATCTTGTAACTGAGTGCAGACCTCACAACAGCAGTACTTCCTTCAACAAACTATTGATCATATTAGTTTCTTCTCCCTTCCTCCCTATTCCCTTCATCTTTCTAAACTTTTTACCAACTTACTTGTTCGTTCTTTCTACTGTATTAAAACAAGCCTATAGGCTGAGCCATTTATTTCCGTTTCTTATTCTACAGATCTTGTTGCTGAGTCTGAAAGTCTTGACAACAGATGAAAAGCTACCTCAGCTTAAGGACGACCACTGAAAAGAGGTTTCTGTACATACATAATAGCACTTCATGCCATTTGTGCCACAGAGGCTCCTTAGGACTCTCTGCAATGTAACTTCTGACAGATTGTGCAAAACAAGCAAGACAAACAACATGCAGAATTCTAAAACATGTGGCTTGCACCTAAGTAAATTAATTGAAGCTGCCAATTTCAATAAACACATAGATTTGAAAAAAAATATTAGTTATATTTCCCACACCCACATTTCATAAATGCAGGCACCCTTACACTTTATCATATGTATTGTGTGCTACTTTTCTGGCAAATAGCCTGGAATTTGAAATAATATGTGAGTTGCTAATTTATTTTAGGCTCTATGCATCCATTTAGGGGTCTGGCTATCGAAACACTACTCTTATCCAGCTGGTCTGTGACTAAACTGATTAGCTGTGTACAGTGCAGACAGCACTGAACACTATGAATTTAAAGAAGCAGCCTACTTCATAGCAAAAATTGTGGGAGTGAGCTAATACAGCTTTGGGATGGGTAGCAGAATTTTATTGATGTGATTTCTGGTCTAAAATTTTTTCTAGCTATTGAAGCTCTGTGCTTTTCTGCAGGTTACCAAAAGGACAAAAACTTAAAGCAACAGTGCAAGTTCAATCTCTTTTTGACTTCCTCTCTCCAAACAAGAAAACCAATCCTTTTTTTCAGTTTCACATTGTACTTCACCCTTTGTTGTGAATTTGCCCCTCCCCATATTCTTGTCATTGTCTCTTTGTGATTTGGTCTGGGGGTGGAGGGGTTGGAGAGAAAACTTGAAAAGAAAACCTTAGGTAAACCAGAAAACACTCTACTGCCCCAAAAAAATTCTGTGCCTCTTGTGCACAGGAGGAGACATTGAAGGTCAGAAGAGGAGAAGTTTCTCCTGCTTTTCACAGTAAAGAATCATAGAATAATTTAGGTCAGAAAAGACCTTTAAGATCATTGAGACCAACCACAAATGTAACACTGTCAAGTCTATCACTAATTTCCCAAAGTACCACATCTACTTGTCTTTTAAATACTTCCAGGAATGGTAACTCAACCACTTCCCTGGGCAGCCTGTTCCACAACTTGACAACAATTTTGGTGAAGATTTTTTCCTAATATCAAATCTAAATATCTCCTGGTGCAACTTCTGCACATCCTTTCATTTGTCACTTGGCAGAAGAGATTGGCTCCCCTCTGACTACAGCCTCCTTTCAGGCAGTTGAAGGGCATGGTAAGACTTCTCTAAGCCCTCTTTTTTTCAGGCTAAACAACCCTAGATTCCTCAGCCACTCATAAAAACTGTGCTCCAGACTCTTCTCCAGCTATGCTGCCCTCCTCTAGACTCGCTCCAGCACCTCAATGTCTTTCTTGTAGTGAGGGATCCAAAACTGAACACAGGATTCAAGGTGTGGCCTCATCAGTAACGAGTACAGGGGGTGATCACTGCCTTGGTCCTGCTGACCAAACTATCCCTGATACAGGCCAGGATGCCATTGGCCTTCTTGGCCACCTGAACACCTTCTGGCCCATAGTCAGCAGCTGTCAACCTGCACTTCCAGGTCCTTTTCTGCCAGGCAGCTTTCCAGCCACTCTTCCCCACGCCTGTATTGCTGCATGGGGTTGTTGTGGCACAAGTGCATGACCTTGTTGAACCTGATACAATTGACTTCTGCCCATTGATCTAGCCTGTCCAGACCCCTCTGCAGAACCTTCCTGCCCTCCAGCAGATCAACACTCCCACTGAGCTTAATGTCATCTGCAAACTGACTGAGGGTACACCTGATCCCCTCACCCAAAACATTAATAAAAATATTAAACAGCACTGGATCCAGTACAGAGTCCTGGGGAACACCACCAGTGACCAGCTGCATATAACTCACCATAAATTCACGATAATTCTCTGGGCCAGGCCATCCAGACAGATTTTTACCCAGAGAAGGGTATACCCATCTAAGCTATGAGTAGCCAGCTTTTCCAGGAGAATTCTGTGGGAAACAGTGGCAAAAATTTTCTAAATTTCAGGTTAACAACAGCCACGTCTTTCCCTCATCCAAGTGGGTTACCTTCTCGTAGAAGGAGATCAGGTCAGCCAAACAGCATCTGCTGTTCCTCTCCAAAGTGGCTTGTTGCCTTACATCTTTTTGACCACAAAATTAATTAATTTAGGGCCTGACCTCCTACTATATTGCAGGTAGGGATAAGAGCTCAAATACCTCCTAATTGTCCTCAATTTATCTCTGGTTCTCTTGTTGGAAGGCTTTTATTTCCATAGATAACGTTACGGTTCACTTGCTCCTGCCGCTAGTCCACAGCTTCCAAAATGTACTGTGCCATTGAAGTCAATAGGAGCTTTGCTATCAAATGAGCTGCAAGCCGGAGGCAATCCATAATTAGTTAACTCTGATTGCTGCATGGAACTTGCTCTGTAATGGCCACTGAATTATTATTCTCTGCTAATCTGTATCTGAATAAAGACTCAGACAGAGTATTCCTGAGCACTCCCCGTTCCCAGGGAGGTTAATCGAATCACAATTGCTGCTCTTTTGCTGGTCAGAAATAGGGCATGAGTTAACATAAACCCCACAAAATGTAAGCTAAATAACAGGTCCAAAAGAGACAAAACCATGGGTGGGTGTCTGCTGTGGCCGGCACAGGGTCAGTAGCACCAAGGCTATCCACACATTTAGCATGAGGAGCAGCAGCAGCAGCAGCTCAGAACTCCTCTGCCACCCCCCGCTGCCATGGCACTGTCTGATCACCTCCTGCCTGCCTCGCGTCTGACTAACAGCCAGCTGCCTCAGCCCCACGCTCAGAAGCACTGGCCAAAAATTCATTTAAACCAAATGGGCCCTCATTACTCTTAGAGTCCTCTCGCTGCAGCACAGCATGACACCAGGTATTATTTTGTTTTAATCAGCGTTGCTGATATTTGAGAGAGAAGGGGAGAGAGAGTGTGAGGATTCCACTGCAGCTTTTAATGTGGCTTTAGTCAGATGCTGTTATATATTGGGCTGTGTCTCAATATAGGGGCTTGTTTGACAGGCCCTGTCATCATCTACCTCCAAGATTATCGTTCATGCTGCTGGAAAGACAACTTTATTGCACTAAATATTGGCATGTGTCTGTGTGGCCCACACAGGTAAAGACTCTCCCTGGGCCGTGTGTCTGAGTCACTGTGCGTGGGTGTAACAACTGCACTAGTTATTATTAATCTCTCTGAAACCTCTTTACAGTGATTAAGGGAGTACTGTATGAAAGCAATCTGCTTTGTGGGCTCTCGCCAAGGAAGACCCACTAAGCAGATTTTGTTGGATCCTTCAGCCAAACTGCTCTTTTCTTGGCAACTGAAATGCACATCAACATAGATGTAATGTCAATTTCCAGCATTTTTGTAATGTACTTTATTCGGATTATTTGGATGCTTCACAAACCACTAATTCAAATCACGGAATTTAACATTTCCAGTCACTCTTCTGATGTGCCAGTGTATATAAATAAACCTGAGCAGGAGACAAGAGGTCACATTTAAAAGATACATAGAAGGGAAAAATAGTGTGTTCTTTTTGCCTCCAACCCCCTCTTGTGAATAAGGGACTTGAGTGAGGGATTTCAATATGAGATGAATGGCAGGTATATGTCAGCAGGTGATGGACTCCCTGCAAATCATGGCCAGAACAGCTCAGCAAATTGCCAGGGATCTGCTCAGCTTTTCTCCAAACTGGGCATTTGGAGCTCAGAAGAGCCAAGCTCTCACTGAGAAAGCCATGAAGCTGAGATCATGTGACAATGGCCTGTAGCTACATGGAAGTTCTGGTAAACCTGGTTTTGGGTGAAAATAACGATCACATAGAAAGCTTTAGCCCATGTATGTCACTAAACAGGCCTGGTAGCTAGTTTGTCTGAGTCAGAGGAAGAGCCTAGTAGGTTTCACCTGACCCATTTTCTTTGAGCTGTGGTATCTTTTAACCTCTGTTTATTTTTGTAAAGAGTCATACATATATATAAATTTATCTTTTAGAAAAGCTCAGCCTTTTTCTCTCTTCTCATGTCCATTTCTAGCAATAGATCAAAGCCTGGGTTTACTATTCTACTATGTGCCTCATGACATCTTGTCCTCACATACCAGAAAGTGACTGTCTCTAAAGCAGCTTTATGAGGCTAAGTGAAGCGGAGTAAAATAGCAGCAAACTGAAGTTTTTCTGTCTTTGTCTGTCCCAGGAGGGTTAGGCTGGCGAAAAACAAGACACTCTGAAGGAAGCAAAAAACAAGAAAAAGAAACCAGACAGTCTCAAGAAGGGAGGAAAATAAAAAAATATAACCGTAGGCAGAATGTCAAATAGATATTTGGAGTTCAGAGTGCTGCACCAGCCTGACTATAGTCAACTCTGACCACCTACAGAAATATTTTTTATATCACCAGCTTTGTGTCATTAAGTAATTAATGTTGTGGTGATGTGCCATTTTCTTCCATATCACTGCATTCACTACACATCATATGGCCATCATTTCAGTTTCTATTGCAATAAGTACTTAACAGAAGTCAGTTCCTTTCTGACTTCATATATTCAGTGTATATGGGTTGTGTTTCAGGTATTTTTTTCGTATTTCCAGAGAGCAAGTGAACCAAAATACTCAGGTAGCCTCTGAAACTAATTTCTTCCATCTAGAAGAAAAACAAGCTTACCCTCCAGAAAACAGAAAAGAACAGACACAAAGGAAACCTGGAAACTCTTTGCTAGCTTAATTTTGTGCCACATGTCATAGTATCATAGAATCATCAAATCACAGGATGTTTTGTGTTGGAAGGGACCTTAACAATCATCATGTTCCAACCCTCCCGCTGTGGGCAGGGACACCTTTCACTACACCAGGTTGCTCAGAGCCCCATCCAGCCTGGCCTTGAATACTTCCAGGGATGGGACATCCACAACTTCTCTGGGAAACCTGTTCAGTGCCTCACCACCCTCACAGAATTTCTCTAATCTAAACCTACCCTCTGTCAGTTTGAAGCCATTCCCCCTTGTCCTGTCATGGTCTTGTAAAGATTCGCTCTCCATCAGTCTTGTAGGCTCCCTTCAGGTACTGGAAGGCCACAAATAGGTTACCCTGAGGTCTTCTCTGGGCTGAGCAGCCCAAATTCTCTTCCCCTTTCCTCACAGGAGAGGTGCTCCATTCATCTAATCATCTTAGTGGCCCTCTTCTGGACTCACTCCGACAAGCTGATGTCTGTCCTGTGCTGAGGGCCCCAGAGCTGGATGTAGCACTGAAGATGGGGTCTCATGAGAGCAGAGTAGAGAGGCATAATCCTCTCCCTGCTTTGGATGCAGCTCATGATATGCTTGGTTTTCTGGGCTGCACGGGCACACTGCTGGGCCATGTCCAGCCTCTCATCCACCAGCACCCCCAAGTCTTTCATGGCAGGGCTGCTCTCCATCTGTTCATCCCCAGCCTGTATTGATGGTACAGGTTGCCCTGATCCACTATGCTTGGTTTTCTGGGCTGCACGGGCACACTGCTGGGCCATGTCCAGCCTCTCATCCACCAGCACCCCCAAGTCTTTCGTGGCAGGGCTGCTCTCCATCTGTTCATCCCCAGCCTGTATTGATGGTACAGGTTGCCCTGATCCACGTGCACCACCTTGCACTTGGTCTTCTTAAATCTCATGAGATTCCCATGCAACCACTTCTTGAGCTTGTCCAGGTCCCTCTGAATGGCATCCCATCCTTCAGGTGTGTCAGCTGCACCACTCAACTTGGTGTCTGAGGGTGCACTTAGTGATGTCATATCCTTCTGCCTTCGTGTACATAACTATAAAATGACACTGACTAAATAAATTTACATACAGAGGCATATTTGGCTGTATAAAACTGTGCATCCTTGAGTGATTTTCAAACAGAGGTACGTAGTCAGGTACCAGCCTGCCTCTGTAGCAGACAGAGGAACTATCTTTGCTTTACCACATTTGATATGGTGCCAGTTATGCCATTTTAGTTTCATCTGTTTTGTCAATCTGCATCGAGATTGCCTAGTGATGATCTTGCCCCTCTATACTGCCCACAGAGTGATGTACAATCATTGCTGCAGCAGGGTGAAACATCTTCTCCATTGTGGCTCTGGTCCTTGCAACAGCAAGCAAGACAATGTTGGGCAAGCCTCCTTTGTTGCCCCTAAAACCTCTGCAAGGGCTGGAAATGGTAAGGTCTGCTACTGGGGCTTTGGACTGGTGATATTTAAATGAAAGTCAACTTGTAAATTTCAAATACTGTTAAAGAAATAGGATGGTGAAGACATGGCTGAAGGAAAAAAAAAGAATACAGGTATGTGCATTAATGATATAATATCCAACACCAGTCCTTGATGAGTTTGCCTGTTAATTGTGGAGGAGCAGGGAAAGTGTTAATGACCCCTTGACCTCCCTAGTAAATCCACACTTGAAAGGGAGGGGATTAAAATGTCTTAAAAATATTGTGCTAGAAACTGAGAGAGCTTAACATTTTCCTTATGCTGATGTCAGATGACTTTCCCAACCCCTACATCAATTATACATACTCCACCAGGTTAAAACTGAAGCACAGGAGTGCTGGTATATTAAGGTAAGATTTCTTGTAAAAAACTTTAGGTCTCTTGACTTGGCATGGCTCCACTTTACTGCCTTTGTCCAGGGGACTGCTATGAAACATCTGAACTGCCTACACAGATTATCACGATCCTCTTCTCCATTTTGACCACTTTTCCATTTTGTGAGTGTGGGAGTATATGAATGTGTGATCATCCCAGTGGAAAAGGCCCCTTCCAGCTTTACAGACCATTTTTGCTGGGCTTAATCAGTTCTTCTTCCTGAAAATGGAATAAGAATTCATCCAAATTACCAGCTCTGCTTAGCAGCATGAAAACAAAATTAAAAAGAGGAAACACAAGCATAGCTGTAATCTACCTGGTGAAAGAGGAGAAATATAAACTCTACCAAGGAGTACAAAGAAAAGTAAAAAGTTCAGCGTGGTAAAAAGGAGTAGATAATATAATCAACATGCTAAAATGATGTGCGTTAACAATTATGAGGAAATATTTTATAAGATCCAACCAAAATAAAATGAAAAATAGATGTTCAAATTGTTTAATCCCAGAATCTCTCAGAAAGACCAAATCCTTTTGCACGTTACTAGCAAATGTCTATGTGACACCAGTAAAACCTTGTCTGATATTACAATAAATACAAAGAGGAAAAAGCATTACCTCAAAACATCAGCAATCTCCCTCTGTTTGGTCTTCCAATAATAAAGTTATAACTTTTGTGACTAACACAAATGACTGAAGATTTTTATAGCCACCCTGTCTGCGCAACACTAAGCTGCAATGAAATCACCCTCTTACCCCAGAGAGACACAAAATTTAACTTGTAGCCATCTGAGAGCTGCTTGCACAGTACCACACTTGCACTGGGGAAAAAACAAAAAGCCGAACCAGGCTCACATTTTTTTTGTTCACGTCCTTTTAATTCTTGTAAAAATACATCCACAGGAGCTTGGAAATGTAATTTACTACTTTATGTTACTTTAGCCATATTAACATATATATATATAATAATTATATTTTAGTTATTATATAAGTACAAATAAGTGATAAATTTGATTCCTGGAGGAACCCCCCCACTGCCATCCACTGAGTCTGAAACTCGGCTGCTGCTTTCTCACCAAATTGGAGGCAGATTCAAATCTTGATTGCCGTAACGTATTTCCAAAGTAGTATCAACTACTCCAAAGCCTTTTGAGGAATTCATAGCCTGTGTTGCTCCCTTATGCTGTATACAATATATATTATCTTGTGGGCTGTTATGGCTCACTGACTGGTGCTTACTTCTGCCATCCATAGTCACCTTGAATGGCGTCTCGCTGCGTGAATACTCTTCCTGCATGGAAAGCGACCACCTGTAGGCTCTGGAGCAGTGTTTGCAGAAAAACAGCATGATTTCATCCTGGTAGGGGACCTGAGTGCTCAGCCACTATGGGTGCTAACCAGCACACGTAGAGGAACACACTCTTTTTTCAAAGCCTAGCTGCAGGGCCTGAACCAGGAAAGTCTGTGGTCTGAGGCTGCATGAGGCTGCATTGTAAAAAAGGACTGTGCAGTGTCAACAGCTTAGAAGACTAAACAAAAACTGGTTATACTTTATGCTGCAAACTTTTGAGTTTGCTTTAAAAGCTTTTTCTTTCAATTAGTCTATTTTCTATTTTTAGTGGAGTCAAAATATTTTCAGTAGAAAAGTAATCTTCCAAACAAAGAAGTTATTTATCCCTTTGATATTCTTTGTCTATAAGGTGTTTGTATTTCTGAACAAGACACTGTAATATACAACATATCAGAAACAGTACACATATTTCAGTAAGTCTTCAGGACAACAGGCGAATTAATTCTTCAAATCAACCTAGAGATCATTTTTAGGATGCTAAATATTTTTCCAGTTTGAAAACTCATTATGTTTTGCCATATGTGCAAGGGAAATAAGGGACTGAAAATGGCTTAATAGCCACATTTTTGACAAATAGCCTTTAACAACAACAGGAAAAAACCCCAAACTACACAAACCCTAAAAACTTGCACTATTGTATATTTAATAATGAAATGGAAAAGTAATTGTGTCTTCTTTGACAACCTTCCATCTTCAATATCATTCTCAAAAAGTCATTCAGGAGAGGTTTATCTGAAATTCCTTTGAAGAGCTTCTCTACTCTCTTCCCACATAAGAGGACTTGGCCCACTCCATTATGCCAGCCCAGAGCAGAGCAGCCCGCATTTGTGAGGAAATCAGTATTGCTTTAATTTCTTTGTGCTGACATTGCTGCCTACTGATATTCTTCCCTTTACCCAAGGGCACATACATCTCACCTCCACAAAAAATCATATTCAAACAGGACCTTACACATAATTTAAATAAAACAAGACACCGTCTTTAACTGAGCAAAACGAAGCCCCATTTGGATGTTTGGAAGGCACTCAAATATCCAAAGGTTTGAGAAGAAGCTCCTGCAGATTGTGGGTAGCTTGAAAGAGTGTCTTAGAGCAGCCACAGCCCCCTCTGAAAGAAGGATAGGGACAGCCCTGGAGCACTGGGTTGCATGCAGCCCAAAAGGCACCAGCTCCACTGCTTCCCCTGCTGCCTGGTAAGGAGGGAACAAGAGCACCCCATATGTACAGCACAACATGACAGAGATGATGTTGTAATGCTGTGAGCACAGAAAAAGCATGAAGAGGCTCTTTGTGCCCAGTACCCTGCTCTACACTGGAGCCCAGATTCAGCTCCCTTTCACAGCTCCCTCTTGCAACGCAGAGTAGCTATGAGAAAAAGTGGAGGATCCTGCAGGAGGTAAACATCACTACTGCTAGTCTGGATTGGGAAAGCAGCCAGGAGCTGTTCTTTCCAACCTGAGGGAGATTCAACACTGTCATGGAAAAGAATTATAGAGAGACCCTTCCAGCTACAAAATTTTTAAAAACCCTATAGGGCTTCCAACTGTTTGTTCTATTACTTTGGAATTTTTGGGTTGCTTTTTTCCAAATTTCTAGCTTTGTTTGCAGACCATTACTATAATTCTATATAACAGAATCTGTTCAAGTCCCTTGCTGTGTTTCATTTGCAGCTGTATGGTGTACATAGCAATTAGCTGCTGATGTACTGTTATCTGGTCTCTAGTCCTCAGGATACTTCATTGTACTTTTCATTCTCCATATGCCACAGAAAGTCAATCAAATTCTAGATCTCCTTACACAAAAACCAAATTTGAATTGTGGCGCCTAACACACACTGAAATGCCCGATGAAATTCCTGTGCACTTGCCCTGGTGTGTGAAGGTTTGTGCGTGTGTACGTGTGTGAGAGACCAAGAGAGGGAAAGCATCCTTTCAAACCCACCTGAGCAATCCAGGAGATCATACTATTAGAGATTTTGGCAAATGTACTAAAAGATATTGAAGAAACAAATTTGGTTTGTATCTGCAAATGGTTATCTTCTTCTGAAGGTGAGTTTTCATAATAAGTATGCATATTCTTCCACAGCACTGTAAGCAAACACCAGCAGAGCCCCAGACTTGACTTAATTATTGAGAGACATTTTTGTGCCTTGTAAACAAATATTTATTGCCATGTTTAGATCAAGAAGGTGGGAACAGGGAACTGTGACTGATTAAAAATTTCAAAAATTAAGAAAAAGTAAGACTAGAATCTTAATAATGAAGAATATGGTCAACAGAATGACTTTCATGAACAAGGTTTTAGGCAAAAATATAATATTCAAACAGACACATGCTCAGTAATTTGGATGAGTTCCTTATCTTGCTAAAGCAAGTAACAAAATTAATTTCTTAATGTGACATATGAAAAAAAGAAATATTTTAGTGCAGCTTCCTTGTATTTGGACAAGATTTTTTTTTTTTTGAAAAAGGGGATTCAGTAAATCCATTGCTTTTTGGAAAAATTAAAAGCTCTCTCTTGCAACAAAAACTGAAAATAAATATGGTTTTGCTGGAACCCTGGATTTTTTTGATGTGTGTATGATAGAGATAAATGTAATCAAAGTAAAGAAATTTCAATAAAAAGGAATTAAAAAGACGTTTTACATCAAGCTCTCTTTCCATTGTCTCCCTTGACAATAATTTCACGGTATCTCTACTTTCTACCAATTTGTGGCTGTGACTTCTCTCAAAGAGCTTCAGCATCTGTAAAGGCTGAGGTGTCAGTGTTGCCTCTCCTGCAACAAACCATCTACTTCATGACCTGCCCATGTTACTAACAATTAATGATAAAGATGAGGCAATGGAGGCGACTCCCTGGGTTCCTCACAAACGTGGAGTTGAACAGAGGTGCCAGTGCCAGAGGAACTCCTCCCTGGCAGCCTTTGGAGGGCAGCTCATCACGTTCACAGTTTGATAAGCATTACTATACTGCTCTCACCTCCCCACGCACGTGCCACATAAGCATTACTGCATTCAAGTTTCACAACATCCCTGCAAAAGGAAAAGTCTGTACCAGCTCTTTAAAGACTAAACTTAAAGACAGGAGTGGCCGTAGTACAATTTATTTGGCTAAAGGTAGCTATCCATAATAGAAATGACCATCACAAACATGGCCACCCTGAGGTGGCCAGAAAGAGTTCCCTCTGAGAGATATTTATCTAATCCTGAGACAGGAATAAAGTAAATCTGATGCACTGTCCTTTAGACATATTTCCTTCTCTTAATTTCTGGCTTCTGGAGGGAAACAGACATGACAAGTCTCAGATATACACTAGAGTCATCTATGATGAGGTGACCCTCACCTCACATAATTTCCACCCTACATGCCAAACTCATAGAAAGCTTGCACTCCAAGTGAGGTTTGCATCCAGGTCATCCAAGTGCCAGACACAAGTTAACCAAAAATAAATCTTCATCCAGTACCACAGGGCACATGTGCAAACAGACCTCTGTGTATGCAGTGTGGCATGGTAGGAAAAAGAAGGACAATGTTGGGAAAAGGGGGAAAGAGAAGGATGCTATTTTAGCTGTAGGACTTCCCTCAGAGGCTCTTGGAAGCCTTCACCACAGGGAAATGGACGTCTCCTCTTTCAGCCTCACACACAGCAGAATTCAGTGTGTTCAACCTGGAAGCCAGGGTGAGTTACAGTAAAATTTGCTAAAAAGGAGGAGAGTCTTTAAAGCCTCCTGGCTGTTATCACAGTAGCTTAGTTTCAAAAACAGAGAGCAAAAGAAAATCAGGGAGCCAGTATTTAAAGGTCTTTGAGACTCACTTCTGTCTCTGCAGCCCTTAAAACAAAATGGTTGGAGAGACTTTGTGGCAGGGAGTTTGTGCTGGGCACAGCCCTGCCACTCCTCACAGCACACCCAGGCAGTAGGGATGGTCCTGGGATGGTCTATCCATGTCTAAAACCAGGCACAAGTTGGCACTGCTCTCAGCAAGTGATCCATGTACCTGAAGTCATTTCTCACCTCAATCAGTTTCCTGGGATTCAGCTGACCTGTTAGCAGAAGACTGCCATGCTGCTTCTGATGCCTTGGAGTGGCTACCTGGAAACAGAGGCCAGACAAGATTAAGAGAATAAAAGCGGTTATTTATTGAGGGCCTTCAATAGGTACAACTTGGGCAGTTAAAAAGCCTCCGAGGGGCTACACTCAAGAGGGATTCCCGGTCACGGGTTTTTCACACTTTTATGTTTGGTCCATTTGCATATCATGGTCAATTCTCCAATTACAACTTCAGGCAATGAAGTAATTACCTCAAGTTTGGTCCCCCCATTCAGAGGATCAGTTTACGTATTTCAGGGCCTAGGACAACAAGGCCCAGAGAGGATTTGTAATGTCTAAAGAGAATGGGAGAACAGTAGCTAACAGGCTATGGAATTTTAGAGTTACACACTAAAGCAGTACAGGAAAAATATAAAAGCTAAATCCTAAGGCATCACTTCCTCCACCACTGGTGTCCAATGCCAGCAGTACTCAAGTGCCCTCAGGAGCATCATTGTTTCCATAAGCAATGAGAGGAGAAAGTGAGGTTTAGGAGTTGGATATTTCATTATTTTGTGTCTGTAAGAAAGGCTGTTTGTCACACTCAGGTAAGGCAGACATAAGATGTTGCTTAGCTATATGTCACAACATATGAACACAAGCCAGACGCACAAAAATGTAAGACTCAGCTTTGCCTTTGTTGCTATGCCCCACCCCTCTACCTTCTGATAATTTTTATGTAGATAAACATTAATTTTCTTTTTTCAGTCCCTTTGCCTTGTTTCCTACTATTTTTTCTTCCTGCCTTCCCTGTTGCCAAAAGAATGCACAATTTTCCAGAAGAATAAAACCAATTTTCAATTGCAGACAACAAGAGAAAAATCCTGCATGGACTCATCTTTCCCCTTCCCAGCCAAGGAGAGCTGACAGAGAGTATGAATCATCCCACATCCTTGCGTGGCCATGTCAAACCTACCTGGATTTAAGGCATGGTGCAGAGTTTGTGCTTTGTTCTCCTATCCCCTGGGTGAAGAAGTAAAAGACAGTTAGACCAGCTTGGTCCTCATCTCACCGCCAGGGTGATGGACCATACCTCTTGGGAGATACCAGCCTTGCCCTGTCTGGGGTCCTGGTAATGTTCATCGCTCCCATTTGGGAGCAAGAGAAGAGTTGAGGAAACACCATAGGCCACCCACCTCTGAGCCTTAGGTATTCCAGGCACTCTAATCCCTTCTGGTTTTGTAGGCTTTTCCTAACATCATATCTGCCTGCTCTGTTTTTTCTTCTCTGCTCCTTTTCTTTCTCTCCTCCTGCCCCCTTCCAGCACCCCCTTCCCAATAAAATGCAGCACAGGGAGTCAGAGCAGTCTGGCACTGGCCTTTCAATATATTTAAATACCAGCAATTCACTGAGCTGGAAAATTGTAAATCTGCAATTTTATTGAAAAAGGTGGTCACCCTGTTCTTTGGAGCCACGTTCAGAGACAGCAGCATAATTAAAAGACCTTTATGCAACACAGAAGCAAAGAATGGCAAATTTATTAACAGTGGTAAGATGATATTTTTAATTTCTAAGAACCCAGCTTTCCGTATCTAGTTTTGCTTATTAAAGAAAGGCTGTTAAAACCATCCTGCACAGGTGAAAGCATTGTCACATAACCTTTCTTTTTCCTTTGAACTAACATGGATGAGGACAGCAACTGGCACTGAGGGATTAGTAATATTTTCTAACAGTGTGCATGTGGTGCCTACTCTGCACCATGTCTAGACACCTTCCTAGCATTTCGTGTAACTGCATTTCAAACCAAACCAGAGACAGACCAGTGCTGTCAGCACTGCGCGTTTCAGTTATAAAGGGCATGCTTACTTGATGTGCTGCTAGGAAAGTTAAGCAAGGCACAGAAGCCATAAAAAAAATCTTTCAAGTGGGCAATATAAAAGGGGAGGCAAAAGCCACCAAAGTGGAAAATAAAGGGGAAAGGTTTCAAAGGTAGGACAGGAGTCTCTCACATAGAGAGGGAGTATAAATTTAATGAAATAAAGCTTGTCATCATCCTTTTTACAAAATATGGGTGGACTGATGTAGCTGTTGTGAATTACGACAGTGCTGTGAATTACGTTGTGCTAAGAGCTACTAAGACAGATGACATAACCCCAGTCTAGAGGATAAAAAGGCCACAGAGTTGTACAACTGGCCACAGAAATATGGAAGGGGTGATGAGAGATAAAGCACCACCTTCTTTGGAAAAACCCTTTTGAATTAAGGACATGGTATGAACTTAGAGTGGAGCACCTCCTCCAGAATAACTAAAAGTGCATATCTCATTATTCTGAATAAGAATACTTTCTCCAAATCAGCAAAGCCACTTTAGCAGGAACATGTCTTCCAGAATAATCCCTTAAACAACTAAGCCCTGTGAGGAGATAAGTACTCTGCAGAGACGATGGGGAATATAGCAAATCTAGAGCAAGCTCGTGGTTGCTGATGGCAACTTCCCTTTTCTAGATAATTAAGACTTCCTAACACCCAACTAAACTGGTTGGCTGGGGTCTGACACTTCAGCACTCTTGAAAAGAGTTCTGCCAAGTAAAGGTAACTGAAGCGCCAAGTAAAAAAAGGACTTCTTCCACCCTTTCTGTTCCTCTTATTCTGACAGTTCTGTCATTCAGTCTCTGTAACACATCCATCATTCAGGACCTGAGTTATGTACTTAGTCCTTCATTTACACAGCAAGCCCTGCAAACACTGAGCATAAGGGTGTGAGCTAGTGGTATCTGTCAAGAGAAACTATTAATCCAACCCCACGATATTGAAAAATATCTAGATATTTAAAAGTAGAAGAACATTTCAATTTATTTCCCTACCTATATTAAGCTGCATCATTTAGGAATGTAGCCTGTGGACTAAAACAAGATCATCTGCTCTGAGCTTGGAAAAACAAATTATTATTGCCTGTTATCATCTTTACATAAGTATTTGGGAAACTTATATATTAATGTTATATCTTGTCAAGGATTTTCTCTCCTGTTAGCCCCACAGCCTCCCCAGGTTCTTATTTTCTGTGGTCTCAGTAGCTGCATATGGTAATAGCAAATCAGGCCTGATGAACCACAGGCACTTTCACACTTGTTTCCGTATCTGGGTGAAGCACATGGTGAGAGGAGCCACTCGGGCATATGGCCTGTAATAAGCTGAGCTCCAGTGAGTTGGAACCTCCTGCTTCAACAGCTATTTGACCATTTGTTTTCTTGCTGCAGCACTTTGATTATTCTCCTCCCTTTGACAGAATGATGAAAGCAGCCAGAGGGTTTATGTACCACCTCCACCAAATGTTACCCATATTCCAGTAGTCAGGTAGAAAAACGGGGAGATGATCAGGGGAAAGGTGCCCACCAACTCTGGAAGTCCTGATGATTGAAAGCACATATTCTGCTAGAAGAGAGACTAAACATACACACAGTCAAAACTTCCCAAACCAGCTATGGCGGCTTTTGGTGATCTTTCAGCTGAGGCTGCCCATGAAGCAAATGGCAGTCTCAGTTTTCTCTCTTACACCAGAACAGGGATAATTACTTTTTACAGAATATATCTTCATTAATTATAACAGAATTTAGTTTAGAAGCACATCAGCTGAAAGGTATTTGAATAGTTTAATCCATCTCAGTGAAAAATATCCCTTACAGCAAACAGGAGACAAACTTAGTGCAATGGCAGAATAGGAAATAAAGCTGAAATTTTGCAAAAAAATGTGTGAAAAATATAGGCCTTTGAGCAACGCAAAAATATAACAGAAACAAGCAAGAAAAAACTAAGCCTTATCCCTGGCCTAAAGAATCCCCAGTCAAATAATTTCAGAGGAGAATTCAAGGGGACTCCCAGTAAATTAGGCCTTGTTTCCTTTCTCTCACGCCTATATCTTAAGCACACAAGCTGATCAAACGTTTATTGCTTCTGAAGATACAGGACAACAGCTGTGTTGCCTTTCGAGCCCCAGGACAGCACAGAGAGACTTCTACATTTGTCCTAATTGGAAGAAACTGAAAAGTTTTACATCAAACTGTTTTGCAACAGAGAGGCGAGCTTTCAGTTGCAGTGAATTATTCATGAAATGGTTCTGCTTCCCAGAGAACATTTCAATTTTTCATTGAAAACCTGAGCAGGCAAACTGAGAAAGTGCATGAAATACTTCTGTTCTGAAGAGCCATGACAGCACTCCAGAGATCCCATTCTGTTTCTCTGTTGTGGACTTTTCCTCTCCACCAAACTCCATTTCCCAAATACACTGGCCAGGCGGCAGTGCTGATGCATACCTTCTCACCTGCGCAAGAAAGGAATAGTTAATTATGGAAGATGTAATGAAGTCAAGGAGTCATCACTGAGTGTTTATTTGTTGGGAGTTGAACTCTTCCACCACCTATCTCAGTCATTGTTTCCATTGGATAGGGGGGAAAAATGCATGAAGAAAGGGCAATGTGGAAGAAAAATGGGCATGGATCCTTTCAGCCTACTCAACTGCAGCAGTTAGTTTGTGTGGGAAATGAAGCGGAGCTATAAGGCCCTCCAAAAATGAACAGGAGAGTCACTGAAGTATGAGAAACCAATGAGCAGAAAAAGAGGCCACTCGGTCTTGCTCAGTGACAGCCATAGGATATGTGAGACAGCTTTCACAGAGATGTCAGCTCAGCACCCAGTCTAAAAGCAAGGTGCAAGTGAAAGTGAGTATGTAGTATGAAGGTGAACTTACACCCAAACAGGACCACAAAAAAGTACAAAGAAGATTCAGAAGAAAACTCTTTGATATCCTCAAGCCAAAAGTATGCATTGACAAGAAAAGCAACTTAAAAGTCATTTAAATTGTACTTGCTTGCTAGAGGAGATTGCTTTTGGTTTCTTCAACCAGAATCTCAGCTGGTCTAACTTAGATAGTTGATTTCTGTAAAATTCATGCCCATGTACCTGTTGAGCCTCTTGCCCTTAGAGAATTGGCATATTATCTAAGGTGAAAAATACATGCTTTCACTATGCTTAAACTTATGTTGAAGCAGAAAATACCATGAGCTGGAAGCTTCAAAACTGACAATGTTTCCTCTCAGCTATTAAGAAAACAGAGGTAAAAAGTCAGTTTCACTCCTGAGATCAAAAGAAATCTGGCATTTAGTTTTGAAAAGAGAAAGGAATCATCAGAAGCAAGGTGAGGAGTAGGGATGTTAATGTAGGGAAGTTCTTAAATGTATCTGTAAAGAGGATCAGAGATAAACATGCAAAAAGAGTTTGACATATTTCTCAGAGGGAGAAGTTATGAATGACTGGATATGTTTGAAACTTGGTTTGATGACTTTCAGAACCAAAAGATCAAGAGACTCTTGATCAAGGGAATCAAGGAGAGGCAGAAAGAGAAGCATAGGTGAAAGAATATAAGCCCATAGCAAAATATCTTTCTCTCTGTGTTTCAGGCCCTTTTTCTCTGTGGTGGGAAGGAAAGGTCAGAAATATATGAGCACCTGTTTTTGAAAGCTGGGTAGCATCAGAAAAAGTTTGATTTGGGCTCTGTTTGAGGAACAAGCCCTGATCAATTCTCATCTGAGTGGTCCTCATTTACTCATCCTTCTGTACAAGGGAGAATAATTGGTTAGCTGATCAGATAAGGAATTGCCAAACAGGATACTCGATTATAGCAGAAAGCTGATCTCTGGGATGAATTAGCCTCTTGATTCTCTGAGTCACATAGAAAACTGGAGAAAGATAAAGAAAATTATTAGATGCTGACAAGGAATTTACTGGATTGTTTTGACTGCACCAAATGATTCCCTAGAAACAAAGTTCAACAGTGCTTCTAGTGCTGCTCCAGAAAAGCCTGGCATATGGTCTCCACCTAGCTTAGTGTGCAAGTTTGTCTGCGGATAACATGGGTGGCTCAGTGGCCACACACAGAGAAGAAAAGTTAGAGATCCACAGCTACCCTGCCTTTAATCCTTCCCTTTCCCTCAGTATTGCTCATGCAGGAACACGCTGTAACAGCAAAGAAGTGCCTAGCGTAGCTGGAAGGGCATGCACCATCCCCATGTCCTCCTGACATCTTGTATGAGGCTGGTGCTGTGCATAGGTGCTGCCTGCCTGGCTGGCACCTGTTCGCTCTGTCCCTGTGCCAGGATTCACTGGCTCAGCTGCTGCAGCTGCCCACAGCCACTGCTGCGCTCATCTTTGATCAGCTGACCAAAAAATGCCAATTGCTATTGAGGCAGGCAGCAACACTTCTTTCTCCAAGACGTGAATGCTGGCAACTGTTTTAAAATTCCATGTTGAATATTCCTCTGTGCGTGTGTGTGCATTCTGTTACTTGGAGAATCTGCTTAGAAGTGTTAAAGCAAAATGTCTTTGTCAGTTTTGTCTTTTTGTATTTGACAACTGCTGATGTCATTTTACTTTTGTTTGTAAATCTCAGCCTGTTTGCTGCTGAGTCACAGAAGAAGGCAAGACATAATAAATATAGCTCATAATCAACCCAGGAAGTTGTGGATCACTGGAATGACAATCAGAAAGGGATTCTTTTTTATAAGAAAGGGAGTCTTTTTTAACCAGCAGTAGCAGAACAGAAGGATCCTCTTTCCTGTGCAGAATTCCCTGTCACTCACAAGCTTCGACTGATGTGGGTTGCATTCTCCAAAACAGAAATGTGAGTATCAAGAGTCAGTAGCAGAGACTGCCCTATATATGGAAATAGGAATAGAGAAAGCCCAGCATTCCCCATACAGGTCCCCTAAAGCAGCTGTCTGAGGGCAGAAATTACAAAATGAAAAACAGGAAGATAAAGCACAGAAGGATGACTTTCATACCCATGTTCTGATTTCCAGATTGTTTATCCCTCATCCTCAGTATTCCTCGGTCTTTCAACTGGCTTGACTGAGGCTTGAAGTATTTTAACCCTTGAAGTTTTAGGAAAGTTCTTCAATTGCTAAGACCAGCATATTTCAGGTCCACTGGGAGACAGCAGCATCATAGGAGATGACGGTGCCTCCACACGATGTTGAGTCATTGTTACTTGATTCTCTGAGACTGAGAGGACATGTCCACAGAGTATGTGATGATAGAATTCTTAGAAAATTGGCAGGCTAGAGTCCACTGAGGCATATGCCATCCTTGCAACCAGAGAGTGATGTGAAGTAATAACTATAATGGGGACATTGAGCTAATGAATGAAAAAACCTGAGAGTAGGACCCTGTCCCTCTGTCACTGTGTAGATTACAGGGTTGTCCAGCTGGTCGCTTGAGGGATGGAGTGAGAAAACAAGATGTCTCTTCCTCAATATGAATTAAAGGCTTTCTTGGACCTCTAGAATGAGAGCACAACATGACTTGGTGATGTCAGCCTTTTTAGGGACATCATATAGACCTTCCAATATTCTTCATCAGCACAGTACAAAATATTTTCTTCAACTCTAATGGCTTAAAAACAGCTACCACAAAGTCCTGCCTGTTTTCATGAGAGAAGTGGTGTTGCTGAAGCTCTGTGGGGAATCGCATGAGGGATCGTGGTGTGCTTCTGGAAAGGCTGGTGTCAACAAGCCTAGCAGTGGATCAAAGCACAAGATGTGCTCGAAATGATCCCTGGAATTAAAGTCTCACTACCAAGAGAAGTGTCTTCATGGGTGTTTTGGCTTGCAAACATTCTCTGTTTCTCATGGCCAGGTTTATTTTGCTGTAAAGGATTCACTGAAGCAGACAGCAAGGTAATGCACAGAGACTTCCCTCAGTGCACAAAGAGCAAGAAAGTATAATTTCCAAAACTGTATCTGGCCAATCACCATGGCAGAAGGCTGTAGTACTAATACAGACTCTTCTGCAGGCACAGCTAGCAAGATAGTGCCTTTGAGAGGCTTATAACACCTACTATTCTCAGCTCTCTCCTTTCCTATCTTTTTGAAGTTGCCTCACATACAATACAGCGCTGCTACTTCCAAAGTCCATTCCCCTGAGGAAGACCAGAAAGTCATTCTGGTTTTCCTCATTTTATTTGCATCCACAGTAATTATTCAGCCAGTAATTGAAGGGACTTTGAATATTTATTAAACTACATCAAAGGTGTAGCACTGTTTTTTCTTTCTATATGACCCACAAGGAAACAAAAACCCCCCAGATAATTCCATTCAAGTTCAAGTTCTTTAGTCCCATAGCTTTCATCTGGGTATTTTTTTCTAAGTGGTGATAGACTGGGTTTTGTTGCTCTTCGTGGCTAATTTAGTTCTCTGCATGTGTTTCAAGCATTTTGCTAAGGAGCCACCTTGTTTGTAATGACATTGGTGGTGAAGTTTCTTCACCAACAGCTCCTCTCTGAGGTCCTGCCCTGTCTGAGGGGAATGCTCCCAGACTCACAATTTCTTTGTAAGGCCAAAAGGTACACTAAAGCTCATTATCTCAGAGAACAAGTCCAGAAGGATTGAAATCTGCAAGTTTGCCTACTCAATGTGAGCATCAAAGAGAGGCTGATCCCCTGCCAAGCAAGAAAGTTAAAGCAATGAGAATATCATCCCGCTAAGCCACAGTGCTAGACTTGATTGCAGACTAAGCACAGATAAACACATTTTATTCACTGCAACATGATAGCTTCAAATAGATATTCAAAATATATGTCTGAAATAATTTCTTCTACTCACACTCTAAAAAGGTGTCATTGCCTCAGTTCCAGTGGAGCATATTATATTATATACATACCTTTTTCATGGCTATGATGTTAATGGATGAATAAGCACAGTACTGATAGCTGATTTATTTATTTATCTATTTATTTAAGAAAAATCCATGCATTGAATAGAAAATCATTAACATCAGCTGGTCTCAGGGCTTTCTAACTGTTTATACTTAAGATATGCATACATTCTTTAAAAAGAAATAAATGTATGGTTTTGTTGTTCGGTGTGAGCTATGATTTTCCTTTGTCACAGGTTATGGCAGCAAATTAAAATAGAAGCCATTTTGAACACAAAAGGGAACTAAAATTACAGCAAGTGAAAATTTTTCTGGCATCTGGTGCATCAGGGACCTCAGTCTACCTTGTCTGGGGCTCAATATTTTGGTTCTAGTTATACGGTTAAAACCCTTTTAGCTTTCATGGCATAGAACAGGAGTTTAGCAGAAATGCCTCCCACTGTCTGTCTACATCTTTCACAGTGCCTGGTGTTGGAGTATTTTACACATTTATTTTCCTCCAACCCCAACCACACATGAAAAACAGAGGATTTTGGCTGTTCCAGCATGTCTATTGTGTTCAAGTACTGTTCTTTCCTTATGAGCATCAGCCTGGGTCATAAATGGGGTTCACTTCATGTTACTGCAGCTGTGGAAAAAGTAAGGAGGTTTTATCCTTGGTATTTGGTTTTGTTCCTTTGAGAGGACAGATCTTTCTGTTTTAAGCTCTCTTCCAAATAGCTGGGATTCATTAACCTCTGGAGCTGCCTTTTGTGCTGGTGCCTCACCAGCCTCAGGAGCATAAGGGATTAGATTTGACTAGACATCTCACTTTTTTGACAGCTGTGACTGGTGGAGATGAATCACACTGTAGGTAACATCTTCTGCTGGTTTTATTAGTCAGGGCTGGTTCCAACTCACTTTAGCAAGCTGTTCTTGCTCACCCTGCTGTCTGTTCTGTAGACTTGCCACAACCAGTTAATTCTGTACGAGGCACATTCTTTCTGCAGTTCTATACTGTATTTTCATAGGTTTTTCTGCCTGCACCAAGTGAAAACTATTAAAACGATAAAGTGCTTCAAAACAAGCAGGTGTCAAAAATAAACCTCTCTTCTAAGTATCCCCCTTGCTGCTGGCAACTATTACTTGCAGTTACAAAGCTTATCATTTAAACTTTGTCTAGCTGTTGCCCACATTTCTAAAGCACCTCATTCCTGATGGAGCTGTAACTTTTGCTGTCCTTTTCTTCCACTCAGGGTGTTTTCTTCACGTTACTCCTGTTAACATAGCTCGTTGAAATTACTCAGGGCCAAGGAATCTGACAGAGGTCTGCTGCTGTCAGCGCCTCTGTCCTAACTGATTGGCACTTAGTTACAGGGGTTGCTTGAGCTTCTGTGACACAGCACAGACACCAGCAGCCACCAGCAGCCACCAGCAGCCACCATCAGCTGAGGGCTTCCCCGTCTCTGGCTTGGTAGTCGTAGGTAGACCAAGGACTGCAGCATGTACTTTTGGAAGGTGGTGTTACCAAGTAGCAGATGGTTTCCTGAACAGACACTGAGCTTTGAAGTTTCATTCTAGTCTATTATGTGCTTATTAAACATTTTTGTGCTGATGTCACAGTGGGAACTAGAAGATGAGAGGTGTGTTGAGACTGAAATATTTGAAATAGCATCCACATCTCTGCACAGGGTTGAACTGCTCTGCCTGCATTGCAGCCCTTGGATCCCTGCTTATCTGGATTGGGGAATGTGTTGCAAGATATTGCAAGCCTTCCCTTGAGGCTCCCACCCACTTGTTGGTTTGAGGGTTTTTGGTTTTTTTTTGTTTTTTTTTTCAACTTTGGTTTTGGCTTGTTGTTTTGGGTTTTTTAAAGAGGCGGTAAAAGGATGGCAGGTACTCAAATCTTGTCATGATGTTCAGAGAGAGAAGATTCAGACTTCAACCTAAGAATGGGGTGTTCAGGTGAAAATTTATCTGTCCTACGGTGTAGAAAACACCATTGTTGGGAGTAAATATACAGACTGATACCAAGAGTCTTGTGACTATAATACAAGACTTTTGAGTCTCTGATACATGTTACGTAATGTAAATCCAAAAGGATTCTGTTGATGTCATTTCTGAGGGGTCATTATTAGATGCTGATTTTAAATACAGTTGTGTTTTGACAACTTAGAAATAAATCCTATGCTTACAGAAATGATAGGTTTACACAGAGTAGTGTAAGTTATTTTGATGTACAGCAAACCTTATTTATTCTAATCAGGTTACAGTACATTTGATGTATAACTACAGTACTCCATTTGCACCACAGCATACAAAATTGTCCTCATGTGTGTGCATATTTATACATATAAATACACATGTACCCAAACTGTACATACAGGTAAATTTATATGCACACCAAACCTTTATTTTATACACCCAAGTATATATAAAAAGTATATACACACAAGCAGATGTGTATAAATCTGTGACCTCTAGTGACCTACGATAAAGAATTACAAATTGAGTAGAGGATAAAATACAAATGTTTTTTGTTGTTGTTCTTTTGTCTAGAATGGGTTGCACACCCTGTGAATGGAGCTAAAGAAAAGCATAATTTGCAGCACAGAAAGGAAATGGTTTTGATGTTTATGGATCACTACTGTCAAATTTGTACAAGTAAAATACAATACATTGGATATATATACACAGCAGCCCTCTTCATGTTTAAAACATTCTAGAGAGCTTAACAAGTGATAACCTAAGATAAAGCTGCTGTTGGGTCAAAGAATGAATTAAACAAGTGTTGCCTTTAGTCTTGACATGAAAGCATTTACAGAGCCAATGTTCTAAATCTCTGCTGGCAGAATATTCAGAGGTAGAAAACGATAGAACACTTAAGATGCACAGGCCCTTTCAGCTATGGATTTATAATGATATTTCTGTAAAGCATTTGCAGAACACAAAACCTGACTTGGGCAGTAAGGAAGTAATACCTCTGCTGGATATGTAGGCCCTGGAAATTAAATATGCAGCTGGAATTTTAAGAGCTGATGAAAGCCTGAGAATAGTTCACCTTCTGGGGGATGGACAGGAACATTATCTAACTTGGTGAACCTTCCCTCCCGCCTTGCTGCTTTCTTAAATTCACATGACTCGGGGCTTTTCTTGCTTATACTTTGCAGGTACACCTCATGATTATGGAACCACGAGGCTGAAAACTCCTAATTGGCTATCACTGACACAATGGTTCAGTCATAGTTTGTCCAAGAAAGTGCTTCCCTTCTATCCTCAGTGAATCAGCCCGAAGCAGGGGAGAGGGGAATTTCCCTCTGTGTCCAGCCACAGAATCTGGCTGAGCAGTTTTTTGTGTTGCTGTCACTGTGTGGATGGATACCTGTCAGCCAAGATTTAGAAAACTGGGAAGATCTGGGTGGATGTCCCTTCCCATACAGCATCAAAAATCTGAATGATGGTTATGGCTTGCAGTTGTTCCTCAACTGATCCCAACAATCAATCCAACTCTCTGATGTGGGCCATAATCTGTTATAGTCTTGGTCTATTACATTGTATTAGAATGAACTATTTGTCTCTTCTTGAACCTTAAATGTGCTTTTAAATAAATTGCATTCAGTTTTGAAACTCTGGTTCATGTGTAAAAAGCCTCCAGGAAAACCAGAGTAGGTAACAACAAAGAGAAAACTCTGAGGATGCTTAGAAGTAGCCCAGACTCAGGTCCCAAACAGAAGACTTTCATCATTACAAATTTTTCATTTGAAGTGTAGAGGTGTAGACTAAATTGTCCTTGACCCAAATTTGATTTTTTTGGAACAATGTGTTTCACGATCATTCCAATAAAGAGTGAAAGTGAACAAAGTTGAAAGAAGGTGGATTTTGACTGCTTAACTCCAGACTTGCTAGTCAAATCTTGGTTACCCACACTCCATCAGCGTCTTGACTTTTGTTTTCCTGTCTGTAAGCTCTATAAATGCCCAGGATTCTGTATTCCTGACTGCACACAAAACCTCTTTCTGAGTTTATCTACAATCTGATGAGATTCTAAAAACAATGTGAACAAACATTTGTCATAGAGTACACCTCGCCCAAGGGACAGGATCAGACACCACACAAAACAGACAAGCCCCTGTATTTCCTGTGAGGCACTGCTGGTTAGGAAGGGGCATGCATGGGGTCTGTGCCCTCGGCATCCTGCCAGAGTCCAAGCACATGACTCCATGCTGTGCAAGGGGCCCTAACCTTGGCAAGACACACTAGCCTAAGCACAAGGTCTCTCCCCTGGGCTTACTTACCTGCGCAGAAAAATGCAGTATGAGAGACCAAAAAATCAGAAGAGGGCTCAAGCAGTAAGGACACTCATCTGCACTCTCAGAGATTTTTTTTGGAGTTCAGGCCCTCTCACACAAAGGACAACCTTTGGACAAAAAACCTGAACCTCAGAAATCCATTCCTGTGTGTAGATCCCATTTATATCCCCAAGATCTGTGTAAGGTGTGGCAACACCTTTACTCAATGCACAATTTAATTTTACCTTTATAAATGGCTTTAAGGGAGTTTACCTGAAGAGCAGGTTCTTCCTAAGTCTTGGCAGCGGATGGCAGTAACTCATTAGCACTGTAGGTGATAGGGCCACACCACACACCTCCTGCCAAGGAGATCACTTCTCCGTGGTGTAGAGCCAACCACTCCATGACCATGCTGCCCAGTATCAAGGTATGCAAAAACTGCTTAAAAGGCTGCTGCTAATATGTACTGGAGGTTAATTGCAGGAGTTGCGAAAGCAGATGTTTGTCTGAAAACAAACACTATATATATTTGTAGTGGAAGTTGTAAACAAGGAGGCATGCTGGGTAGGTAGCCTCAAGCTAGCAGAATTTTTTAAAAATCTTGAGACTTTACATTATTTATAGGCTGGAGAAGATTCATTGTTTGTGAAACAACAGGCAGCCTTTGTGTTATGTCTATTGACACAGTGAAACCTTATTGGAGTGAAATTTGCTTTGATATCCTGTAGAGATCTCCTCCTAAATTCTGAGTTTCTTAAATATGCTGCTCTCAAGCTTACTCCTTCTCTCACAATGCACATTCTCTTGCTACACCTCGTAGGGTGCATGCAACACTTCACAGTGAACCAAACCCCATGTGGTAGGAGAGAATTATCAAGGGTGCATGGTATCTTTAAAGAGAAAATTAGTAAAACATTCATTCTTATTAACTCAAATAAAAGCAAATTTCTTTAAAGCGCTAGCAAAGAGTGAAATAACTGTTATGTACACAGAGTTAGTGTGTTCTGCAGAGAAGAATTTTAGCATAAGCTAAAGATGCTACTTTTATAATATTATCAGAAAGCAGGGAACAAAGCAAGAAAGAGTACTGAAAGACTAATTCCTCCCCCAGGAAAACAAGACAAAACACTGTGTTCTAAAAGAATAGTCTGTACTCACTGCGATCCTTTATCCTTCATGGCAATGCAAGAGCAGTCAGCAAAGGCTCAGTGGGCAAAATTCCATTGCATGTAATGCTTCTGAAATCCAAGATAGCACACCAGAGATTAACACAGCCCATATCAGACTCAAAACTGGGTTTGCATTTTATTTATTGTGATTTATTGAACTGCAGTAGCCCCTAGAGGCTCTTAGTAGGACTGCTATCCCATTGTACTCCATGTGCTAGCAGGAAAGGACAATGACGGGACTCTTGGGCACTCAGACTTCACTGGGGCCTGGCACAAGCTCAGAAGTCTTCTGTACTTCTTTTCAAGAGATCAGCTTCATGTCCTCTTTTGTATATATCACTGAGTGAGGTACTCTGATAAAGACCCTCAAAGTTAGTGCAGTTACTACTAAACACAGCTTGCTGTTTGCACCAACTTATCCTCACCTGCTCCAAAAAAGCTCCTTTGCCAGAGGGGAATGATGACCCTGCCATGTTGTAGATGGGCTTCACAGCAGAGATATTCTATTAGCCCATCCCAAGAGCTAAGGAAAAGCAACAACAACAACAAAAAAGATAAGAAGGCAAAGCTAGCTGTACAGCTGTCAAAAAAGCCCTGGGATAGTCAAACAGGGGTTTTGGTCATTCCCTCTGGGCTGGGAAGAGAGATATCTTGTCATGTGGAGCTGTTAAGAGAAAAGTAATTAAAAACTAAAGAAAAAATATAAGGAGACCAGCAGGAGTAACCCCTTTAGAACAGATGTTTTAGATTGATAGACTTATTTTTCTTTATGTGGGGAATACAATCCTTTTTTGTTGTTGTTTTTGGAGTGGGGCGCTGGTGTTCCTTCTTTTGTTTTGCCAAAGTCTTGAGGCTATAAAATTGCCCAAGAAAGGATCTTCACTATTAAGTAGGCTTTATACAATATGAAAATACCGCTACATACTTCAGGGACAGGCAAAGGATGGAAGTAGATATGACAGTAATGCTGGATCCCTGCCCATTAAACATATCTGAAAACAGCCTCTGGTGCAGCTGGCACTGGCTAATAGGCAGTTTAACTTTCTCAGCACACTGTTGAGTCCTAAATCCGCTTTGAGCACAGTAAATGGTCTGTATACGGCTCTTCCCTCCACCATATCCTGATGTGTTTTATACAAGTAACATTTTATACTAGGTCTCTTCTAAGGATGTTAAATAGTTTAGAAAAGTTTCCAAAGCTCACTAAAGTCTTGAAAAATCAGTAAATATATTTTAATTTATGTTCAATGCAATCATTGAAGGCAGTATTTCTTCTATAACGGAGATTCACCCCAAGGTGGATTTGGCGTAGTATGTTCAAAATCCAGAGGAGGTCTGACATTCTAGAACAACATTACTCAATCAGTTGGGAAAGGATGTGCATGACAAAATCACATGTATCAAAAGGACAGCAAAGAAGGGCTCTTGTTTTCAGAATATAACAAAAATAAAAATGGCTATGTAAAAACAAGTCTTTCTGATGAATCTAGTTTGTCTGAAACAATCAAGGAATTTTTGCAAGAATCATAATTTTCTTCGTAAACCAGACTGGTCCTTTCAGCACATGGCTGTGTCCTGATCCAAAGGGATTAGGGCTTCTTAGTCACCTGCCAACATCAGCTCTGCAGCGTTTTCCTCAGTGACTTCTTCTGTTGCAAGTCTTTGCCTATCAGCACTTACTGAGGCTGGATGGAGCTCACCGCTCAAGATATTCAGTTACGGCAATTTAGTGCCAATCCCTCTGCTGGCTGTGACATGAGGTCCTCAGAGAGAGATGTAGAAAGCACCTCTTTTGTAGGTGTTTTTCTCAGTAGCAAGCCAAGACTGGTTTCTGCTCCCCAAAGATAAGTACTGAAAGAAGAGGACATGGCAAACAGGAAGGAGCAGGAAAAATCATCCAAGCACAACCATGGGAAGGTCATGTTAATGAGCAGAAAGTGTGAAGGGCATGAAGAGTAAAGTCTGACTTAGCAGTGTTAGTGTGTTGCTGCTGGAGACCTGGTATAGACACATAGGAGAATAAGGTGACAGAATACAGTCTGAACACAACTACTTTTTCTGTAGCTATCTTTTCAGTTAAAGAAATCCAAATAAATGCACTTTTCAACATTTTAGCTCTCTAGTAGAGGCTCAGCAGTGGAGGGGAGGCAGTCTGCTGGGGGCCAGACCACCTTTCTAGTTGTGGAAGGGAGCACACACATTGCCTGGCAAGGATGCTTCTTGCGGATGGGTTGCACAAAGCCTACTGCATGCTCAAGGACCAAATTTCATACCTTCAAAGGCTCAGCCAGACCTTTGTTCTTGCTGGGAATATGATTATCCAGCTTTTCTTTGGGTTTGATCTAAAGACCGCCTGCACAAAGGTAGGGGCTCAAGGCAGGAATGCTTAGAGCTTTCACTTATATAAAAACTGGGACAGAATATAAAAGCAGAAGGTAAGCAGTACAAATAATCATTTATCACATCAGCATGTGAAATGGGTGGTATTAACAGCATGCCTAATATTTTTGTTAACTCAGTAAAGATGCCCTGGGGTGGTTATTACTAATGACAGCACTGCATTGTTATGTAGATGAAGCTTTGAGCCAAAAAGTTAAGTGGTACTGTTCATACTACATTTTTCAAACAATGACAAAACTAGCCTTGCTTTTAGCCTCTTTGTAGGACCAACTTTTTTTATCCTTAAGATCCAGAACAACTGGTGCTGCCCTTCTTCCTAGTATGACCAATGTAAGTTTAGCAAGAGCAGTTGCAATATACTTAGAGATGTAGGAAAAACCTTAGGATCCAGCGTCTCTGGGTCCTTTCTCATGTGCCTACCACAGAAGGAAATCCAGCCTGACATAGTTTTTGAACATAAACTGAGAAAACCCTAAATATTACAGTTACACCCCTACCACTACCCTAGTGCCTCCACTGGGCATCTTAAATATAGTTCTTTCAGATAAATGCTGTCATTAGGAGAAGAAACCATTTCCTGTAGTGTGCACTTAGAACTAGCCCAGAGCTAATCAAAATATCCCCAACACCTGGTGAGCATGCAGGACTTGCATAGTTTCCAGCTCACAGAGCTCCAAGACTGTGCCAGTTGATTTGGTGGGCCACTGCAACTTGAAGTTGAGAGCAGCTGGCAGTATGTAATAAAATAATGTGTTTTCCTTGGGAGTTTAAATTTTCCTTCAGCTCAGGCTCCATAGCTGGTTTGCACAATGCAATTAGCAGAATTTGTTGCTGCAATTGGAGTTTGCAGTAGTGCTTCAATCAGGATATGTGAGGCACAATCGAATCTAATTCATTTTTTCCTGACTGTATGGACTCTTCAATACTAGTGCAAGTAAAGCATTTTAAAAATCTATTTTTTTGTCACCACAGTAAAAGCTCTGCCTATGAAAGCACACCAGGTGTAAGAACAGCAGCCATTTTACATGGTCACTTCTAGAAAAGCATTTAACTTCACAGAGTGAGAGAATGCAACGTGGGATGGTTGTGGATTTCATTCAGGCAAATATCTTTTGTGATAAAGTAGTGGGTGTAATCCTTAGAGGGAGGTTCTACCATTTTAATCACAGCAGTAGAGTGGTATGACTCTGTGTAGGCAAGCGATAAAATAAATTTTGAGAGCCTGTTCTGAGCTACCACATTCCTATGTTCTCACTTCATGCTTCTTTTTGCAGCCCTTCATGAATTAGAATGAGTTATAACATAATGTTAACTTAGATGAAGGCAGAATTTGCAGGCGGGGCATACAGAGAGGTTTGTGTATTTTGGGAGGTTGCTTTGTAGCTCAGATCCATTCCTTCACTTCTGACTTGTAAATAGCAAAAACAGTTGTTATTCAGTTTTCAAAGACAGCATGATGTGTTAGTCTATCACACTCAACTGTAAGTTGGCTGTCAATAGGAACTTCTGAAACAGCCCACCCCTTCATGGCTGAAAAATACTAAAAAGCAACTACCAAAACTTAAATGCTTGCTGTTTTTGTTTTTCAGGAAACAAGAACGAACAAAAAATTTGAACATTGCCTTTTCCAATAGAGATTCTTTTATGTACTGATGCTTAAAAACTTTTTAAATATTGCCACCTTCTAGCTTCATTCACTATATCACCATTAGCTTTGTGCTCTGGATAGCATGGTTAAATCATTGTGAAGACTGTAGTTAAATTATTAATGTTGCCTTGGTTGCTAATCCAATGCTGACTGCTTATTACTTTGGATTGAGTGGCTGGCTACAGCTCATTGTCTTTTGTCCCTGTCTACCCAGGGTACCATCCCTAACCAATTACCTACTCTGATGCTTTTTTCTTATTCTTGCTGGCTTTTCCTTTGGCATCACAGCAATAGTGCTAATAAAACCTGGATTGGACCTGGAATAGGGAAGCTGAATTTTTATCCATGGAGCAAGCCCAGCTCAGTCTGGAGCACAGTAGGCTTCCCTGCTTTGCCATGTCAGACCTTGGCAGAGATGATGAAGTGGACTAATTAATGCTATTTCTGTTACTGTCACCTACACCCAGGGAGGTAAACTCATACCACATGGCTGAGGTCATGCTATCAACAATTCCTTGTACCCATGCAGGCCTCCTGGATTTGAACCAGCAACCCTCAACTGACTCTATAGCCTGCACAAATTCCTAGAGCTATCTAAAGACTTTGCCATGGATTGCTGCAGCAGTGTCCAAAGTAAGTCATTTAAACCAGTGGAAATAGCCAACTCTTTGGGAACTAAATTTTTTCTTGTGGACTATTCTGCATTTCAATAATTCTAGTTCCCAGTTAGAATTAAAACTATTCCTAAAATAATCATTTCCTACAATTGCCAGTTCTTAAAAAAAAAGTCAGTAATGGATCATTTTAAAATATTTTCCTCTGAATTGTTTCATTTTGGTTTTTTATGACATTCAGTGTTGTAATTGTACATCTTTAGTATACCTAATATTATACACAGATAATATATAGGAATTTTTTACAATATTTTAAACAACCCATCAAAATTTAATGTCTCAGCATTATATTTTGAATTTTCTCTGTAAAAAGTAAAAAAAATTGAACTTCTGCAAAATACTCTGATTTATATGGAACAGCATGCTTAGTGGAGAGTTGGTATTTGTCTACTGCTACAAATATCTATAGCCAATACTGTGAGACATTTATTTGGCTTATCGTAACACACTTGGATGTTGGTTTTTTTTAGAAATATCAGTCAGTATCTTTGTTAACATCCAGAGGTTAGCCTGACATACCCAGAGCATCAAAGGCTACTTACTCTGTGGGTTTGGATCATCTCTCTTTCTTATGGTATCCTCAGGCTTGACTTGGCTGTTCTCTGGCTGTGCTGGATCATAGAATCATAGAATGTTAAGGGGTTGGAATGGACCTTAGAGATTACCTAGTCCCAACCCCACTTCCATGGGCAGGGGCACCTCCCATTAGGCCAGGTTGCTCAAGGCTCCATCCAACCTGGCTGTGACCACTGTCAGTTTTGGGGCATTGACAACCTCCCTGCGCAACCTGTTCCAGTGTCTAACCACCCCCACAATAAACAATTTCTTCCTAATGTGTAAGACAAATTTTCCCCCTTTCAACTTGTACCCATTAGTCCTTGTCCTATCACTACAGTTCCTGAGGAAGAGCCCCTCTCCAGCTACCCTGTAAGCCCCCTTCAGGTACTGGAAGGTTGCTATGAGGTCTCCACACAACCTTCTCTTCTCCAGGCTGAATAGTCCCAGCCCTGAGGTTAACTCAGTTGGTTAGAGCATGGCACTAATAGTGTCGAGGTTGTGGGTTTGATCCCTGTACAGGCAATGCACTTGGGAGTTGGACTCAATGATCCATGTGGGTCCCTTTTAACGCAGAATATTTTGTGATTCTTTCCCAGCCTGTCTTTGTAAAGGAGGTGCTCCAGGTCCTCTTACCAACTTCATGATCTTCTTCTGGACTTCCTCCTTGTCCTTCATATGCTTGAGGCACCAGGCTGGAGGCAACTGTATGCAGTACTCCAGGTGGGATCTCACAAGAGCAGAGTAGAGGGGCAGAATCACCCCCTTTGACCTCCTGGCCACACTGCTTTTGATGCAGCCCAGAATGTGACTGGCTTTCTGGGCCGTGAGCACACTGCTGGCTCATTTTGAATTTTTCATCAACCATCACCAAGTCTTTCTCCTCAGGGCTTCTCTTAATCACTTCTCTGCTCACCTGTAGATGTGTCTGTAAATACAGCAGGGACACCAGGTAGGAACCTTGCACTTCTTTTTGTTGAACCTCACGAGATTTTCATATGCCCATCTCTCAAGCATGTCAAGGTCCCTCTGGATGGCATCCCTTCCCTCCAGCATGGCAACTGCACCACAGCACATGATGCCATCAGCAGACTTGCTGAAAGTACACTCAATTCTACTGTGTCACCAGCAAAGATGTTGAACAGTTATTATGGCCCCAGTTCTGACCCCGAGGTACACCACTCTTCACAGTTCTCCATGTGGGCAATGAGCCGTTGACCACAACTGTGGATGTCATGGCCCATGCCTGCTTTCCAAGCCTTGGGAGCCATAAGCTCAGATGTGTCCATTGCAGTGGCCTAGAAGGGCCCCTCTCACCCATGGGGCACTGGAGTCCAGGAGAGCATGGCAAGGAGAGCTCACCACAGTGATCTCTTCTTTGCAAGGAAGAAGGAGCTAGGAGGGTTTCCTGTGTTTCATGGGCCCACATAATGCCTGCTCGTTCCTTTCAAGTGTCAGAAAATCATGATCTAAGTGGAAGAGGCCTACACTGAAGTGATTCTATGTATGTACTACATATGTATTCCTTCTATTATCCATATTTATATAGATGTATTGAAATAAAATCCTTGTTGTATTTAGATGGTTTTGCCCATATTTGAGGGAAAAGATGTTACAGTGAAACACTAAACTGTCTTATTTGCTTTCCTAGATTGTGATGTTATTCCTTAGTGCAATTGGGAAACAAAAATTAGCAGTGTTTGACAAACTGAAGACAGCTGAAGTGCCAGGAAAGAGGACAAGCCACATCTTCCAGAGCAAAGAACTTATAGCTGCCTACCACTACCATCTCTGCTGCCATAGAAAGCCACCCCATACCAGCCCAGCAGAGGCACAACTCTCTCCTCACCAACCTACTTGCAATCTCTGTCTGGGAAGGGTTGATTCCTTGCCCACTCTTGGCAGGAACCTCAGCAGGGGAAGCTTTTGTACCACGTGTGCCAGGTGAGCCAGGCTGCTCAATTTCTGAGTTTGACCTAAAAAGAAAATTAGCAAAAGGCAGCAGACAGATGTATTGCTTCCAGCTACTATCAAAGATCCCCTGCTTGACATCTGTGTCCACACAAAGGTCTTTGCTGTAGACACTGAAGCAGATGCCAGGCCTTCTTGGATCTTTTGCAAGACAGAAGAACTTTAAAATTGACTGCCTGCTATGTCTTAGATGCACTTCTTTATCATCTTATCTCTGTAACAATTTGCTACTCATAAAGTATGATAGCACCAGTAAGTCAAGTAGCTCTTTGCTTTGGCTTTCTTGTGGAACATCTGTCATGTGAAGCCCATTGCTTTCAGCAGTCTTGTCAGAACAACTTTCTGTGCTGGGAGGGAGTGAGAAGAGCATTTACTTGTAGAGAGGCAGGAGCAGGGATTCATCCCAGAGGGAATATACGTTTCATCTACACCACAGAGAAAAGCCATTCTTTAAAAAAAATGGCTTACAAGGTATAGTTGAATTAATGGTGAACTAAGGTTTCCTCAGTGACATGCAAAAGCAAATGACATTTGCTATATCTCTGTCAATGTTATTTGCCATCTGGTAGTAAAGAGTTCATTCCCATCTGTACTCACAGTCCAGGCCCAGGAGTCATCCTGATCTCTGCAGCAAAAGACACGAAGGGCTTCTCATTGATGCCAATGGGAGCTCTGAATTGGGGCTCCTCACTAGCCCATTACATGCCAGGTCAACTCAGGAGAGGCTAAACAAAAGACCTCCACTGGGACCAGAGGAGGGAGGAACATTTCTTTGACTCTCTGTTTCTTAAAAAAGAGCATACTTAACTTTATGACAGAAAGAAAGAAAAAAAAAAGGAAAGAACTCACTAGTACATAGCATTCAATTATATTTTGGCTAAATTTTACAAGAAATCTGAAGCAAAATTGAAACACCGAGTGCCATCAATGAAAAAATTTAATTTTTATTAATGAAAACTCATGATTTAAAGAATCATAAGTGCTGCGTGCATATCAGTTTGAGTCTTCCCTCCCCAAAATTGTATCTCTTGCCTGATTTAAGTGAAAGATACAGCATTCTCAAAAATAATGAAAACTGCAGATTTCTTGGCTATTTTCAGAACAGACTTTGGAAGGCTGAGCAGAAAGAGTGAGATTCTGTCAGTGGCTCTGTGGAGAAGAGACAGCAATGTACATTCACCCATTTACACATCAAAGAGTTAATGCAAGAAATAAACATTTTAAAATGTTCCAGCGCTTACGGATTTTCCATCAGAGCTCTACACAGCCACAAATTCAAATCCATAGGAAAACCAACACACTGTATCAACAGCTTACAGAACTGCTTTTCCTGTTCTCATTATACTTTTTTTATTTCCACCCATAAATGTATTACAAAAAATGAAATGCATATAATGTCCAATTTTTCACAATTTTCTTTCTTTCTCTACTCATAGTTTTTCAAAACTCAGCCCAGGTACAAATGAAAGAAGGATCATGAAGGTCTGTCACTGGTGCTTGCTAATTTTTCTGAAAACAAGGAATGCCTTGAGAAGAAGGCTTAGTAAAAACTGAGATTTGACATACAAGGAATCTTTCTTAGAGTAGGAAAAAGATAAAATTTCTAAGAGAAAGAGGAAAATGAAAATGTTTTATTTCCAACACATCCATATGAGTTCCCTGGAATGGAAGTGATAGATAATTTCTGTTTTGATATTTCAGGCAACAAGACTGAAAGGTCCAAGAAACTTGGTCATTAAACTGAAGACCTCATTTCATATTCAAATGAAAAAACATTCCCTACAGTATATTTCCTGTGATAGGTTGCTCTTTTTATGCATATAGTTATCAGTGACACCTGAAATATGTGACTACAGCTTTCAATCCCTGAAGGCAGTTTGTTACAATATGCATGTTGATAATGGCTAACATGTATTTATATCTTACTTCCCAGTGCCCAAAAGGCACCTTAGTCTTTCCCCATAAAGAGCATTTAAATACAGTTAATGGATGCTAGCAGCCGTTTTGCCATTAACTTCTCTTGGGCCAAGAAGGCAATGCAGACTTTAATTATGCAGGTCATTGTGGAAAGCATTCCCAGAGCCCAGCAAGATATGTCTCGCTTATTGGAAGTTTTGTGTTTTCACGTATCTGAGTATGAGCCAGTTTTTTCCCCCCTGCTATGAGAATGGCTTATTCACGTTTGGGCCAAGGCATGGACTGGGGCATTTAATTAACAGTATACCCAACTCCTGTTTTTCTGTTCTTCTGAGTGTCATTTTTTCTTTGTTTTTTTTTCTCTTCTCCTTAGGGAATAAGAATATCTCTTGTCTTAAAAATAACCTTAGTTTTACAAGACCAGCTAATCTGGGTAGCTTAGTGAGTTTATTTTATAGAAAACAACAAAATGCAGAGCGCAAATGGAAATGCTTTAACAGCTAGCAGGACAGAATCTGTGTGAAATTTCCCCCACTGTCTCAGCTGTTCTCACTATTTGCCAAATCACAGTTTCAGATGGCTGAAATAGATTAATCTCTCTAGACTTTGATTTGGTTGCTACAGAACCCTGTACTTCACAAAAACAAAAGCTCCTTCCACAGTCTTACACAAATTCCAGAGAATTTGGATTTACAGATTAAAAACATACAAAGTTTCAGAAAACAAGGACATATAAAATCAAAAAACATAGTCCTGTGCCAACTAACATGGCTCCTGTCAAGAACTGTTCTTTGGGAAAGCAAACAGTGTGACCCCATGGTTGACACTCAAAGTCCCCACACTCTGATTTTGCACCAATAGGGAAAAAAAAAAAAGTATATATTTGAATCCCTTAGTGTCAGATATAAGCAGTTCATCTGTCCAATCTGAGTGTACTTCAGCCTTACAGATTTTATTTCTAGAGCACATCTTCTGGTAGCCTGCTGAAGTGCTGAGTGGCATGTGATGCCCTGTGTGTGCCTTTGCACTCACATGGCCTCCTCTGCACCCCTCCTTTGGGATAACTTCAACACTACAAACCACAGGGGCAGGGGGATCTCCCAGTTCCCTCTTGTAGTCTGAGACTCCAGACTGGTGATGGACAACATTAATCCTCACACCACCGAGTGATTACCTGGCACTCATGAAGCCCACAGGATAAAGCACGCCCTGTCTTTACCAGCTTGAGGAGGATAGCTGGGCATTAGAGAGCTCCCAGAGCCCGGGACTTAAACAACCTCCTCAAGAGGAGTGAGGAGGGGTGGTGTTCCATGGGCACGACTAGATGGAACCTAGAGCACCAGGCAAGAGCTGTAATTGCAGGAGAGTAGTGTGGACTTCCCAGTAGTGTGTGAGCTTTGGTTCAGGAAGTATCACAAGCGACTGTCTATGCAGACCCCTCTTTCACAAGCTCAGAAGTCTGTCCTTCAGTGATAGTCACATACCAGTTTTATGTCAGCAGCTACAAGCAGCCCACACCCAGCTCCAGTACGTCTCTGAAGTTTTGTTCAGCACTCTACTGACTATGAAGCATGTGATTTTTCCAGATATTCTAGGTTTCGGGGTGGCTTGTTTTGCAGTGTCTCTTCACCAGCTCCATTTCAAAAGGTTAATCTCAGAGTCTTCAAATAACAGGGACTCCTAATTATTATCTATCCATACTGGATTTGAACCAGTGACCCAGAGATTGGATTTGAACCAGTGACAAAGAGATTAAAGGAACCACTCCTGATCCCATGACCCATCTCCTGAGTCCAGCAGTCCCTGAAGAATGTGATTCATTAACTGAACTGCTTTTGCTGACTGTATTTTTCCAGTGCCTCATAACCTACATGAAATTACAATATTTTTCCCATTCTCACTATATGCATGTCAGATACTTACTCCACTTATTCTTCTAGCTAGCCTCATAGGAGTTGTGTAAATGGCATTATCAAAATTGCATCTCCCTGATTCATTATTTCCAATTTTATAAAATAGCTGAGTTAGTAAAGACACTATCAAAGGGGTTTTTAAATAAACATGCTTAATCTTCTGGAGATTAAAAGAGATAGTATGGGTGACATATAATGATTATTTTACCCCAAAGCCATCAGAAATACAACGTACAAGAAAAACACATCAAACAAATAGGCACAATAGAGAGCATTTCAATGAGAAGATAATCACACTTCAGGATTTGCTTCAACTCAGTGGCCTAAATATTGTCCTATATGTATAATAAAATGAAAGAGGAATACTAAAAACCTCCAGATTTATACTCACAGTCTGCTTAAAAAAATGAACTGCAACTAATATCTATACTTATTTATTTCCAAATTAATTCCTAGGTGTTAAAACTGTCCAACAGGCAAAAATAAAAATAATTTAGGAAGCTAGACTGTAAAAAGTAAGGTGATCAATTTCTGGCATGATGCAAATTTTGATTGATAAGAGTAAAATGATTAGGCGATGTGTCTCCAACCAGATATCAAGAAAATTACACTGACTGTTTGATTGTCTTAATATTTTTCACAGAAAATGATGATATGCAGAAGAAACACACGGCCTGCCAGTGTAGAAACTCATGGAAGGCAGCATATATTCAACTTTGTAGAAAAGGAGTACATTTAATAAATCACAAATCCTTCTGCTATTCATCCTGGCTGCAAAGAGATGGCTGATGCAGAATAATGCCCGATTTTCACACACCGCGCTGGACTATTAGATATAGAGATGCTATTACCTTCTGTCCAGATCCTCTGTTGCTGTAACTGGCATAAATCAACTGAAGTTAATTGAGCTATGCAGATTTACCCAGGTAGCTGGGAGAAAATCACATATTCATTTACAACATGCCTGAGAAGCCTGGAGAAGGGTATTTTAAGGCATACCATGTTCTTTGAAGTTAGGGACCTGATTAACTCTTTCCAGCAGATGCAGCCTCTTTGTGACTAATGGCTTTTCCACTGACTACAAATGTGGGCTCATATTCCATAGGGCCAAAGATTCCTGCCAGCTTTTCACTAAGACAAGATCTCATTTCTACTGTGCAATTATTCTGTTAATTAAGTTTTCACACATTTCAGTCATGTGCACTGTGACATTTCATCTGCCCCCAAATCATTCTTTGAGTACAAAGACACAAAGTAGGGAAAAAAAATTCAGAGATGGTACCTGTCTATATAATCACAGTAAAATTGTGGGTCATAGCTCTTGCCAGTTGACTGTCCATATTGCCACCTGACTAGCACATAGTAAGACCCAATGTTTTCTAAACAGCTGACGCCAATGGCCAAAAACAGCCATGGACTACTCAGAGTGTTTGGGAAGAGAAGGGCTTTTTCAATCCCTCTAAAAGAAGGGGCTGAAATGCACTCCCTTCCTCCCCCCTCCCTCCAAAAGCACTTTGCTTTAATACATTTTTCTAAGACAGCTTCAAGCACTGCAATTTCAAATCCACCCCTCTAATAATGTTTGCTTACCTGGTGTTACAATAAAAACCTCACCTCAGGTAAGGAGCCCCACCACAGCTCTCTGATCAGTCACCACCTATGAACAGTGCATGCTGTGTTCACATCAGCATCAGGAGGGAAGTTAAGCAGTAACCTCCCTTCTCCTTGAAGCTACAGACAATAGATTTTTACTCTGTTTGACTTCTTTCAGCCCAGGCTGTATGACAAATGCATTACACATCAAGCAGTGGGCAGGCTCACAGCTGCTGCTGGAAAAGCAGTGGTTACTGAGACTGTTGCAAGCTGGTCCAGTGCTCAGGACTGTTTAACAGCTGAGAACATCAAGATCCATCACTGCTGGGCTGCAAGAGTTTCCGCTGTAATCAAGCAAAATATTGACACTGAGTGAGTGTTGGATCAGGGCCCCAAATATCCAGAATTCCCAGTGTATATTTAAGCTTAAATATAGGGAGGACACAGGAATATTACTTGGTATAGTTCAAAATTAATATCAAAATTTAATTTTCCTGTTGTTCCGTACCTGCATAGTACCAATAGGACTTTCAGAAGTAGTAAAATACATCAGATTCCTGCTGGCATGAAAAAAAAAGAAAGAAAAGCCAAAAAGAATACTAGTTGTTTGATATTCAAACACAACAGTCACATATTTGCATTGACATGAATGAGCAAGGTTTCTCAGTCATTTCAATGGGAGCTTGGATGAAAGAAACAGATCTAAAGGTTTATTCTACTGCCTTTTTTTAAGACTGCCTGCAAGGTACTTTTCTGCCTTTTATTTTTTTTAGCTTATCAATATGTATTTCGGAGTTTCTTACTTTTATGTTTAACACATCTTTTTAAAAGGGAGCACATCACTTTCTAAGGATGCAACTTAGAGATACAGTGGTACAAAAAGGCAGCCACAGACTGGGAGGAAAGATTTTGAAAGCCTGGAAGCCCACGGGAAGTAACAGGGATGGAAAGTGGATCTTTCCAGAGAAAGTCAGTCCCTGGTACCTTCCCACTATACTCAGCTAGTATATATTTTAGCCTTTCACAGGTGCCAGGTAGTGTTCTGGACTGGGATAGATCAGGGCTGAGGACAAACCCAACATTTTGTAGTATTAGTAATTCATCAAAGTGAGAGCTCCAAGGTCTGTTTTTCCCTTCAGAAAGCACTTGAGTTCATTTACCCCACCTTTTAATCAGGCACCACTTCTCTTTTGACTAAAGCTTAACCTAAGGGAAAACCTGAGTACAAGCTGAAGAAAAGAAACCTACCTGACTTTTTGTCAAAAAAGAGTGGTTTGTTCTTAATGTCAAGCATGAGGCATTTTGATCTTAATAATATTGCGCTATAACCTCCTCTCAAATTAGGACATTAAGAATTCTTCCAATTTTGTTTCTGCAGGTCTTCAGCAGGTGGTTCTGGTTTGAAATATGATTAGCAATCTGTACAAAACCATGGAGCTAAGAATAAAAGAGGCAATTAGGGTTACATTCAGGTGAGCACACCGCTCTAAAATAGTAAGGTTTCCGATAATTATACAGTTCAAGGATAATACATACCAGTGTTTCCCTTGAGAATCTTCAGTTCATCTCCTGGTCTTTATTTCTAATTAATCCTTGAATCCTTTTGTAGGTTAATACAATTAACGACAGGGATAAACTTGTGGTAGCATATAGCCAATTAGATTTATAGAGCTTACTTCTCTTTGCTATGACCATCAGGGATCTGAGGAAACCCTCTTAAACCTGTCTTAATTCCTGTGTTAGTCAATGACATGCACACTCAAACACCTCCTTTTAACCATGCTGAGGGTACCAAAGAGACAAAATCAGTTTTGTTCAATATTTCTTCAAAAGACTACTACAGAACCCAACATTTGCCACCCCTGAACTGTCTGTTCATTGCACTGTGACTATCCAAAATGAATAGTCAGCATGTCCTTAAAGACATAGACTAATCTTACAAAAACTCAGCCTTAGATATAAACCCAAAAATTAATACATGAAAATAATGTTCTCCTTACAGGAATGTAAAGAGAGAAAGGTTCTTTAGGGTGAAATTGTGTTTCATGTGACATCAGTTTATTTTCTCTTTGCTTCTCACCCTAATTTTACCAGCCTGCTCCTGTTTCTAGCTTTTTCAGGTCTTCCCAGCTGGATGTGAATCAAAACACATGGGTGCTTCTCTCACCGCTCTGTTTCTTTCCTTGTATGTTCATTAGCTTTCTGAGCTTCATATTGCACTCATCATAGTTAAATATGAAATTTATATTTTCCTTTTAATCACCCACAAATGTATATTGAAATAAAATTTTAAAAAATTAAACCAGGAAAATGAGACCAGCTATTCTTAGAAAAAGAATTGGTTATGCAATACAAATACTGAAAACTGAGAAACAAGAAAGTAATTTTTAAACGGTTTTTGATTATATCCACATCCCCACTGTCCTCTGTTGCTATGTCCATGCCTTCTTTACTTCTTTTCTCTATTTTCAAAAACATCTGCAGTGCTGTGAAGGACTTAAGAGGTAAAAATTTTAAACTGAGTGGTTATACATTCAAAATGTGTGACTGCAGAGTGGAAGCCTGAAATGAAAGGGCTTATTAATAACATTTTTTATTCATACAGCAGTAAGAAAAGGCTTCATTTGTTCATCCCTTGATCGTCTTTTTCTTTTCAATTACCTCTTCTAAAAGGAAGTTTAATATAATTTCTGGATTCCAGCAGGTCTCCAGTTAAAAAGAAAACAAGACAAAACACTTTCAACATCAGGTAGGTTTTCCTCTGACTTTTTCCCCATTATGTTATCTATTTGTCAATGAGGCAGCTGGTACGCACTAACTTGGATTGAGAAAAGCTAATTTTTGTGTGGGCCAATAAAGCTTACATCTCCTAGCCCTTGTGCCAGTTCCCCACCCTGGGCTGCCTAATACCAGGATCTCCTCCCAGTCTAAGACATCAGAGGGACCTTGCACCTGGGCTCACTGAGCAGGGCAAGCTGCCCCTGCTGGGGCTCTCCTGCAGCCCTACCCTTAAGTGTGCCCCACTGCAGAGCTTGCCCGAGCTGTGGGGTTGTGCCACCGCTGCCCTCCCCACACTGCCCCAGTGATGGTGGGGCAGCAGGAGGGCACACAGGAGCTCAGTGTGAGGCTCTGGGGCAGGCTGGATCCTACTCTAGGGTGTCCTTTTCACCGTCCTCTGTTGTGCTGCTCCTCCCATGGTTTATACTCCTTAAGTCCACAGCAGTGCTCCTTGTTTTGTTCTCCAAAACCCCAGTATGTTCCCATAATATTGATTGCAACACTTTTTCTTCTGAGATGGGGCACAGCACCCCAGATTTTGTGAGGCTGTCACAATGAAATGAGGGCTTCTAAGCTGAGACAAGCCTTAACTGAAATAGGAATGCAAAGTCCTACCAGAATCTAGCAGAAGAGCAATAAAGAAAGGAACGCATTCCACCTACACAAGTCTTCTTTCCAGTCACTCTGTATGAGGGACTGCCCTATAAAAATGGTTCAGAAGACTTAAAAAATCTTGCAGTGATATTGGTCATGCACTTCAGGGCCCATTGGAAATATATGGTGCTCCAAAATCTAAAATAAATGGATACCAAATCTTTCCATGATTCTTAGGCCCAGGCTGGTGTCAGAAAGCAGATGCGTAGGAAAAGAGGAACGCCTCCAGACAGCTTTTATAGAAGATAAATGATTCTTAACCCATCATTTTAAACCGAACATGCAGCCCAGGGCAGAACATTCTGGCTATTCAAAGAAAGGCTTTTCCTTTTACTGTAACATTGGAGCAGATCACCAACATTAATTAATTTATCTTTGCAGTATTTCTTGTCTTGCTCTAGTGTTTATATGAAACTGACACTAATACCAGTTTACACATGTATTACAGGATATCATCTGTGTTTCAGCTCAGGGACAGTGTTTCTGGTAGTTGGGTTTGCTGAATGCTAATTAACATGAGCATAAAACACTTCTTAAAAAAAATTTGAGCAACATGGTGTTTGACTGGTATAAGAGTAAACAGCACTATTCTTTCAAATCGGGATTATTGGTAAAACAATTGTCAAACAGAAGCTTCTTAAATGTACTTCCAGGAAAGCAAACATAAAAGAGAGAAAAATAGGCAACAACAAACTGTAAAACCAGCAGTCATTCAGGTGGTGCTGTAAACTCTTTGAAGAAAACTTACCTTTTCCTTCTTAAAGAGCTGTAAATGATCTCCTGGGATCCTGGATCCTTGCTGAAGTTATTCAAGACATCTTTGAGAGACTCTGCACTAGAAAAATAAATGGTTTTTTGCTCTGCAAAATACATTGTTTCCTGATTCCTCCATGTCAGATGAAAGAACACTCCATTTAGAGAAGAACCATATGCAGTTGGGTGTTTTCAGTACATCTCAATATCTTGCTCCTCTTGACCCAAAACATAACTGTACACTTGTCTGGCTTGCCAATGTTGCTCTTTCTCACGTCTCCCAGAAATCTCGGTGATCAGTCTTGAAAATGTCCTGAGTGATAAATAATGGGACAGGAAAAGAAGCATAAAACCAGCTGATTTGTGATGGGTTATTTTGTTTCCTCTCTGATTATGCTTTGTTGAGTTGTTAAAGGGTCTGTTATGGGAGAGCTTTCGATAACTACCTGGTTTTACAGAGACAGTCCAGTTTTTCTTAACTATGGACTTTTTATAGTAGAGTTTGTTCCCTGAAGCAGGGAAAGGAGTGATTAAGTAGCTATTTTCATGGCTCTGTAATTGCATCTTACCTTTTCTTCCTGTGTTTTTTCTTAAGTCCGACACTAACAAGTAACCCACCTCCACCTTGCAACTCAGAGAGATGTTATTTTTTAACAAAGCCAGCTGATTGCTGCCGGCCTCCTATTTAGCAGCTATTTCAAGTATTTATCCCAGCATATAACATCATCTGTAAAGAAAGATGTAGGTGCACATTGAGCAGGTCTGTGTCACTGCCTACTCTCTCTGCAGTTTTGTTTAATACTCCCTTCCTCTTGAGCCTGGTGTGCTTAGGAAGCCCAGATTCAACCTTTAGTTCTTGCAGTGATCTGACATGTCCAGCATAAGAAAGAACATCCTTCTTGTCATCAAGCCATGGGCTAGGCTGGGCCGGACCACCTTCTGCTTGTCCTTTTGCATACAGACCAGGAGGGCAAACACAAGGACAACAATACCACAGAAGGGAATGGCACTATCCCTTTGCCTTAGTTGCTCATTTCCAAACTTTCCCACGTGTTAGGACAAGTGCTTATCCTGCCATGTAAAGATCTAGATCACTGAAAGAATCTGGTTAAAAACTTATTTGCTATAAAATGAATAAAACTGGTTTTAACCTGGATAGGTTTTCAACCAGGCTATTGTTAATGAGCACTTGTTAAAAAGAATATTTCCTTGTGGTGGGTTGACCCTGGCAAGACAACAGGTTCCGACCAAAACCACTCTATCGATTCCCATCTCAGCTGGACAAGAGGAAAGAAAATATACCAAAAAGATTTTTGGGTCAAGATAAGGAGAGAGATCACTCACCAGTTACTATCATTGGCAAAACAGACTTGACTTGGGGAAAAATTACTTTTCCTATTACTAATCAAAGTAGAATAGGATAAGGAGAAATAAATCTTAAAACACCTTCCCCCTGCCCCTCACTTCTTGCCAACCATAATTTTACTCCTGATTGGGGAATGGGGGCTGTGGTGTGTTCATCACAAGTTGTCTTTGCCACTCCTTCTTCCTCAGGGAGAGGACTCCTCACACCCTTGCCCTGCTCCAGCATGGGATCCCTCTCACAGAAGACAATCTTCCACAAACTTCTGCAAAGTGAGTCCTTGCCACAGTTCCTTATGATCTGCTCCAGCATGGGACTCTTGCATGGGGTGCAGTCCGTCAGGAACAGGCTGCTCCAGTCTGGGTCCCCTGTGGGGTTACAAGAGCTGCCAGCAAACTTGCTCCAGCAAGGGCTCCTCTCTCCATGGATCCACAGGTTCTGCCAGGAGCCTGCTCCAGTGCAGGCTTCTCACAGCCTTCTTTGGGCATCCATAAGATCCAGTATGTGGTTCTCCAGAGGCTGCAGATGGATGTCTACTCTCCATGGAACTCCATGGGTGCAGAGGGACATCCTGCCTCACCATGGTCTGCACCATGGTCTGCACCATGGTCTGCACCATGGTCTGCACCATGGGCTGCAGGGGAATCTCTGCTCCAGCACCTGGAGGAAGCCCTCCCTATTCTTCTTTGCTGAGCTTAGTGCCTGCAGTGTTGGTTCTCACATAGTCTCACTCCTCTCTTCTTTGGCTGCAGTTGTTGTTTTGCAGGTTTTTTTACCCCCTTCTTAAGTACTTTACCAATGAGACACTACCACCATGACTGACAGGCTTGGCCTTGGCCACTGGCAAGTCTGTCTTGAAGCCAGCTGGAACTGGCTCTGTCAGACACAGGAAGCTTCAAGTATCTTCTGTCAGAAGTCACCCCTGGCACCCCTGCTACTAAAAACTTGCCACACCAACCAAATATACATTGGTGCATACATAACACCTATGCCTAAAGCTACCTTTTAATTTTGGTAAGAAGCTTGTTTGAATACCATTTATATAAGATTTGCTCCTGTGGTTAACTTCCAGAAGGAATGAAAACGAAATGTTGTGAGTATAGATTCGTTCAAGAAGCCAGTCAGAGCATGATAATATCACCAAAAAATTCCAGCACCTACTTGTTTCCTGACACTGTGTGTCACTGGAGTTCAGTGTTCACTTTGCTGTGTAGAAACAGAAATAAATTACACTGAAACATCAAATTAATTGCTTTGCAGTCAACAATCCGTCTGTTAGATGTATGGGGTTGCTCATTAGATGACCACCATTTCTAAAAGACTTTGCTTTCTAAATTACATTCAATTAATGGCAATTATCCTAATTTGAACCTAAGACTCCTCTCCTCAAGACATTATCCACTATATGAAAAGAAATTTTGACACTAATCTCCATGCATTATTTTTTTTTAATGCAGTATTTCTGCATAATCCAAGCAAGAGTGCATCGTTATACTAATCTCAGGCACGTTATTCTATTCTCAGACACACAAATCTGAATCCACATTGAATGAGCAGGATGAGCAGGTAAGATTAGTGTGTCTCATTACCACACACAAACCCTTCTGCAACTGTGTTTTACACTTGGGTAGTTAAAGTGGCACCCTTTTTGAAAGGGAGAGGAAACAGTTTAAATACCAATCAAAGCATTTGACATAATTAATGTAGTTTGAACATCTTGGCACAATCATCAAAAATGGAATTAGTTGCTGAGTGATAGCACAAATGTGGTACTCTAAAGGATTCCACATTTCTGGAGCTTATCTCACGCTCCACTGAAATTCCTTAATGTATCTATACTGAATGCTGTGATTTTAGAGAAACTAAAATTAGAATTTTGCATGCCTATTTACATGCATATTATTGCAAAGAAATTGAATTACCAGTTATTCCAAGAAATTAATTTCGGCCAGGCATTCTTGAGCCAGTTAAATAACTATACCTGTGGTGTGTTCAATACAAAACCAAGGGAGTTTTATACCAGAGATTTTCCAGAAAACTCAGATTATTACCTTAAATCCCAGTGTAAAGGGATTAAGATTTAATTCCATGGACAGGATTAAGAACCTGTAATAGACCTTAAAGTGGTTGAAAATTAGGCACGACAGTATTTACATTTCAAATGCCAGATTCTCACAATCTGTCTGGACTCTGTAGGGGGGCACTAGAAAGTAGCAACAAACTAAAAACATGGGATTTTTTCTTGCTGTGGCACTATGCACCAGCAGTGAAGAGGGACTTTCTGTTTGGAGCCTGTTCCTGAAGCACAGCCTGCCATTTTCTTTCTCAGAATTCACTGATGTCTCTGTGAATGATTGGCAAAAGGAAAAATATATTCAGGTTAACAGTGGTGGCAATGACAATGGCATATATTATTCACTTTGCATTTAACACAAAATACAGAAACATCCTCTAGAGTAAGAACTGGTGTCCCCTTTCACTGTTGTCCCCCTTTTCTCACCTCTAGCATTACATCCCTCTTTTTCTATGCCTTTCTTTCCATCTCTCTTTGACTCTCAGTAAATTTTCTGGATTTCTCCTTTCTGCAGTAAAATAACTTTTCAATACTCAGAAAGTACCTCTTGATCCCACATGGTATTTAGGACACCTTCCATGAAAGTGGAAATGTAATTTTTAATATCTTCTGGTCCAGGAGAGAATCAAAGGCAATTCCCAGTTCTATCCATGAGACGTTGCCTTCTCACCATTGAAATGAAGCTGTAGTTTTTGTTTTGGGTAAGCCCAACACTCCTGGTGTCCCATAAATGAATTACGAGAATCTCCATTGGTCAGAACCACTGAGAATGCTGAGATGAAGTTTGGAGTTTCCCTCATAGCTATTCCTATTTTCCTTTTACCTCTGAGACATGTTTACATCCCAAGGATTACACAAAGCTTCTGTCTTTTGAAAAGCCACCAGTTCATTAATCGTTTCTAATTAACACTGTGGAGGACCCAAACTCATTTTTAAGGATGGGGAACACATTGCCGAAGGAAATAATGAGATAGCTTTTTTTTCCCTGAGCTGTTTACAAACAAATCACAGTAAAAATGAAGCAGTATTGCACACTTTCACCTCAGAGTGGATGGAGACATGGATAGATGACATAGCTTGAGTATACTCACACAGGAAGTACAAGGAAAAACTGGAAAATTCAGCCAGTGTTGAAGCCTCTGCCTTGGCCCCTACCCTTGTCTCATCTGTTGGACTGACCTCTTCTGAACCAAAGAAAAATTTTCCAGTGCTGAGTCAAAGAGTGTAAAAACCAGCCTAGGCATAGAGAGATCCTGCTTCTAGAATCCATTCCCAGTTTCAGGCACAGTTGTGGTGCTCAAAGATACACTACAGCCTCGGATTCAAATTCTAGTCTCTCCCTTCTTCAGGAGTAGGAAAGTTAGTCCAGACTAGACTTCACCTGGCTAAGACGACCCAGTCAGGGTGGCTGGTGGTCTGAGGGGGAGTGATGTCCTCAGTTCTGCGTGTGCTCTGTCCCACCCTCTGTGTGCACCTGGGAAATGACACCCAATAGTGGCCCTGTAAGTAGGCTCTCTTTGCACTGGCACTTACCACATTAGGCATGAATGCACTGGAAATGTTGCTCACCATATGACACCCTTCCTTTTCCTTTGCTTGTGCTTCACTTTTCCCATTTCTTTGGAGCATAGAAGAATCCCTCAGATTGATCCTGACATATATGAAACTATATAAGCTTTGTAATCTGTAACAAGGAGATACATATATCTATATCTATATATACATATATATATGCTCTTATATCAAAATGTTTTTTATTTATTTTACTTAATATTTCTTTTGCTTTTTATAGGTTTCTAAATCTATTCTCAAATGTTTTTTACCTGTTTCAATGTCACCTTAAATTCAAATGTCAATGTATTTGTCCAGGCCTACTTGCAGAAGCAGCCAGCTGAGAAATGGAGCATGAATTCATTAGCAAGTCATACCTACCAGAACTGACCTTACAACCGGCATGAATCAAAAGGAAAGACTTAGCTGAGATGACTTCTTCTGTGAAAAAGCAGAGGCTAACCAGCACAGTCAAAGAGAGCAAGATTTGCAAAGCACAAAATGTTGTTATCAATCCTGTAACATCAAATCAAAAACAATGGAAAGAAAATATACAGAAATAAGTCTCTGAGACTATTCCAGTGAATTTGGCAGCTGCTTACTAGCTTAAAAAAAACCAGGCACAGGTAGCCTTTATCAGTGTGGAACTGTAGAGTCACATAATGACAGCCTACGCGTTTTCACTCTAGGGAAGTAAACATTTTACAGCATGAAAGAAATTGTTGTAGTGACCCAGGGGAGCTACCAGTGTTTCTTGGATGAGGACAATTAACCAAACCAATATAGTTAATTTTGCCACAGGTTTTAAATGATCTAGAAAGCAGAATACACACTTTGCCTTAGTAGACTTAACTTAGATACTGCAACAGAAGAAAATTTCAGTAAAACCGCACAGCAGCCACACCTACAAATGAGAAGCCAAGACACCTGAAGGAATAGATTTGCATGGATCTTAAGAACACCACTGAATTTCTGTTAGCTGGGTTCAGCAGGGATGAGCCTAGACCAGCACAGGCCAGCACTGTGATACACCCTGGTTGGCACCTGTCACCACTAGAATTGTGGAGAGCCAGCTACAGCTGTAATCACCTGCACACAGTGCCTTCCCACCCTGGAGGGGTCTCCTGATATACACATCTGCATCAAAACAGGCTTTTCCCTAAGTAAATATTAGCTCCATACCACAGATAAGGAAGTAGAAGTCCATGGCTTATCCCTGCTTATACAAGAGGACTTTTGTGCAACCAGTCTCCAACATCAGTCCCTGTTTAATCTTGATTCCCACGCAGCTGTGCTTACAGTGATTTTAGAGATAAGCATCTTTGTGAGCCACTCACCCTCAGAAGTAGTGAAGGAGGAGAAGCACCCATGGCTGCCCACAGCAAAAAGACCCACAGCATTCAGGCAGGTGGCACTCCAAATCAGTGCCATACTGGCTGAGGCATGCACACATCCCAGCTGGTTATAAAGGTGGTGGCTTAGGCATATAACTGTGCCTGCTGCTGCCCTGTGTCAGTGGAGGATGAGGCTGTGATGGATGCACGCGCTCCATGCTACCCAGCCAGCACGCAGCAGAGCTACAGCAGCAAAACACCACTTGCACAGAGCCTGTGCCTTTGTCTGGAGCACTTCTTTCCTCCTTTTTAACTAGATGGCAGGGACCAATTAAACTAATGAGCCTCACAAAGTATTTCCCCTGGCTAACAACAGCCTGTATTAATGTTTGCAGAAGTGCAGCATTTGGGCCATAAGCTTTCTTGTTAGATGTTAACGCTTTGCAAGATGCTTAAAGACCCTATGAAATTCTCCATCTCCATCTCTTAGACTGGTACCTTTGCAGGTGTAACAGCCTCTCTCCTCTTTCCCACAGCTGACTGTATCCCAGCACTCTGTAGATGTGGGCACCCAAGCAGCACAGCTGTCCCTGCCCAAGACCCATTTTCTCATACAAAAGCCATAGAGGACTGCATGAATCCCAGCCAGGCAATTTCTCTTCTGTGAATGGAGCCCAATTTTGCAGTTGTGTCATCTAGTGTTTTTGTTTGTGGAGTGGGTTTTTATTTTGGTGTGGAAAGCTTAAGTTAAAAAATATAATCCCTTTCAGTTTTATCTCCCTCAACCTGCTAAATCAGTTTTGGAAAGAAAGATGCAGGTTTAATCTTTCAAGATATCTTGTTTTTATAACTGTTGTAATAAATTATAATGAAGAAAATTTCTCTGTTGAACTTGACAAGCCTCTGCTTACAAGAGAAAAAAAAAAGGTAACTATTGACTTTGGCTTGGATTCTTTCAGCTTCCTCTAATTACCAGTCTTATTATATTCCTGTAAAATGCCAGACTTTCAAATGTGTTGTAAATGCAAACAGTGAAGAGAAATTAAACATGGAGATAACACCAGTAAAAAAAAAGAGTTTATTGACTTCTTCAGCTCCCATTTCATTGCTCCATCAAGCACGTGCCATATTGCAATGGATACGGGCCCTGGAATTTAGATCCAGATTTTAATCTGCTTGCCTTCCAAATCAGGGCCTTTCCAGAACCGTAGCTGCTCCCCAGACCCATTGCTGAAGCTGAAATTAAGGTACTATTGCACATTCTAGACTCAATTTTTGTAACTTGTGGGCAATTTGTTTTCAATTTTTTTTACCCAGTTTTAAACCCCTGGAGCGATAAGTGATCATCACTGCGGCTGCAAGACTTTAACAGATTAGCTACCTCAGGCTCTCCATGTAGACCTGTGCTGTAACTTTCCTATGTATGACTTGGGTCTCTACATCATTATTACAACTTGTTTTCGTCAGCATTGCTGTCAGGGAAAACTGCCTGGGCATTTTGGTGGGAAGTTAGTACAACCTTGAGCCAAGGCTCCCCCTTGGTCCTTGTTGGAGGACCAAGTGAAAACCAGGATGGACAAACATGCAGACACACAAGCAGAGTTCTGCATTTATGTGATAAGAAAGCACAGAGCACTTTCAGAATAGACTAGAACTTTATACAAGAAAACCAAGCTAAAGAGAAAAGAGGCAAGAGCTCAGCATACCCTAGGATATGGGCACAGCCGCAAACTTCCCAAAGGGCTAAGGTCAGACTTAGTCTGATCCACTTATCAGCTTATGTACTTAATAGACCAGAACCAACACACTTCTTCAGAGCAGAACTTCCAATTCTAGAAGAAAACAGTTTACTGAAATCAGGTTTCAGACTCCAAGGATGCAAAAGCAATATGAACAAGGCACTTTAGCAAATTTAAGTACTGTACTAATCACTCCAGCTTTTCATCTTATCTTAAGGTGCATAAATAATCCTCTATTGATCATTATCCTTTCCTTGTTTCACTGCTGCTCAGCTTTAGACAGAGACTTCTAAATACTTTGAGAGATTGCTGCTGGTAAAACTTACACTGGAATATTCCCAGTCCTCCTCCACCTTGTAAAGAAAGGGAGTTAGGACTTACATAGAAAGTGCTCAGCTCTTAACCAAATAGATCATTTGGAGGTCAGTAAAAACAGCTAAACCAGAGAACTGGAGTCCTGGGAAGCCAGATGTATTTCACATCTGAAATGATATGTCAATATCACAGCAAAACCTTGCATTTACATATGACTTCATCCCTATAAACAGAAGAACATATAAAACTATTTAACTTCATAGTATCTGCATTAGATCATCTGTTGTAGGGATGAAGACATTTACCAAGATCCTGGACCTGCGAGGAGTTACCCAGATGACATTACCCTGACACCCGTGGCAAGAGTGTCTTCCACTTGGAAAGACAATGCCTTGATGGATAATGCCAGAGACCCAGAGAACAGTGATCAGAATACAAATTTTAATTCCAGAAAGCAGCTTCATTCAGGATGTGCCCTTAAATCTGAGCATTTGCTTTTCTGTTCCAGGAACAGGATACAGGGCTCCTGATTACTAGCCATTTGCTCAAAACATTATTCTTGTAATTTAATATAATGTTAAAAATTTAAAGGCAGACGTTCTTTCAGCTCATTCTAGAGAGCAATTTTATCTTGCAGTTCGCTATTGCTATTGAAGTCAGTGAGAGTTTTACCATTAATTTCAGTATGAAAAGGATCAAGCTCTTAATGCACACACTAACTTTTCATTGACTAAAGTAAAAGAATTAGGCTATTGTTTGCTTTGCACTCACCTGAGTTTTTTTGCAAAACAATACCTTTCATTTTACTTCAGTGACTGCTAGCTGTTCTGAACAGTCTGTGCTTTTCCATCTAAAAGCTAAATATAATGTCAATTACAAAACTCTCCAAAGACTTTTGCCACTTTTGAGACTTTTTTTAACAGACAGTAACAGTTTCAAGTTGCTCACAACACTCTGAAACCAGCTACAGGCAATGATTGTTTTTATTGAAGAAAATAAAATGACCACAATTATATTACACTGCATTCTAGTATACTTGGAACTTGAAATTGGAACTGTGCTGAAAGGAACAGATAGTGCACAGATGCTGATTTAATATACACCAATATTTGAAATTAAAACCCACAAATTACACCCATCATCTTTACTTACACAAGGAACTACTGGTCACTTAACAACTTTTAATGATCATACAGAGGGAAGACAACTACATGACAAATACTGTATTATTGCTGTAGTCCCGTTCCAAATCCCAGTTTAGGTAAACTAGTCCACAAAGCTTTCCTCCTGTGTTTCAATACGACATGCTGCTTTCTTCACTTCAGCTTATGTGTTGTTGATAAGCATTACTGAACACTCTGAGATCCTGTCCTCACATAATCATAGCAGGTAAGGCTCTCCTTACTGTGAAACAACTCCACACTGCTGCTCTCTAGGTAGCTACACTCAGTAGCTCCACGCTGAAAATGTGACTTGCTGGATTTAGACATATAAAAGACTAAATTGGTGTAATGCACTAGCAATGAGAGCAAACAAATGACAAAAAACCCCAAACCATGCTCTCATAGTCACTCTTGCTGAAACTCACTACAAAGGAGATGCATTCCTGGTGTTTTTAGGGACATAAGCATTAAGATCCTGATTGGAATGCCAGTGTTTGGGGTTTGGTTGCTGGTCACACTAGAAATCACAGCTTCAGTAGGAACTTGGTGGAGAAAGCTTTTTCAAACACAAATTATATATATCATACATATTTGAGCTGTCATCCTCAGAGCTCACTAGCATGTGAACTCCCTGAAAGATGGATCAATTTTGAAGCAAGCTTTCACAAGACCCTGCAACTCTGCAGGGCATGGAACACTTTCTGCATGACCCGAGGGGATGCTAAAGGCACCAATCACCTCGCAGGTGTGTTCTACATTACAGCACAATGAGACGACATACAGGAGGCTTTACTTCAAGCAAATCACTATGCTGCAATCCAGTCCAAACCTTCCCTAAACCTGTGTATCTCTGCACACACACACAAACTTGTAAGCACTTGTCAGCACACTGAGGCACAGATCTAGTGTTTATCTTTTTGTACTGCAGAACGTTGTATAGCATACCAGGCCTGTCTTTTCTGATTCTATTCCCTCCCTGCTTAACTCAGCTCTTTCAAAGGTAAATTTCTTCCAAAGTTTGCATTTCTTAGCACATTTCTATATTAAAAAGAACAAAAAAACCCCCAAACCCCCAGAAAAACAAAACCCTAAACACATAAAACAAAAGCAAACAACCCCCCACTTGTGTATAAACAGTTGATTGAAACTGAGGTAGGAGAGACCTGAGAGCAGCAAACAAATCCCCTCCATTTTAGAATAAAATGCAATGAAGTTTACGTATTAAGAGAGGACTCTCCATTATTTTCTGACACAGTTGCCTAATATCTTGCCTTTCTTAGTGCTTCTCTATATTCTCCTTACTGTCAATGGGGATAAAGAGGCAACAAGCAGAAAAAACCATCTCATCTACTTTAGAAATTTGTGCCAGGGAGAAAGGAATGATTGATTTTTAAAGGTACTTGGCTCTCTCTACTGGTCACCGAGGGAGATGAGATAATTTGCTTTGATGAGGCAGTCGCCTTTTACCAAGTTTCTAAGGGAAGACCCACTCCTGAAAGACTTAATTAAAGGATCACTGTTTAGATGAGCCTAAGTTTCTTCGAAAAGGTGGTGGATAGACATATTACATGCAACTGCATGCAGTCAGCACCACCCCTCAGCTCTGCTTCATCCCTTTGTGCTTGAGAAGGGAAGTCCAGTAAGATTTCTTTGTTGAGATAACGTTTCAGTATCTTGGCCATGAGACTGGGTGCTCCAGAAGATCAGAATGTTAAAAAGAGCCTATTGGCATTGTTTCATGAAGAAAGGATGCAGAAAGGAACAGTTCTCTCCTCAGTACACGTTTGTACCTTAAAATAAGACTTGTAGGAAGGCCTTGCCTGCATAATTGATAGACTGAGCTATCAAAGGTGAAAATTGCATTCCTGGTTTCCTTTCAACACTTTTTGGAGGGGGGCAAGAGAGGAAGCCTTCAGAATACATTGGCTGTGAAAATCCAATGAGGTAGGTTTTTTTTATTATTCAATTTTCTTTATAACTTACTGCTTTGGGACATATGCACCTAGTCACTGCTTAGAAAGACCAAATAGTATGTGAGGTCAACAAGGAAGAGATGGCTTGTTTAATGCTGTTTTCTTTGATTTCCTGCAGAATCCCTCAAATCTCCCTCTTCAAAGGTATCATTTGCTATTGATCTCTGCTGCAGCAGAAAGCCTATCCTAACACAGCTGCTCAAAAAAAGCTGAAAATTAGCGCAGGGCGGTAAAAAAAAGAAATCTCCTTTTGAAAATCAGGCTGAGATTTTTGCCATTCAAACTTGTTCTTTACCCAGTAAAAGAAAAAGAGGAGAAATCCCACCAGCCAGTGTTTACAACCTGCACTTGAGATGCACAAAAGCCAACCTGAAGTCTCTAGCCGGCCTGCCTACAGCAGCTCTCTGAACCTGAATATTTGCATACTTTTGTTTGCAAAGCTCTGACTCCCATGGAATCCATTATGGATTCAAACACTCCCAGTGCCTCCCACTACAACTTTTCCACTTCATATTAAAAAAATTAACTATGTCTTGGCCAGACACAATGCTTGGATTTGGTCTTTCATTTCCCAAATCACAGGGAAGAGGCTGAATCACCTGTCTGTGTTTAGTGCAAACTCCAGAAGAGATTAAGAGAAAGACTGACTACAGATTGCTGGATAAAGACACTATTTGGTCTCAGGAAGATCCAGGTTAAAAAGTGCCTTTTGTTTAAGTATTTTAATGCCAGTTTATTATGTTTCATAACCTAAAAACTGGAGTCCTGATAATGTTGGAGTGACTCCATATCTCTGTCTAAGCATCCCGAACCCCACTGAAAAATGTCCTGTTATGTTTTTCAATGCTTGTTCAAAGGTTGAAGAGAACATGATACCAAAATTTTGTGGGCCACCCTAGTGCAGTTTTGAGTAGTCTCTTCTGGCAAATAGCATATTTATATATGTTGCATAGAGCAATACATTGCAACTTTATTAGTAAATGGCAACAATTCCATCAGTCCCAAGATTTACATATAAGTCACTCTTCTGTGTCCAACCTTAAGCAAATGGTTTGAGGGAGCCAAGACATTGTGAAAGGAGCTATGCAGTTTATCCCAATGTCCCTAGACAAAAAGGGAAGAGCAGCAATTATCATCTGCTGTTGCAGTTTGTTTTGGGAGGAATTTCTTGAGCTGAGGTGGGCTGAAGACAGACAAGGAAGGACAGGCAAAAATACCCATAGTAACTTCAAATCCTGACAAAGTGCCTTGGGGAACTTTTGTACCTTGATGAGCAGCATGAATTTTAGAAGGTTTTGTGTTCGTTGTTTATCTTGTTCAAGATCCCTTTGGATTCTGGTGGCTGTGGTTTTATTAAAAACTACCCTATTTTTGTGAGGGCTCCTGAGCTGATGGCCTCGGGTTGAATGCATGCCTTTACAAGTGGCCTGAAATCACTCACTGTCACACTGACTCTTCTGTTTCATTTTCTGCTTACTGAGCACAGAGCGGAGATGAATGCTTTCACTGGGTCTGTCACCTGCAAAGCCTTGGAGGGAGGGCCCAGAAATAAACATGGTGATTTTTCTTTCTGTCCTACTGATCCCAGTGGAAGTCATCATTTTCCATTCCCCCTAGAATATTCTGTGGTTAAAGGAAAGGGATCATCTCACCTATCTTTTTGCACATTACCAGCACATGCATACTTTTTCAGTAAAGCTACAGTACTCAGATGGCTCTTCCACTTGAAGGTAGCCAGAAGTGAGGCATGTTGTGCCATTTTCCATGTCACTCCAGTGCTTACCCCTACACTGTGCTTCCATAATAGTTCATATCCATCCTTCTGACAGTGGGAACAGCGCCTCACTCAATGCTACCTTTGCTTTTCCTCCAATTATCTCACATTTTTTCTTTAGTTCCTATTATTTTCCTTTGAATCTGCATGATGCTAATGATCAAAGCTGGCTCCCCTTTTCTTCCTCTGCATGACATCCTATCAGTGAATGACCCTGGGGGTGTACAGCTCGCAGAGCACACACCCATCAGGTGGCTCTATGAAACCAAGAAAAGCCAAGCAACTTCCTTAGTAGACTTTCATCAGAGGGTTGCTACGTTCTAAAACAAACAGAGAATAGCAGCTTTGATTTTCTCTGGGTGTGTGGAGTTAAAGATCTGAAACTCTATAAAGAAAATAAAAGTGGGAGAGTCCTTCAAAGATGGAAAGAAATGGGAGAACAAAGATGATTTCTCTTAGAAATGTCAAGTGAAAAACCTGTTGCTCTGGATAAGACCAGGTTGAAAGAAGAGCTGCTCTTTACTCTGACGTACTCCTTACCAAAAAGTGCTGAATCCACGGCACCAGGGGTGGTGCCACCTTTATGTTGTGCCCTCACTGCTGAGTGGTGAAGTAAAAACTCTTTTTGAATATTTTAAGCATAAAGTGCAGTCAGAGGGGCAAGTTTTCCCCAGGGTTAGGACTGCCTTTTCCCATGTATTCCAATCCACAGAAATTCTAGATGTTTCCTTCATAACAATTCCTCTTTCTGAATATTTTTTCTTAATTTCTTGTTTTACAAAATTTGCATGGATTGTAAGATCTTAAGTCCAGGATAAGTTGAATTCTCTCTGACAAAAAAAAAAAAAAAAACCCAAACCCTTCACTTCTGACCTTAACAAAAAAGAAGGTAGCTTATTTTCTAACTTGTTCTTTTTCTTCTACTATTTACCATCTCCTTCTGGGGTGGTTGTTACTGATTGTGATGAAGAGTTTGTTAATTTAGGGATTTCTTTCTGATGATATATTTTTTACTAAGTTTAAGATGAGAGCCAAGAAATACTTTCACACGAATCATGAGGTAGTTTCCCAGTCTCTCCCCACCCAAAGCAAAAAATTTAGAAGCAAAAACCTAAAAATCTTATGTTCACTCATATGAACTTCTGTGTCCCCCAGATATATTAACACTGTTTTAAAGCTGGTCTTAGTTACACCAGTTGCATAACTGATCATCTCTTACAGCAAAGGTTTTGACCTTTTTTATAAAAGAAAGCATTCCTCTTTCAGTTTTCCTAGAAAAAAACCTCATCACATTTAAATTATAAATTGAGCAATTGGATAACATCTCACAATTTTTTTTAGTTTGGTAAAGGAAAATGTCTCTCAAAACTAGCCGTCAGGGACCAGTGGAAATGTCCATATTTTCAGACTGAAGAAGGCAGCTTTGCTGAAGTTCTGGAAAACTTGAGAGAAGAGAAGCAGTTGGTATGAAAAGAGAGGAATGAGAATCATAGAACCACAGGATCATTTAGGTTGGAAAAGACCTTTAAGACCATCAAGTCCAACCATAAACCCAACACTGACAAGTCCACCACCAAACTATGTCCCTTAATGCCACATCTACATACCTTTTAAATACCTTCAGGGATCTTGACTCCATCACTTTCCCCACTTCAACCTTTTCCAATACCTAAAAGCCCTTTTGGTGAAGGTTTTTTCTAATATCCTATTTAAACCTCCCCATAAGCAGCTTTAGGCCATTTCCTCTCATCCTGTCACTTGGTACTTGGGAGAAGAGACTGACCCCTACCTGGCTACAACCTTCTTTCAGACAGTTGAAGAGAGTGGTAGGATCCCCTGAGTCTCCTTTTCTCCAGGCTAAACAATCCCAGCTTCCTCAGCTGCTCCTCATCAGAGTTGTGCTCCAGACCTTTCACTGTTGCCATTCTCTGGACTTGTTCCACCACCTCAACGTCCTTCTTGTTTTGAGGGGCCCAGAACCGAAGACAGGGCTCAAGGTGTGGCCTCACCATGCCAAGTACAGAGGGGCAATCATTGCCCTATACCTGCTGGCCACAGAGCAGAAGCCAAAAATTACGTTCATTGCAACTACAAAGTGGGAAAAAAGATAGAATAGAGTGAAAAGTTGTTGCAGGAGATACCTCTTGGGGCACATCATATGTAGAGCAAGAGAATGGTCAAGATGAAGTTGTGACCATTTAGAAATCAAACTCAGCATACAGGTACTTTAAATAGTTTCAATATTTTGGCTTCTATGTAGTCACCTGTTACCTGCTTGTTTCAGTTACAAGAGAAAAAAAATTTCCTTCTTCAGTTCCTACCATAGCTCTAGTGCACCTCTGGAAGAGCAACTATAGTCTCTCTTTCTCCATGCATCATTGACAAAGTGGTCAGCTGAGTCCCCACCTGCTGATTCTTTATCAGTGGTTATAATGTGAGAAGCAGAAGGGAACACAGCTTGACCTGCAGAACCCAGGTTATTGGGTTCCCAGGTTACATGAATTCCTATTCGGAAAAACGATCCCTTTATTGATAATCTGAGCAAAACTGATAATGAGACAATAAAAAACAAATGGGAAACCCCTGCAGTCAACCATAAGGGGTTTCACCTGACTCCACAGAATATGCAGTAATGAGCAAAGAGATAAAGGGAGGATTCAGTGGGATCAAATCCAGTGGGATTGCACAGCAGGTATGTACTTCCTATATGGCAGAATATTTCAGAAAATTATGGAAGATGATCAATTATTAGTGTGCAGTTGGTATGAGAAAAACAAAGCTTGGACACAGATAAGATATTCTGCCTTGGTACTCACCTTAAAAGATTGCCCTTCTCTGGACATGCTAGAGAGGCAATATATCCTTCCTGTAGTGAAATGCCCAAAATTGGATGCAATACTTGAGATGCAGCCTCACCAGTACCGGAAATCCTATTTTCGGAGATTTTTAGTCATTATGGACAAATTGTTTCCCACTATATAAAATACTATAAATCCTGAATAATGACTTGCATTGTCTAAGAAAAAGTATTCAGGAAGCGCACACTCTAAAGATGTATCAGGAGTCCTGAGTGATTTCTGGTGTGTCTACATTAACATTTTCATTTGTTTAGCAAAACTTAGTATGTTTTGTTTCACACTGCAGAGCTGTCCTGGCTCTGAATCCCCTGCAGAGGAAACTAAATCAACAGACGTGTCCCAGGAATTCGACGCGTGTGCTCCAGCTGCTAAACAGCATTCAGTTCATGGGACCAGACTAGAGCTACCACAAAATGATCCTCCCTCCTTGCTACACCTCTGAAAATGTGGGTTGTGCGGAGGTCACAGCACCAATTGTTCATCTTTCTGAACCTGCTTTCACTGGGTCAAAATACTTAATATTGGCACAATAGCTGTGCTCCCCACTGAACCTATGGGCATAGCTGGAAAGTAAACTTAAGGAGGATTGTAGCATGTCTTGAGGATAGCTTAGGGAGCTGTCACCAAGGACGGCTCTCATACATGTAACATACTACTAGTACATAAGCAGCAACCCTCTTCCCAAAGGTTTTAGATAACAGCCAGGGTGGTAACAAAGCCCTTTGTCCTTACGCCTGTTCTGTTGAGAGATACATTTAGTGCAGGTAGCTGGGTGTGCAGTGGCAGTGCCAGCTGCAGGTTGAGCACTGGGTGGTCGGAGCCCAAGGTGGGAGGACCATCGTCTCCCTTTGCCCAACAAAGGGCACTGGGACCTGTGGCAAAGCCAGATGACTCAGAAACACAGCAGGAGATGGGGACTCAGCTGAAAGACCCCCATGCACATAGACTGTGAGGGCAAAAAGACCAGTTTCTCTTTTTTTGGGGGGTCCCTCCCCAGAGGCACAAGCTTGTGGTCTCATTCTGTTGCTGCACCATGATAAAATTAAAGGAACTGGGAGTTTGAGACTCTGCTATGTGAAATCTGGGGTCGAGCCAGTAAGGAAACCTGGCCTGACTGCGAGAGTGAGCTGTGTAGGGAATCAAGTGGGGCATCCATTGCCTTACTGGAGCCACCTGCTGAGAAGTGGCTTCAATCTCAGCAGCTAAAGTCACTGGTGGTGGGAGTGTGACTATTGGAGTGCCTCCTAAATGGTCAGACAGGGAAGTTTCCTTAACAGTTCTTATTAAGGATGCTGTTAAAGACCACAAATATGCCTTAATTTGCAGTATAAACATGCCAAGAGCATTTATACCCACAATTTGTTCCTTATGCCTGCTTCACATTTTTTTCCAGCCTTCCTTAGGCTAATCAGAGAGTAAATTCCTTGCCACTTTAGTGTCACTTCCTTACTGCAAGTGTAGGTCCAAGTCAGAGTTTTGTGTTTTAAACTGAATGTTTGGGAAAATGGACATTATGCTCATAGTTTTCTGTGTTTTGGGTAAGTCACACAAATTCTATGCATCCTTTTATCAGCTCTTTAAAATAAAGGCAATCTTTCTTCTAAACCTCTGTAAAGCAACCAAAAACTACCACAGAAATATTAAAGGAGAACAGTATCCCAAACACTTGAAGTTTCCCCATGAAAAAGTTAACAGATTTTGCATCTTCCTTGTTCTGTCCAAAAACTGCTTCAAGAAAATGACCCTATTTTCAGTCCTGAAAGTTTTGCCCTGGTTGAAAGACAAAAGCATAAAATTGTGCCAAAATGAAAAACATTTCAGGCTCTAATAAAAACATTTTTTGATTTTCCTATCAACATTATGGAGAGGTACTTTTTTTCCATTTTTTTCCATTTTCCATTTAATCCAGACAGTTTGCCCATTTCTCTGTCAGTACAGACACACACAAGATCAATTCAAATCTGTGCAGGATCTTTCTACCCACTGTGTTTAATTTTTCTGTCCAAGGTCATAATTTAAATAAATAAATAAAGCCCTTTTTTCCTTCATCTATGTTCCAAATTACAACTGCTTTCATGAAAAACAACAAAGGTTTTTCTGGGTAGCTTGCACCTTTAAACCTAGAAATTAATTACAGATAGCCACTCCTGCTGTCACGCCACCCTGCGTTTCCCCAGCTGAAGCCCAAATAACACAAAATCCAGTCAGAGGCCATTATAAAGCCATGTTTCGAACTCCTCATTGGTGAATGTTGTTTATTTTTTCAGCTTTAACCAAGTTCTTTATCATTTCAAATGCTTCTCTAAGTCACCTTGAAATCTTCCCTTTTGCAGAGAAAAATCCATCAGCATTTGCTTTCCCTCTCTTCATTTCCCCTGAACAAATATTACTCATTTATCTCAAACTGCCTTTTTCCAACAAGTCTTATAAAAAGTCACTCAAAAAAGTATAGCACAGATGTTCCACAAAAAAATCTTTGTTCAAAGATTTTTTACTTCCTTCTCAAATTCTGAACTTTCCCAGAGCTATTTTGAGGGCTGGGGATCTGTGCTCTTGTAGGGATGTGTATATACATATGTATATATATATTAATTGTGTCATAAATTTTTAAGTAGGCTCTTGGATGAACTCACTGGAGATTTCTCCCAGTGACTGGCCCTAAGCATTTGTCGTTCATTACACTTTCACTGCCACAACCTGCTAGAAACCTTCCAAGTTAGTTAAGACTTAGCTTAAGGCTCTTTTCACCCATGGCTGTCTCTAAACAAATTATGCATTTTGAATTGAAGGTGTTCCCTCCCTACAGCCATGCAAATTGTTTCTAATACTAAAACTGCCATTGGTAGCTAGGAAGATACTCCGTAATTGTTGCTTGTGATCTCTCTCACAGTGAGCAAATGACACTTTCAGACAGTAAAAGTCTGACATATATTCGGAGACTTCCAAAAATTTCTGTTGGGAGTTTTTTTACTTTCCAGTCTCCCTCTTCTCTCAGAAGGACAATTTGTGTACCATAAACATAGTCATCACTGGTCACTCGAGCTGAAACTCTGAGTAGAAGCAGGAGCCTCTTGCACCTGTATTTTTCCTGTTTGATTCCAACAGGATAAGCCTGTGAACATTGCTATGGTTGCACGTGGACACACACATGCATACACCCCATACTACAGCTACCATTTACCATTTTAAAAAGTAGCATTTGGGTACCGACTACAACAGCCTTCTGTGTATAGTGCAGAGAACTGTGGCACTTCTAACACCACTGTGTGGCAGGGATGCCACATTCTAAATGACCACCACCATATATGCACATACAAAACAAACTGGATATCATTATAAAAGTCTATGTGCAATTAAGAAGACTACTTTGACCTCAGGTTATTCAATTTCAGGAGTTTGGAGTTATATTCCTGACATTTTACAGTTAAGAAACACAGTCAAGCCTTAGCAGACGGTACAAAGTTTTTCTGTCATCTCATTTAGAAGCACAAAACTACTCTTTCGAGTAGTTTCCCAAAGAGCCTGGATAGGCCCTTAAAACAGGTAGCAGTAATGCAGACTGGAGCTGTGTCAGGGTAGCTTGGTTTCTGTGCTCACTTAGTTGTGTCACCTCTCTAGGAATCTCTCCAAACTGCCACCATGTGCCTATGGAGACAGTGGTGCCCACCACTACAGCTGGAGGGAGGTCTTTGTGCACTGCCCCATAGTCACAGAAACCTGAGCTGCAAGCTAAGAATAGCTCTCAACGCTCATGATTTGCTGAGTGCTTTATTGAAGATTGTCTTGGAAGAAACCATTAATCTTCACATAATTTCCATTTTAGAAATGGGTCTGAAAAAGCCGGTCATATAATTTTTCATCATATGGCTCTCTTCAGTCCCTTCCATTGAAACACAACTGGTTCTTAGCACTTTATTTCTTCCTGCTTTTTGGCTTCTTTAGTGGAGGCACTCCCTTTAACCATGTTAAAAGATTTTCATATTCTTTAAAGTTGGAAAGAAAACAAAGCAACAAACTCTTCATTGCTTCTTTTCTCTGATACTGGTTTTTAAAGAGATAATCTCATCTTCTAAACTGTTTGTTCAGACAGCTGTCCCTTATTATATGTCCAAAATTACTTGTGATTTTGTAGGTTGCAATTAAAAAAAATGGAAGAAGGAAGCAATCCTTTAAATAACTACAGAAATGTGTTGCCCTCTTTAGAGTGCTCATAGTTATTAACATTAGCAATGTCCTAGTCATTAAACCCCGGGATCAAAGCTCTTACCTTACAAGCTTCTTTTATCTCTAAAGACCTTTCTGATATACATGTCCTAAGTGCTCTGGGGAGATATAGAGGAGTCTCAGCATAGCCTGACTGCATTAATTATCTTGAATTTCCACCAGCCTGTCTACAATGGGGAGAGAGCTAAATTTTATACCTCCTTTCACCTTGCAAATCTCATGATGTATTAGGAGAGCAAAGAAGGCTTCAGTTTTAGACCACATTTACTGCTCAAGTTATCTTAAAGGTTCTTTGTGACAAGAAGTTGAATGGGGATGACCCAGAATCCATGGCAGCAGATGATTTAGAAATCCGGTCTCCAGCTGGTGTCTGGTAGCAATGGCTGTGTGAGATTCCCAGATCCTGACCTAAGGTTTTTATTAGAAGCAATATTTGCCATAATATTTCTCCAATATTCTTCTTTTCACAGGGTTTTTAACATCCAGAGTGTTGCGTACAAAAGACACTCAGAAATGAAGTCAATTTAACTACACATTGAGAAGATGCAATCTTTAGCTGAGCAGTACTCATTACCTGTGTTTTTTGGTACTACCACCTGACAGTGAATCTGAGTCCTAGGGTAAAAAATGAAGCCATGAATCTTCTGGTCATGAAGGAAGACAACATCAGTAACTCACATAACCATTTAGACCATGCTTGCATTCTTCTTCTCCTACATTCTATGTTCATCAAGTCCTTTTGCCGACCTGTGTAAATCAGTAGATTTAAAGACCATTTTGAACTGGGTTCTGAGCAACCTGGTCTAGTGGAAGGTGTCCCTGCCCATGATGGGGGAATTGGAACTAGGTGAACTTGAAGTCCCTTTCAACACAAATCATAAATTATGTGATTCTATTATTAAAGCAGGACATGGCACAGCATCTAATCATGTCTGGCATTCCAGTCCTAACATCCTTATATTTGAAAACAGATCCTGAACAGCAACTAGATCGTGAGCACAGCTACCGTGGTTTGATATAACAACACAGTTTTGCTTGTCTCTATTGACTTCTCATTGGTTTACCTTCTAATAATTTCCTACAATGCTAACCATTGAATACATTACCAATACCTCTAAATTACCTCTAAAGTACTCATTTTTTTCTGTCTTAGATATTTATACACTGAATTAAAATCACAGTAGGACACATATATCTTTGCTTCTACTTGTTGAGATTTAAGTTGCCTCTCTCATCTGCTGATAGATGCATGTACCATAATGCAAGCAGGATATTAAAAAGGTTATTCTTTTTCTTTCCCCTCTTTGAATAGCTTACCATTTTTTTAAGGATCAACTAACTCAAGTAGCTCTTCTGTATTCCTTTGCTAGCTTGCATCACGCTTTTTCAAGCATGACATGGCAACACAATTTAAAAATGAACGTGATCTTAAAGGTCTTTTCCAATCTCAACAAGTCTATGATTCTAAGAATGGCCATGATGAATCTGTTCTTTAAAAAAGACTAATCCACCATTTAGTCTGATTTCCCTTTTCTGGGTATAGTTTTGTTTTTGTTTTGTTTTGGTTTGTTTTTTTTTTAAGTGGGCAAATGGCAAAATGATTTAGGAGATTTCTGGAAAAAACAGTAATTCAAATACTTAGAACTCAGACCATGCCTATTAAAAATACTAGAAAGGTTAGGTTGATGTGCGTATCCCGAAGTAATGTGTATTTCAAGTGACTGTGTGCTATAGAGAGAATTCAGTTTCATTTGGGCACTAGTAGTGTTTCCACTAAAGAGAGTATGCTAAATCTCTTACTCTCCTCCTCTTCCAGCAGGAGAATGTGAGATACAAAACTAGTGGTGGCCCATTATTATCATCCATGCTGGGTCACCAGTGTTACACCTGTGCATTGTGAGAGCAAAGCTCCAGCAGTTCAACACGACAGCACATAACACTCTAGGCTCATAGATGGGGCTATCCAAGATCACGGGCAATGCTGGACCAGCCTCTGTGGTTGTTTCCATTTACACCAACAGCTCTCTGGTGTAAAAGTGCAATGGCTGCCCTAGACTTGATTTGAGATGAACATATCTTCATCAGCAAAGCATTTGACAGGGTGAAGTTAAACATAGGAATAAATGAAAGAATCAAAGAACAGATAACAGTGATCATGTTGAAGGTCATCTAGTTGGACATTCTTGCTCAAAGCAGGTCCGCTAGAGCAGCTCACCCATGACCATGTCCAGCCAGGTATCAAATATTTTCAAGGATGGAGACAACTGCTCTGGGCAACCTGTTGCGACAGGACACTTTAGTAGGATGGCACCTTGTATGCTTGCAAAACACGAGCAAATAAGTAGATAAAGCATGGGAAGAATTTCCAAGCAGGCACATTCATTCTCTTCTCTGGGAAACTATCCTCATCCAGACTATAAAAGTCTCAGGCTTAGCAGTTAGAAATTGTATGGAAATGGCTTCAGCAAATTTGTTCCAGGCCTACAGATCATTTGCAAAGAGTTTGTTCCACTGACTCCCCATTCACAGTCCATACTCTGATGTTTTGTTACACAATTCAACCTCTGTCTTTCTGGATGATTTGTGTAATTCTTCATCCCAGCACAAAATCTAAATAGGACATTTTGCACTATGTGAAGTATTCTCCTGGTAAATGTTTGTGCATTTCAGGCTGATGTTTGCTTTACACAGTAATAGAAGACCCCAAGCACTCAAATAATCATGAAAGGCAGACACAAATGGCTTGCAATCAAAACCAAATAAATCTGAATTCATATTCAAACATGAATAAATATTCACAGAAAAACTGATCCTAACCTTCACTGAGCACTCACTGATCAGTGTTTGGGAGGTGTATTTGCTCATGGTCCTTTCTGATCAATGCATGATTTTGAAAAATACCTTGCCTTTCTTCCACTTCTGCTTCTCATAATTTGTGGCAGTCAAGCTCACTAACAATAGCTGTAGGTTTGCCCTGAGTTGCTCCTACCCCATTTCCCACTCAGAGACCTTAAATGTGCAGATGCCTGAACTGTCAACGCAAGAGGAGAGACAAACCAACAAATACATACGTAGGCCTGCATTCATATGTAAAATTTACCTAAACTACCCCATTCTGTGATGAATTAGATGATGAATGCTCTTACTCTAATTGACACTAACAGAAGCTGCTAGATGAGCTGTGCAAACTTAAGCCTAACTTTGGGTATCTATTTTTGACATACTTTGCCAAAATCTCCAAGAAGAGAGAGAAACAACATGAACTGAGAAATGTGGTGTGAGCAACTGCTGCATTACTTGCAACAAAAACAATAGCAGCAACTTCACACCAGGCAGGAAGATTCCTCTTTATTTAAGGGCTTATGAAGAAAAAAGAGACAGAAAGACACTTCTTTAATTATTGCGCTTCTCAGAATACAAGTTTCAGAGGGCATTTTTAGAAGGCTTCTACAGTGTTACATGACATTACTGGCAATGTTGGCTGAGATCATTTAGAGTTAACACCAAAAAAATGAGAATTGACACATTTTTATTCTGATTTCTTCCCATAAAGCATAACAACCAGGGAGATCAACAGCACTTCCAGAGAAACAGTGAATAAACTGCATTTGATATTGGCTGCGTATTCACAGATGATGTTCAAATATTGTCCTGGACTATCCAAATATTTTGACAACATGACTGAACTGGAAGCATCTTTAGGTCAGCATGGATTGTACAATTTCACATTTCCCTCTTTCTGGTCATTTTGCAAGTAAGTTGTTTTCCTTCATTGCTTATTGAAATCAATGATATTTACAGCTTCCTTTAGCTTAGGAACATCCCTAGAGTGAACTTTCTCCTTGATATTTGCACACTTGTGTTTCTGTTCTCAATACAAACAAGGAATTATAGACATGTCTTTACAGAGGAAACCATAGAGATAATTTTCATTTTGGAGATTCAGAAAGGCTGGATTCTAGAAGGTGATTGTATCTGGGCCAGGCACCACATCCTTAGTAAGAGAACACAGGTGAAGAGGAGACGCCATCTCACATTTCTGTTATTACCTGTAGAATCTACATAGACAAGCTCAGCTGTTGAAACATTGAAAGTCTAATTGTAATTTACAGCTCCATCCTGGTGGGACTGAACCATGCAGTAACTCAGTGTGTGCACAGACGGGACTTCTGTCTTGCATCAGCTGCTGCAAAAATACACTTACTTTCTGTAATAACCTAACCTTTTTCCTGAGTGCCCACAACAGAGTGAAGAAATTGCATCTTGGGCACTGATCTTGCTACGTGAACAAGTCCTGAGTCTCCCATAACGCACACAAAGTCTCCTGAACTCCATAGCCAACTGGAGCTAAATTCTCTGGCCAGGTAACCCTGTTACTCTTCCTCATGGCAATGTGCTATACTTTGCTTCACATCCCTGCTGTGCCTGCAGGTGTGGGCAGACCACATCGGTGACTCCTGATCTTAGGGAGCTTTGCCTTGCAAATTGAAAAGACCAATTACCTGTTCTTCTGTTTTTTTTTTTTTTTCAGTGAAAACTTACTTCATCTGCTTAATTCATCATTAGAGAGCATATGAAAGCTGCTGTGAAGGGGAGAAGAAAAGGGAAGAAACAACTAATATGTGGAAAAGGTAAAGGAGAAGGAGCTTTTTTAAACTTGTTTCAAAATACAAGAGGAAATAGGCAGAAGGGAAAAAAATCCAAAGCATATAAAAAGCCACATCGAGGTAGGCAAAGTATAACTTATTTTTGGAATTCACTTTTCAGTAAGTCCACACCTGACTTTTAAAGATGAGTTATTTTGAATTTGAGAGCTTCCCTGGAGTGAATTGCATTAGTTTCTATGCAAGTTCACACTGAGAAAAAAATGTCAAAAAAACAGTGATCTATCAGTTATCATGAATATGAGCTTTAAGACTTCCTACAAAGCTGATTTTTCAGGCACATTGTGTAGATCTATTTCAGATTCTGTACTATTTAGCAGAAAAAGGAATTATGACCTTCTTTTTCATCAGTTTAGGTGCTAGTATTGTGTGCTTATTTCACATGCTAAAATTCCTAAGGACATTTTTGCTGAGTATAATAATACGGCAATGTAGCCACAGTAACTGTTTTTTATACAGCATGGAAAAAGCCACCTAAATTAATTTTATGAAAACCAGGTATCAAACTTTATTAAACTAATCACACATTTGCATTATCATTCAAATTCACTTTAAGTTATGCAAATGTAATTTTAATACACTAATCTATATTGCTTTATTTTAATGTATTTATTTATTTTATCAGAGACATGGAGGAGGGTTATAGTTTAAAACTTCAGAACTGAGAAAATTAATTTTTTACTGGGTAAAAAAAATAGTACAGTTTTATTTCCTTTCTTTTTTTGTCAATCACCTTCATATATTCCTGTCTTTAAAACAGCAAATGATCTTCCCTTGCTGTTAGAGTCAGAATAGATTTTTCTCTGTCTTGATCTCATCCAGGTTGCCTTGTGTGTGAATACATAGTAAGCAGGCTAAACGCTTCTCCATGGTACAAGAAGAGAGACAAAGGCTTGAACTGGCATCATGATCAGTCTCCAAAATAGCTTCTTCTTCAGGTCCAGAGGGAGAAAACAGGGCAGAAAAACCCTTTATTGCAAGTATCTACACTGTTTGCTTTTGTAGATGAATTTAAGGTAGCTTTTTAGGGGGTCAGTATTTAATTACTTTATGGACTGCTATCTGTATTGGAAAGGAAAGATGAACCAGTTATTTTTTAAAAAAAAATATTTTTAGCAAGAATTCCCATGCTTTGTTAAAAATGCCATGCTGTATATTGAGGAGAATCAAACAAAATGCAAGGCAAAAAGCCTTCTTGGTAAGAGATTGGAATGATACTTAAAATTAAGCAATGGATGTGATGAGACCACTTTCATTCTTGTATTATTACTTTTCACCCAGTTCCTTTAAATTCTGGAAGACACTGGAAAGTTCCCATGGAAATTGAACTTAATCTAAAGAACATTGCTTTATAGTATTTTTCTAAATTTTGGGTCATGTCATTGACTTCTATGGCTCAAAACTTCTGATAAAAACAAAATCCAAAACTTTAACCAAGTCCTGACACCCAAAACATCATTATTCAGAGAGACTACCTGATGGGTTTTTTGTGCCCTTGCTCTTATTTATATGAAGTAAGACACTGCAGACTTTGTACTCTGGCTTGTATTATTCAAGACACCAAAGATGACAGATGTTTTTTAGGCTGCAGTTAGCAAGCAGCATAGATTGAAATGTTTGGGTTTTTTTTTATTACTGCTTTTGATGCACACAAATCCTTTAAGAAGAATTTTACCAATTGTTCTATTATTGCATGTCCCCTCTCCCCTTCAGATGAATTATTCATACTTTGTTGTCATAGCAATCCTTTCTCTCTCTGAAATGCTTAATAACTAGTCTTGACTCCCAACTAGACAATGAATCAAGGTGTAACAAAAGCTTTGCTAACTAATGGGCTTGTGGCAGACATACTGTTTGTCTTCCATCTACACCTGCCTTGAGCGGTTGTCAGTCCAGTCCAGTGATATTAGTGATGACAGCAAAGATGCCTCTAAGGAATGCCCTTTACATAAGCTGGTCTCTTGGATAGCATCCATCTCCTTTGCAGAATGATGAGCCTCTACTTTTCTGTTAGCCCGACTTTCCAAAGCAGTGGTAGGCAGCCACTGCACTCTGCAGAGGACACCCTGCTGTGACAGATGGGGATGTAGGATTTAGTGGACATTAAGTATCACATAAAGTGTCAAATCTTAAAAGGGAAAAGGGTGACAGTGGCATTTTCACTGTTTTAAGTCTGTGTCTACATTACTCACCTGTGCTGATTTACTCTTTAACTATGTCCCGCAATGCAGACCAAGTAGATGTTGATCTAATTTGTCTATTTGCCCCAACCATTGTCATGACTGGCATGACTGATATTTTGCATCTGAGCACTGTGTTGGAGAGCATCGTAACCTTTCCATCTACCATACACCTGAGGAGGAAAAATCTGAGTGCAAGAAAGTATTCAGGAATATGCAGATCTGAACTTTTCTACCATTTTTGCAACAGTGCCTTTGGAGAATATTACACAGACAGAATAAACATTCCCCTTATCTTTTAATTTTCCTAGCAGAAAAATGTCTGCTTCCTTAGCAGTCACAGAGTGGGTCAGGTTGGAAGGGACCACAGCGGTTCATCTGGTCCAACCTCCCTGCTCAAGCAGGATCATCCTAGAGCATATGGCACAGGATTGTGTCCAGGTGGTTCTTGAATATCTCCAGTGAAGGAGACTCCACACCCTCTCTGGACAATCTGTTCCAATGTTCAGTCACCTGGACAGTAAGGAAGTTCTTCTTCATAGGTGGAATATCCTGTGCATCAGTTTTATCCCATTTTCTCTTGTCCTAATGCTTGGTACCAGCAAGAAGAGCCTGGCTGCATCCTCTTAGCACATCCATTCAGATACTTAGAGACCCCAGTGAGGTCCCCTCCCAGTCATCTCTTCTCAAGGCTGAGCAGGCAGAGCTCCCTCAGCCTTTCCTTCTAAGAGACATGCTCCAGTCCCTTGATTAACTTTGTAGCCCTTTGCTGGACCCACTCCAGAAGCTTCATGTCTGTCTTGTACTGAGGAGCCCAAACAACGGTGTCACCTCACACAAATGAAGAACTAAAGTCACATTAGAGAAGGCATTTTCCCTTTCTTTTATGGAACATTGGAAAGCCAGCTTGGGTGATGACCAGCAGCTGCAGGTGGTGCTCAGCTGGAAGATGGAAGAGATGAGAGAAGGAAAGCTGGAGTGACTTCTTCCTTACCTGCCTGGGTGTTGTGGAGCATCTTCCTCTTCTTTACAGCCTTCTTCTTCAGCCACCCAAGTTTTGGGAATGAGAAATTCTGCTTTGGGGGGAAAAACAAGGTGTAAGTACATTGGCTTGGGGGTCCTCCTGCCCAAGTCCATCTTCAGAAGTCACCAGGTATCTTGTGAACACGAACCCCCCAAAAGACCAAGATTCAGACACTTCCTCTGCCTCATCCTCATCTTCCTCTATCCCTCCTCTTCCTTCTGCTCCTCGCCTGTCCCTACTCCTCCTTCTCCTCTATAGCTCCTCCTTCTCTTGGAATCTCAGCCTCAGTGGTTCCTAGCTTCCAAGCCCAGTCTCACTACATCTGAACACAATTCATTTCCTGCTCACTTTTTTTTGAGGTCAGCTATAAGATACTTCAAAACTGATTCTGAGTTCTCTATGAGCATTCAACAGTCATTTCATTCAGTCTATCATTCCCCTGGCTTCATAGTTTATGGGAACCCTGTTGTACTGCATGCCATTCCTAAACCCGAGAAGGTGGTACTGTCCAAAAGAAGACAGGGATATAGCCCTGTTGTTTTAGTTTGCTTCGGTTCAGTGCAATTAACTTTATAATCCCCATGTGTACTCACATTGCAGTTTCACGTATGAGTTTCCCCTTGGCAGAAACAATGAACACTGTTGGTCTTAAGCAGTTGATATACTGGAACTCAGCCAGAGCTGTGTGTAAGTTGTGGATAAATGATCTACAGGTTATGTCACATTCTTCTGTAGTGTCCTGAATGGACAGTAAAAGGACCATCTCATGGTGTCAATATTGGCCAAAGTCCCTCTGATAGTTAATAAAAGCAATGTTCTGAAAATTTCATGTTTGGCCTGAAAGAGATAAATCAGCTAATGCAACAGTCTATGAACAGTATTTCTGGATGAAAGACCTGACAGAATTGTAAATCACTAGAGATTCTGATGATGGTTCTAATTCAAGAACAGCAGTCTAGTTTCTTGGAAGAGAGTTCATGGGAATAACAAAGGCTTATATTTTAGGACACCAGCTGCCTTCAAGCTTGGGTAAGGCATATGGGATGAATGTCTTATTTTTGTCCAGCCTGCTGGGATGACAAAACCCAACACCACTGGCCAACAAGGAGTAGCTTCCACGGAGGGATATGGAACAAGTTCTGCTATGCTGGCACAACTCCCATGAGGCAAAAGATGTCATTCAGGGAAGTGGTGCCAAACGCCAACAGACAATCTTCTTTTTCTTCACTTCTACTTGGAACGTGTGTAGGGGAGAGAAAGAGTGACTTTGCCAAAACAGGTATCAGAAAAACTGCTGGGGAGACCAGTTGTTGTCCCAAGAGATGGGCATGGGGGCACAGCACCTTTTCAAACTTATCCTTTCACATTTTCTTTTGGCTGTCATGACCTTATTTTACTGCTTTACCCTGGATTTTGCCTATAGTTTTGGCAGTGTCTACACATGAATTATTCTTTTCAGTCAGGAAAGGTCCAGCAAGCTTCTCCTAAGAAGGCTCTGCCCCTTTAAAACGTCTCATTTAATTTTCTATCCACATGGGGAGTGATACATTCAGCATCATTTATTCATCCAAAATTTGGTAAGTATATTTGATCTAACAAGTGCTTTATCTATTCAATGTCCTGTTGAAAATGTCTACTGAGTCCTTTCCAGCCCTCTGAGACACAAATATTTAATATAAAGCAGAATATGCATGACTAGGTTTGGGAATATTTTGTGACACCAGTGCTCATTATATGTGGCCTATGCCAAAAACTCCCTTATTTTAATATTTTGTCATAAATCATCATTTGCTGTTATGCATCTATTTTACTTCATGAAAGTGTAATGAATGGTCTCTGGGTTAGACTGAGTCTGACTTTTGTAGCTCATTAATATCAAAAGAAGTGAGGTAAAAGGAGAACAATACTTAAAAATAATTCTTCTGGCTCAGAAAAACATTGTAGAAGACGCAGATGTTTAAAAAATTATTTTCTTACTTTAATAGATATTTCAGAATTGTGAAGCAATAATTTTCCATGCAAAATAAAAAAAATAATATAGCATGCAATATGTAGCTGTGTGTCAATTTGAATGAATAATATGTTGTTTTCTAAATCACATAAAAATACAGGTCTTGCCCAGCAAAATGTACTAGCTGGTACGCTCCCTGGATGAATTCAGCTAGGCTCCCTAAACCATCTGTCATTACAAGAAGACAAGCTTAAGGTTTGTTGGACTACGCTTACCTGAAGAGCCAACATTCTCCTTCCGGCCCCATCCCCTACTTGAATTTTT
>VZRQ01009106.1:1915921-1964951 GCA_013397975.1 Machaerirhynchus nigripectus | reverse complement strand
TTTTTTTTTTTTTTTCCTGTTAGGCTTGCTTTCCTCCTTTTTTTCCCCCCCTTTTTCCTTTTTTTTTTTAACCTCAGGATCGTTTATGGGATAAAGTGCCAGGGTGGTTTTGCAATTCAGCTCTTGCTCCTGTTCTTCAGCATTCTACCATTGCAATACCTTGGTACACTGAGTGGTTATGAGATTTTTGTGATACAGTGAATTAAAAGGATATTTCTCTTCCTTTGAAGTAAGGTTTCCTGTTTCTTCTGTGGACCTTTCAATCTCTTGTAGGATCACTATCATGGGAAAGTACTGCAAGTAATCGCCTTTGCAGTGTGTCAGATGCAGTCCATCAATATCTTGGCCTTTGTTAATCCTCCCAGACAGTTCCAAAGCTGTAGGACTGAGATCGGAACTGAAGCCTGGAAACAAGATAGTCAATAGTTTCATATCGTTCTTTTGGTACTGTAGGGATGTGAACACAGGTCCACATTAGAAAACAGCCCTTCTGTGATCTGAAATGCTCTTGCCTTCCAAAATACACCTCAAAATATCTGTTATCCCATTTTTGTTTATAGGGAGCAACAAAGAATTAGAAATTCCTCCAAAGAATGGGCTACTTGTAAATGTAGAATACAGAAAAGCAGCACAGGCTCAGTACCTTTGTACTTCAAACAGACTCATGTTTTCTCAGTCTGAAGGAAAGGCCCCCATCTGTAGCAGCCCCTTATCTATGTGTGCTGTGGTTGAGTTGATAAAAACCCATTTTTAGGGGTTTGGGCTGGGGCTGAGTTGACTTTCTTCACAGTAGCTGGTATGGGACTATGTTTAGAATTTGTGCTGCAAGCAGTGCTGATAACACAGGGAGGTTTTAGTTTTTGCTGAGCAGGGTTTTCACTGAGTGGAGGCCTTTTCTGCCTCAGCAAATAGGCTGAGGATGCACAGGGACGCAGCCAGGACAGCTGACCCCAAGTGACGAAAGCGATATTCAGTAACATATGGCATCACCTTGAGCACATAAAGCTGGGAGAAGAGGGAGGATGGGGAGACATTTGGAGTGATGGCATTTATATTCCCAAGTAATACTTCCTGCTTTCCTGGGGATGGCTGAACACGTCTGCCCATGGGAAGCAGTGAATGAATTCCTTGGTTTGCTTTGCTTGCCTGTGTGACTTTTGCTTTACCTATTGAACTCTCTTTATCTCAACCCACAAATTTTCTCACTTGTACTGTCATATTTTCTCCCCATCCTGGCAGGCGGAAGTGAGCAAGTGGCTGTGTGGGACTTAATTGCCAAGTGGAATTAAACTACAACATCATGGAACAATCTGCTGAAAGAGACACTGCTGTTTTTGGAAACAAATGTGTCTGGTTCAAAATGAAAATGTTGTACACTGTTTCTCAGGACTTTTTCTGAAAACTTACTAATTACTTGATAAAATAAATCATACTGCTGTTTTCAGGGGAGACAGATGAGAGGGACACCTCGATTTTGTTCCCATTTCACACATCCATTTGACATAGTTTAAAACTACCATCTCTGGGACAGCCACAACACAGCCTGCAAGAGCTTGTGTGGACAGTTATCAGCATTAGTGACTCTAATCCAAGAAGCAATGCTTTGCCATGGGCACTCAAAGAGTCAACTTTAGGAAGAATGTCTCTGGTTATATTGCTAGAGGGCTGTGAGTGTGCAGCCCTCATCTCTCTTGTACTTTTGTAGAACACAGAAGCATGCTTGAGCCCCAGAAGAGGCTGCCAAGAGGCTGCCAGCAGCAGCAGCAGAGGACAGCAGGAATGCCAAGCTGCTGCTGAGTGCTCTTGAGCCCAGCACAGCTGAGCTCTCGAGCTGTGATTACCTCTTGGACCCATCTACATACCTGTCCTCCCACAGAGTTCAGATATAGACTTCCTTCTTATTTCTAGTAAAGAAAAAGGCTGCAGGCAGAAATGTATTCATAAACATAAGCTTTAGTCCTCAAGTCCCTCCTGAACTGACTGTTCTTATGACTTCTGCCTGCAAGACCTCTGCTGTTCCTTCCCTCTTTCTCTTGCCTCAAAGAAAAGCTCAGTGTTTTATACTTCTGAGTTAATGAGTTGGCCTGCCTGACCTGACTGTCAGGATGAATCAGCAGTTAGTTCTGCACCTCCATGCCATATTGACACTCTCTCTCAGGTGGATTTGGCATCATTTAATCATATTTTTTTCTGTATTAGTCCAGGTTCTCTCATACCTTAGAAGCTTAAGTTGATCATTAATGTTGTTTCACTTACAGTGGGTCTCATAGTCCAGCTTCAGCATGGTACTAGATGGATTTTGTTCTTTGTAATATCCTGAGTCAACAGCTACTGGTCGATGGGTAACTTTTTCTGTTCTTTTGCATATCTCTGCAAAGAGGATTCCAGAGTGGAAGCCTACGTTCAAAACCGATTCCTAATTTAAATTCCACATAATTTTATTAGCAAATATATATAAAATTAAAACTTAAATACTAGCAACTCACATCCATACCTGCATTTATTATAATTCATGAAATTATTTATATTAAATAAACATTAATATCGCTGTCGTACATGTGAACTGCTAAAGGCAAGTCTCTGAACCAGGTAATTCAGGAGTTATAGGCTCCTAGATCTGAATCTGCAGATATTTTGAGTGAGTTAAAAAGCTATAGACTCTTCTGCAACTGCAGGGGTAATATTTTCTGCATTTCTATTTGTTTAGTTACTTAAATTCAGTGGCTAATTTATTCATAGCTGAGAAAATTTTGGCTGCTGAAAAATGGGATAGCTTATTATCCCTCTTCCAATCCATAAATATAAATGAGGTGTAACAGGATGAGATCTGGTAGTTCTAAAATCATGACAGACATGATGATCAGAAACTATTAGTAAAATTTGTTAACTGCAGACAATACTTCCTTTGTTTAATGAATCAATTAGTTTTAAAACTCATTTCAATAAATGAATGTTTTCCCTAAGTAACCAGCTATTTAAGGTGGCTTAATTTAACTAAAACAAACAACTTTATAATGCTAGGTTTGTGCTTTTACTTGATTTGCAAATTCCATCCAATTGCATCTTGACAAGAAACACAAATATGAGCGTTATCATAAGAGGGTAAATAGTAAATGTATCTATCACCATTTTTCTAAATTACTTTTTAATCATAGTCCAACTGAATGTATATCAATCTGTACCCTGACTAAATGCATATGATATATTTACCTCACTAAAATAAGTACTTTACTTAGAATACAGGCTGTATTTAGGTGAAAATCAACACTCTCCCATGGTTACTAATCAGGAGGGTTCAATATTCCTTAGGGAAGGTGACTAATAAGTAAAAATGCAAACCAAGATTAAAATTGATTATTCAAAACTAATTTTCCTGTTTTCTGGTTTAAATGATGATTAAAATTGGTAATTCACAGTAGTCAACTCCTGCTTTATATTAGAAACACAGCTTTAATTGTTTTTCTGTGGTAGAATACATCACAAATGAAGAGAAAATCACTTGTTGTGATAATCTATCTATGTGGTAATTTTGAAGCACAAAGGACCCTTATACTGTTCTGGGGAAATTCTCCCGAATGGAACTTAGTGGGCTAGCATCTCTTAGGACTGGCACCAATCCAACATGATAGCATTATGCCGTAGACTTCTAGCTAATTGAAACCCAGCTTTAAGATCATTTACATGTATGTAATTCTTTAATTACCTAGAGCTCTTTGTAACACTAACACAACATCCTGCAATATTATTCACAAATCTCTCATTACTGTGGATGCTTACAAATAACATTGCATATGGACAGCTGCCAACTTCACTTGAGCCACTGAATTTTTCTGTCCATCATTCAATTTTCTTGGCATACATTCACAAAACAGGGGCATTTTAAAGGATGGTAACCTGCATTGTACTGCTTGAAAGAAAAACCTCTTTCATCTCAGTTGTTTCCTGATCACCTTTGTAAGAGAATCTCTCCCCTTTCCTCTTGCTCTTCTGAAGTGAAAGATAGCCAAAGTGTAGCCAGTTAAGGACTGAAGTGCCACCTCTGAAGATTGCTGAAGACTGTCACCTCCTATAGACCCACCTAATGACAATAATAGGGTTAAAAAAATTTGAAGTTACTGTCACAGTCTTGACAAGAGTCAAAATACATGGGATGAGTGTCCTGTTCAAATTTCAGCTTCCTTCCTCAGGTGCTCAATAAAACCATGAAAATGCTTTATCAGGCAGGGATTCTTCATACAGTGTAACAGCATATGCAATACATAAAAGGGGTAAGTTCAGCATACTCCAAAGAGGCAAAATAAACCCCACTGCAAGACAGTCGGTACATCTCTGCTATGCATGCAGTGGAGGACACATTAAATTAAGAAGGTACAAGTGCCCTAAGCATGGACCCACATTGTGCCTGCCCATTTGCCCTGACTTTTCCTGTCAGTGGTGGGGCTTGGAGACAGGAGAACTTTGTTATGGGGAACCTTTTATTTCTCTGTCCAAAACTCACACAGGGGTCACAGAGACCTCAGTACCATTGCACTCAAGTGCTGCAGAACAAACTCCTATCTGCTACTATTCCATGGGCATTCTTCTTTTTCCCTGCAGCTAGCCACCCTTGGAGAGTGACTTGCATCTTGGCTTTTCTTGAACAGAAAAGACTAAAAGAGAATGCTTTAATTTCGGGAAAAGAACACAAAATCAAAGTTTCACAGTGTTTTTCTCATTGCTCCCAGCAAATGATTAGGAGTCTTGCATCAACCACAGAGAAATCACTGAAGCAATATCAGAGTATTTGTCATGAGCTCCAATTCCATCACAGCCATCTGTACCCAATCTGTACTTAAACTACCCCTTCATTACATCAATCCCTCTTCTATGTAGATGCACATCTCCTACTTTGTAGGAGACAGTTCCTCTTAAACAAAGACTCAGATGCAATTCTCTGAGGCAGAAAAGAGGAAAATACACCCTGGATACTAGCTGCTTCAAATTTTCAGGAAAAAATTATTAACATTTAAATAATCTTGCCCTCTAGGCCATACACAACTGCACTTCAAAGCCAAGTAAAAAAGAGGCTGCTCCAAAACTTGCATCTGAATGCACGGAAAGACTAGCATGTGATCTCTGCAGCTCTGTGCTGGTGATATTTAATTTTTAGAGCGAGGAAAGGAGCATTTTTGTCCACATACACTTACAGCCCAGTCTGGGTCATAAATTAAAAGTCAGCCCCAAGTGTCCTTTGCAATATTATTCAGATGGGTGTAATAAAAACAGTAATGGCTTTTGCAATGATCTGTCTTGGTGTACAAGAAACAGAAATGTTACTGAATGTCCTGTACGTGTCTTACCATATCTAAGAAAAAAATCAGAATAGGAGCTATTTTATGCAAACTGGTTCATCCCCAGAAAATTCTGCTTTTCCCTCTGTCTCTTCTATCTTCATATCTTCAGTCTAATATTTAACAGAAATCTAAAAGAAAACTGGAATATTCTTCTGATAGGAAATTCTAAAATTTTGATACTTGATTTGTGTATAAATACCTGATGGGGGGACAGGAAGGAGTGAAAAAGAGGGAGACAGTGGTGCCTAGCAAGAGGACAGGAGGCAACTGGCACAAACTTACAGACAGGAAATTCAGCAATAAAAGTTTACTGTGAGAGTGGTCAAACACTGGCTGACTGGCACAGGCTGCCCAGAGAAATTGTAGAGTTTCCAGACTTAGATATGTTCAACACCCAAGTGACTGTTACTTTGAGCAACCTGTTCTAGCCTGGACCTGTTTCTGACCAGAGAACTCTAATGGTCTCTCCCAGCTTAACCTGCTCCATGATTTCAAAGTCTCAGCAAGCTTCTAAGGCAACACAGCAAAACATTCCACTGGAAGATTTACAATTGAAATAATCATGTCAGTATTCTTGTATAGAACCAGTCTCGTTTGTTGAATCTAACTGATAATTTTGTTTTCAAATCTTTTTGGTATTAAATTAAAATTACCCCTTCACTTGAGATTATCCTGGGGTAAAGTATTCCTGTTACTAGGTTCCTTTACCAATCCATCCTTTATTTTTATATCATGTGTCTTGTTAACATATGGCACAGCTAAACTATGGGAGAAAGACATAAATGATTGAGTACCCACACTGTAACTTTAAATTCATCATGCAAAATGACCAAAGCTATATAATTTCAATTTTCTTGATAGAAAAAAAAAATTAATATCTGGAAGCATGATTCTATTCCCTGTAGTTTTGAGAGTGGTCAAACACTGGCTGACTGGAAATTTTCTTGATAGAAAACAAAAAAAAAACCAAAACAAACAAACAAACAAAAAAAACAACAAACCACATAGATACAAGCTACTATAAACACTGGGTTAGCAAAGTGCAGTGGGAAACTGTAACAATCATTTCTGGAATCCTCTTGCCTACTTTGTCATGGAAAAGGGGTCACTTCAAATTTGGTAACTCCCACAAAGGTCTATGAAGAAAAATACTGGGGGGGGGGGTAGGGGGTGTCAATATCCCAATCCTACTGTGACCTGAAAGCTTGGTTATGTTGTATGTGGCAGAAGTTAGGAGCTAATAATAAGCTAGATCATCTATCCCATCTGGCAGCTCATATGTAAAATATTTGTTCCTGTCCACACTGACATAAAAATCTTAAGAATCGGTGGAGAATACACATCGCAGTGAAAAATGACAATTCAAATAGCTCCACAGCCAGATAAGTTGTCACAGTCCTGCTCCCCGCTCTGACACTTCGCAGGATGGCACTATTCCTTCTGCTGTAGTAGCACAAGGAGGCCACCCCAGTCAAAAGCAGCCCAGCAAAACAAAGAGAAGATCATTTTTCAAGCTAATCCATTCCCTGAACAGCAACTGCACATTCACAAGGAAGACAGCAGGACCACAGAGCCAGGGAGCACAAGGAGCAATGACAGCCTCAAATAGATCAGCCTAAGTGGCCGCTGAGCGGGTCTCTGCCTCACAAAACTCTGTGTGTGTTTGTGAAAGGGAGACCTTTACCTTTTCAAAGCAGAGAGCTGTTAATTAACTGGGCAAGTACTGGCACTGGGACTAAGTGAGAGAACAGGCACCTCTCAGGAAGTTTGGTTAAGAGAGAAATTGTGGAGAGGAAGATTAAATCTGTGTGTACCTCATGGAGGTCTTCAGATGGACTCTAAAAACTAGCATCCACAAGCGGTTTTCTCCACAGCACACAACCCAAGGTGTTAAATAAACACAAGCCCAGGATTCCTTATGAGGTGTACATGAGAAAAAGCTGCAGCAAGTTAGTTGAACTGAGGGGCAGACCCTCCTGGTTGAGTCTCTGGGAAGGCAAATGACACATAGCTCCTCTGCTTCTGTCTTTTAAAACTGTGCTGCTTACCTTGGATGTGCACAGTCACAGCATTTTCCTTTTACCTTGCCTGAGTCATTCATGATCTCAGGGCTCCAGCACAGACAGCATGGTATTTCTCACCCAAAGGCATGGCCAAGCTCCAAACTGTGACACAAAACAACCACATGAGCATCCCTGCTCCCAGCCTCTTCCCTGGAGTGAGCAAAGGGCAGCAGAGCAACTGCTGCTGCTGCTGCAGTCCTGATGGTACAGTGTGTGTGTGGGGGCATTTGCCATATCCTTAATGTACAGTATCTTTTTCAAATAGTAGAATCCTTTCTATATCTTCTGTGTCCATAAGCATATACAGTTTTTTGGAAATGGAATAAAAATCCCTAAGTACCTCAGAGAGACAAAAAATACTCAGCAATTGATCTTTTGTGACATTTATGTACACAACTAAAGATCAGCCACCATATTTAAACATAATGTACATTGTAGATATATTTTATTCCCCTGCCATTCTTGAGGAATGAAAGTGCTTCTTAGGACAGGTGTGAGAAATGAAAAGTGCTTGGATTTTGTAGAGAAAGATGGTTCTGAATAACATTAAATTTTAATAACTTGTGAGTTTTGTCATCAACAGAGCAGCAGTAGATGTGAGAAAGTAGGAGTAAGAACCACATGGAAATCTTTTTGCACATATTGCTCCTGTTTACTTTCATTTTTTCTCCCACCAATCTTTTTGAAGGATACTGCTGACTCCAAGTCTTCTGCTGTTGTGAGTCACATTGTGTTGATCACCTGCCAGCGTCCAGGAGATCTCTAGGCAAGTGGCATATGCAGTCTGAAAATAAGATCTGTTTGAATGGAAGAGCCAGCCTCTTTTGTAATTATTTTTTCTCCAGCACAGCAAGCAGAAGTAGGGATGATTTTTCTATGGCAGAGCTACCTAATTTAAAACGCATCTCCCTTTTTTCACCGCTTAATAATAAAGAAATACAGTACTGGTCTGCTTCCTAGTAGAAATTCAAACAAAAATAGGCTTGGTTATTGATTGTTCCTGTATAACCACCTGCTACAATTATCTTCCCCCATCCTGTTATTCTAAAGAGAAGAACAGGCAACTGCCAATTATACACTACCAAAACAGGAAATCTACACAACATGGGATGTGATGTTCCGTTCCAACAGCTGGACTTCACTTGACCAGTTGTGTGCTGAAGATCAGAGCAAGCAGATGATTGTTTAAACACATCTTCTTGTTCAGCTGGTCAATTATTCACAGTTACAGCAAAGCAGGAAAATGGTTTCTGTTAGTGTGAAGTGTGCATACACATTTATCAATGGCTTGCAGCGAGATCTGTGGCTATTTCTTCTCTCCTCTGTCCCCTGGCTTTCCTTCTACTCCTCACTCTTTGCTAGCCCAGGTTCACGTGGTCTGAGTAGCCTCCTGCTGCTGTGTAATGTGGAGCACGAGACCCTTGATCTCGGTTGAGTCCTCAAGGTTCTGCTGTTCACAGTTAAGGAATAGCTGCATTTTCTTCCCTGCTGTAAGCTACACTATCCTCCTTCCCTTGCAAGAAAGGTATTAAGATGGAGCTCCAGGTAAGTTAAACCATCCCCACCCTGCCATGGCCCCTCTGCACAGCTCAGGGCAGCCCACTGAAAGTTTGGCCCAAGACAGCAGGAGATGAGCATCTCAGCGTCTTTATGTACTCAGTAACTCCTGAAAATCAGAGCAGGAACAGTATTTTATCTTTAAACTCATGGCCCACCTAACTCTCTTTAAAAAAACAGACATTTTAAAATGTCTGTTGCCTTGCTTAACACAGCTTTTGTAAGTTCATTAGTGTTACAGTGTTCAGCTTCTGCAGTGTTGACAACCAGACACAAAGCAACCTACACAATTTTTTTAAGACCTGTTTTGACACAAAAAATCCCTATTAATTCACAATAATAATTTATTGCAGTCTCACACCTCAGCAGGAGGTCCTGTCATTGATAAGACTGAAAGCTCACTCATGTTTGTTTGAAGGTTTTGCAAAGCTTTTTACCTTTTTAATTTATTATTTAGGGAATACTGTAAGCGCAAAAGATTCTTTATGAAATACAGTAGAAGACGAGGTCTCTGGCACCAAAAGTCCTGTGATCTACTTCAAATACCATAAATGTAACACCAGTTTAGATGCAACTGTGTGCAAACATGTCAGGTATGTGGGAAAAACAATGTACAGGTTCTCATTAAAAGACAAAAAAGACTTAAACTCTCTGAAGACCTCCACTTATTTTCTTTCTGTTGAAATCATGCAATGATATATTCACAGATCTGTTTTTATACTAAAGCATTATTGAAAGCTGGCAGCATAGCACATTTTTTGCAACATTGCACTAACAGGCCAAAAGTTGAGCCTATTAAAAAGAAGAGAAATCCATACTGAGGCAATAGATTTCATATTTAAGTGTACTATGATTATAGAAACAAATAAAAAAAGGCTTCTTATCTCACATACATACTAGATGCAAGACTTCTAGAGGAAAAAAATAATCCTGAAGGTTTAATTGCATTCGTTGACTTGAAAGAGTGATTTCATGACAATAACATGTGGAAACAGCTATTCTAACTCCACTCTTCCACAAAGCTCTTTTCTGCTGTACTCCCTCCAGACCTGTAATAGTTATTATGTTTGATAGCTCCCCTTGCCAGAGGTTAGGATTTGGGGGTATGCATGTGCTGCTTCTGTTCTTCAGACTTTTTTTCACTTCAAATCACAGTTTATGCTGACTATTAATTGTGAATGTGCATCACACATTTAATCCTTAAAGACTCATGTCAACTACATGACAAGATAATATATAATATTTATTACATTATTATATGTTTTATATCTATCATAATATATTGTATACAGTCTTATCACAACCAATGGGAAAATTGTCCAACACTCACTTCCTGCAGAGCACAGCACAAAAGGGAAGAGTTGAGACAGAAAAACCATTCTAATGAACTACTCCTGAATCAGAAAAAATACACTATTAAGTGGCCTGATATTATATTAACAGCAATATTGAACTAAAAATTTGGACAGCTGAAATCCCTTCCCAAGACTGAAAAATAAATATGGCAAATGACTCTTGACCACATATCGTTATTCACTATTAAGTGGAAAAAGCAGACATCAGAATACCAATGGCTTTACCTTTTGATACACTCTTGAGAACCCTTTTTGTTTGCATTTAGATAAAAATGAGATTTTTTGGGAAAAGGCTGCATCATGCTCACTCTTTAGAAGCAGATTTCCTGGATTTCATATGAAGTAACAGGTTATTAGGAATTAAGTTGCTGTGAGTTCCAAAGGTCACAAATATTTCAGTCCTTCATTCAAACTAATGATGGGCACTGCTACAGACTAATGTATTTAAAAAAGAAAAAAAAAACCACAAAAACCACCAAAACCCAAACCAAACCCCTCCACCTTTCCCTGCATTAGAAACAACCATTTTAATTTTAGGTTCAATAGAGGTGGATCTTCAGTTGTTTTGCCTTAGAAATACTATTGGTTTGTTTGCTTGCTTGTTCGCATGGACACCAGTGACCAGCTTCTCTAATATTAGATTAGCAGAGGTGCAATGTAATTCTATTAAAGTAATTAAAGTAACTATAGATTCCCACTGCTGTAATGTCCGCCCTCCTAATAAAAACTTGTCTGTAGATTTTTATCTGTTCTTTAAATTTTAATAGGCAGAAACATATATATTAAAGAAACCTAAACCATAAGACTAAATAGTTTAGATAGAGTCAGTTTTATCTAGAAATCATTTTGCTGATCACCAGAGCACAATTTCATGAATGTACAAAGATTTAATTTTGTTCTTGCACAGCAGTGGGAAGTTTGCATGTAAATGAGCATTGCAAAACGTTACTACATGACAGAACATGTGTCAATTAGGCTTTTTCAGTGTAACCTGAAGATCGTGATGCAAACCATCATAAAGTGTCTTTACATCATATGGCTGGACTTCTGACGCTTTTGTGACAATAATTAGGCTGAACACAGCTTTGTAAGCAAGGAAGGGAAGGACATCTGGGATATAATTTTGTGTTAATCTTACTGCAATCAGCTGTGTAAATATAATGTTATTTCAGTATCTGTTCACCTTTTTTAAAAAGGTGGACTGTCAGAAATGTAGTAAGCTTTGGAGTAGCTGCATTTTACCCAACATTTTGAAGAAGAACCTGTAAAATGTTTTTTTTCTTGGTAGAGATCCAAGAAGACACTAAATTGTATTCTTGGCTGTCTGGCATGGAAACAATCTTAATATGAACATTTCATATATTTTTCGTTACACACATACCCCTTTGCTTTGTTGTTTTAGGGCCATCTACGCAGGAAGACAAACTACCTGTTTACCTTGAACCAGCTGTTTGACTAAGAGAATACTAAGGCACCTGACCTTTATCATAAAGTTTGGATGAAGAAAAACCTAATTCTCAAGTATTATGTCAGATGCACACCCCAGGAGTTGGGGCCAATTCTAAGGGAGATCAAAGATCACACTTCTGATCTTGTACAATTTTAAAAGAGTGATAATTTACTCCTGATATGTATTTTCTGCCTCCCTGCTAAATTGTTTTAATCAGTTTCTCACTCTCTAATCCTTAATTTTCTTAATAACTTCTTGTGAGAAATTCTGCCTTGTCTTAATGCCATCTTTTTCATCTGCACAATTAAGATTAAATTATCAGATTTAATCACATATTACTCACATTACACAGATCTGGATATCATTTACAAGGATCCCTATCGAATCTAAAAACCTTAAGAAAATCAATAGAGTTGGGATTTTTTTTAATAAGTGATAACAAGTAAGGACACGGGCAGCACTGACTTGGCATGGAACAGCAACAGGCACCAACTGGCATTAACATTCCTGATGCTTTGAGCTTCTGACCTTGTGCATTTTGACTGGCTGTCCATTTTGGTGCTTGTACTATGATTAATGAGCTTGTTAAATAGCAGGAGGGTATACAAAGGTGATGAATTTTGAGAATTTCAGACTTCAGGAAAAATCTTTGAAATTTAACTGACATCTTGATCTTCTGGGAGAAAAATATCAGTAACCAGAAACAGTTAGGTTAAGACATGACTTGCACAACTCATTTGCTTTGTGACCTCATTGAGCTTCATCACAAAAATTACAAGAAGATAGTTCTCATAAAATTCTGCTGCTCATAGACAATGGTTTTAAAGGCTCAGAATTCATGCCAAAAGAATGGTCTGTAGGCGTAATGAGAAAATCAAACTGGAAAAAAGGTCATAATTTTAGTTGTAAAACCTAAGAACTGACTTTTTTTACCCCTTTATTTCCTCCTAGAACACAGAATAATAGTGAAAATAATAATTTTTCAAGCATCCTCAACAGACTGAGTTTGTTAACTTGTTAATATTTATTGTGTAACAGAAGAATAAACGTCATTCTTTGTATCAAGCTTCACATCTTAAAGAACAGCATGTAGGTGTTTTAAAGGAGTCATAAAGACCAGGTCTAGAACTATTTATCATGTTTTAATTTCCCCTTTCAAAATAACATCAGTCATAACATCAGTACTGAACTACTAAGTATTATATATATCGTCTGGTACTCTCACCTTTTATCATGGTAGTATGGTCCACTGGTGTGTTAATACAAAGCAATCCCACAGACTCATAGTAGCATTTTATCCCAGTAAAAATTCCTGCCAAGAGTAGAAAATCAAAACATAAAATAATATTTCTAATGGGCGTGTCTGAACTTTTATTTGATTTTACCATTTCTGTGTATGTTTTAGGGCAAATACAGTGCTTACAGAAATGCAATGCACAAAGCTTCTAGTGTTTGGTGAGAATGCCTCACCAGTCTTGAACAATTCTGTACAAAGAACACATGATCACTGTTCTTGAAGTGCCAAATCTAATCTAAGGTCTATATTTTGCTCAACTTCTGGTTAGCTTTGATGTGTCACAGCAGACCAGCAGGTATCACTAAAACACAAAACATCACAAATTATATTGGCAGTTCAGCTTCCTGAAACAGAAGATCCCATGGCGAGATGAAATTTCTATTCTAAATTATCACACACTCATCATAGCACTGTAATCTGTGATTAAAGTTTTAATCTATGTATTTTATCTGGGTTTTATAAAACAACTTGCCCACTAAGAGCAAAGCCCTTATCTCTCAGATGGACAGATTGAGAACAACAAAAGGGTGGGCAAGCTCTACAATTATATCATTACATCAATAACAAGAGGAAAATCAATTGGCTTCAATAAAATAAAAAAAAAAATTTAGTTAATCATCTCACCGAGTTTATGATTTCTAAATATTTTCTTTGAATTTTCCTGTCCTTGAAGAACTCAGTTTTTCTTAGGCCATACAGGAAAGAAGGCTCTTCTCTACATTACTTTCAACATAGGCAAGTAATCCCAGAATCACAGAAACAATTAGGCTGGAACAGACCATACAGCATACAGGTCATAGGCTGAGTCCAACCAAACAGACCATGGCAGTGAGTGCCATGTTCAGTCTTTCCCTAAACACCTCCAGGGACTCCACCACCTCCCCAAGCAGCCCATTGTAATGTCTAATCACCCTTTCTGTGAAGAAATTCTTCCTAATGTCCAAGTAAAACCTCCCCTGGCACAATGTAAGACTATATCCTCTCATCCAGTTGTTGGTTGCCTGGGAGAAGAGACTGATCCCCACCTGGATATACCTTCTTTCCAGGTTGTTGTAGAGAGCAGTAAGGTCTCCCCTGGGCCTTCTTCAGGTCCCTCAGCTGGTCCTCATCAGACTTTTGCTCCAGACCCTTCACCAGCTTTTTTGCCCTTCTCTGGACAAGCTTCAGAACCTCAATGTCCTTCCTGCGTTGAGGGGCCCAGAGCTGGAGACAGAACTCAAGGGGTGACCTCACCAGTGCCTGCTCTAATGAGCTACTGAAAACTTCCCCCATTACATTCTCATGAAATTTCCATCTCAGTTTCCAATCCAAATAATTTTAGACAAGTTCAGATACATAATCTTAGATGTGCTAAGCCATATGAACAGGGTTTTTTAAACTTCAGATTGGAAGGACTAAGACCTCCTTAAAACACAAATTTAAAAATTGATAAAACTGTCACAGTTCATCTTCCTGAAACTAGCATTTTCTCTTCTACTTAGCAAACTTCCAGCATTTTATGTCAGTCTGTTCAAAAGATAAGATTCTTTCCATCTCTCACAGACATTACATATTCCATCATATTCATTAAACACATGAAGAATGTAAAAAATATTTTTTGTTGCTATTGTCTTTCCCTTCCTCTAGCAAGCTCTATAGAGGGAGTGTCCATGTGGTTTTCCTGTGGAGCTGGGTATCTCAATTCTTTCCTGTCAACATGGATTTCTTAACTGACTGTAACAAAAGCAGTTCTGAGTCTTAGTTTGGGGTGCAGATAAATGATAAATGTTTGGTGTATCTATATTTGGAGTGGGGGGTTATGCACAAAGATTACCCCACCTCTGCCCCTCCAAAATATGTCATATATGATGCTGTACAGGGATTTTTGATTTCAAGAGCAAGAAGAAAAAGAAAACAGTATTGCTTGCCCTTTTCAATATTTACATCAAAACCAAACAGGCTATGATTTATGGAGAGAAACTGTATTTGGGTACATGACTCCAAAAGTCTTTGAAGTGTTTCTAGCAAACCCTTGTGAAAGAGATCAATATCAAGCAGCAAAGATGGAATTTTCAGTTCTACTAACGCTTTAAGCTCATAATCCATTTGAAGGAAAAGTATGTCTAAATTTCTGTTCTAGTTAAGTAGCCCTCCCCTCTGGCTTTGTAGGGCTCAGGCGCCTGCTGTGCTTACTCCAAATCAGCAAACCTAAAAAAATCTCATCTGCCTGCTCTAGATTCCCAGGAATTTGTATTCTGAAAGTTGGATTTTTCAGTACTGCTTCAGACAAATCCCTACAGAAACTATGCTTCAGGGTTCGGGATTTCACTTAAGAACTTTATAAAAAAATTTTTCCTCCACCCCCTGGCTTACATCTCCATGTTTTAGAAACCACCAGAACCCAAAGTAGCAGAGGACTTTAATGTTTGCTTATTGCTAGAAAATCTAGTTTGCGAGACCCTGGTGTCTTTTGGCTATTTCTACTTATTGTTGCTGTTTAATTAGCAAAACGAAAATCCACCCAGACCCCTGGCAGAACTTCTCCATTTATTCCAGATTACAACATTTTTGTTTCTCTTTTCGGCCTGTTTTTGTCTGAAAGACATGAGGACTCGCTGAACTTTAACAAATCTGTTTCTGAACAAACAGGAGGCAGTCATTTGTCAATGAGTATCAAACACAAGTATCAACTGCATGCACTGAGGACCACCTTTCCCAAAAGCAACCTGTCATCCTCTGCTGCAGTCTATCACAAATAATCATATGACAGAAACATGGTATCATGCCACGTCTGTTCTAATAGATGTCTTTCTAAAGTATAGAGTAAATTTTTGCTTGTCTTTCAAATAATCTAACACCAGAAATGAATTTCAGACCCAGGAATATTGTATACAGGAAGAATCAAGCATGGTGCCTAATCCTTTGCATAGGCCCTTCCCAAAAAATGCACATATACATTGAGTATTAGTAATTGCCAGTTACATTTAAGCTGTGTTCAAGATAATTTGCATTTGAAGGGTAAGGACTTCCTACTGTGCAGAGGAGAGGCATCATATTCCCAGGGTTGAACAAGATTCATCCACCCTACCTGTAGATGGAAATGGAAGGAGCTGATTGATCTCTCATTTTTATTTCCTCCACTTGCTTGACACTTTCTAATTTCCATCTCTACAATCATGGGGAGATTGGTCTAATCTCGTGCTGGCCATGTGAAAGGAGGTTTGGGCCTTCTTCTATCTGTCATATCATGTATTCACATAAGGCAGGAGGAGTACAGGTGGGAATGAAGCATATCGTCAAGGGATACTGACATTTATGATTGTACTAGTTTGAAAGCAAACCAGTGGGAGACACTAAGTCAGAAAAACAATTTAATAGGAAAATTAAAAATAAAGACATAAAACACTGGTTTAAACGGTTTAAACTGACAGAGTCAGGATACAATCTGACACCCTGTCGGTCAGGGGGTTGGTAGCAGTCCAATTAAATGGTGGCTGCAGTCCTCCTGGAATGATGGTTCTGTTGAAGCAGTGATCCTGTAGAAGGGTCTGGTCTTCCTCTGGGCATCCAGTGGAAAAGGCTGTCTGTGGTGTTCCAAACCTCCGAGCATATACAGATGGGAGCGCTCAGTTCTTCCTCCTGGGCAGCGCATCTCACAATGGGATGGTGAATCATGTGGCAAGGCATTGATGGGCCCATTAAAAGGAGACAGTCAGGAGGGAGGAGGCAAGGAACACTGCCCCACCTGGTTTCAACAGCTCATGAAGATGCTAATAGAATACACTGCAACCCAGAAAAATGATCAATACTGAAAAATATGCTGAACATGAATTTGATTTGGAGTCTGTTTAAACCTCACCATGTCTCTGTCTTAATGTACAATTAGCAGGTGAAAACATCATGATCTTACACGGTTCCATTTCACTCACTCACAAAAATTCTCTTTTAAGAAAATAATTTTGTGCGATATTTAAAACGTACACGTATGTATATTTAAGCAGTTGCCAAAAGCATTTATGAGAATCTTAAAAAGTCTAAACTCCTAAATGTCTTTTGACTCAACAGGAATTAAATAATCATGAGCTTTTAAAAAAATCCCCCTTCATGATTCTATTCACATTTATGAGCATAAAAATTAGACATTAGGCAAAATATTTTCTGATGAATTTTCAAGAGTAGTATTAAAAAATGGATGACTGAAAGGTCACAAATCAACACTTCCTGGCTATGGCAATGACTCAGTAGAAACCTTGGATTCAACTTTCCTGCCCTGTCGCAGCTGTTTGAGCCATCATGTTCCACCTTCCATGAGAGTATCTTGTCTGATAAGCCATGGCATATGCTATTGTTTTATATGATATGCATGTGTCAGTGTGAGGAAGAGTGACCTGCTCATTTGTCTTGATTAGTATGCTCACTGCATAGCTAAAATCAGTGAGATTAGAGTGCTCCTCTTTTTAAGTAGAGAAAGAAAACATGCCTGAGCAAAGCAGAATGAGAGAGAGGCCATCTCCCTTGCATGTCCATGGCCTCTCTGAGCAAACACACGCTCACAGTCTGCAGGAAAAAGGGAAAAGTGAATCAAGGAGCCTTGCACCAATTGTGAACCATTTCTTAGTGTAAAAGCACAGTGACAACTAGCTGTTTCAAGGTATTTGCTGCCTGCCTTAGACAAGAACAAAAATATAATAAACAATTCGGGGGAAATCAGGGACTTTGACACTAAAGGACATCTTAAAACATTTTCTCCTTATGAAAAAAAATAAGGAAAAACTTTCTTTTTGGTTTAATCACAACCAATTGCACTTGGTGGCATTTTTTTTTTGGCAGCTGAACTAAGAAATCAACAATTGCTCTATATATTGTACAGTACAGTACATTGCTGCACCATTCTGAATACCTTTTAAGTTATGGCACTTACCTGCTGAGGTAGATTTAGAGAAATGGGGGGTTGTATTTTTCTTTCTAAGTCAATAAAATTCCAAGGGAAAGAGGAATGTTTTATGTGACAGAAATTCCCAGATTGAAATCCCTAAACCTTTCCATTAATTTATCAACCAAGCAGAATTTATGAGGAATCTAAATTGGAAATGAGATGTGTATCTTAATGGTCTGTTTCCCCTGTAAGCAAATGAATAAATAAATAAATCACACCACTCTTGTGGACAAAATGCAAAGTTACTTCCATGTTTCTATTCAAGCTCTAAATACTTGCAAATCATGATGTGAACAAGGGAAAAGAAGGGTGATAGAAAACGTCATATACCCATGATTCAGTATGCAAGAAAAAGAATCCATTTGTTCATAAAATGGAAAGTAATAAAGACCATTAGAAGGATAAAGCACTTTAAGGAACAAATCACAGATTTTAGAACCCTCTATACTGCTTGGGTTAAGATGTAGAGAATGTTATTCAGCAGGTGTGGAATGCTGCACACTACACACACTGAAAAAGCAGTATAACTCCTTATTACTACAGGGCTCTGTAGCATTGGGGAACAAAGCCAACAGACCCCATTGTACATCCAAAGAAGATTGGTTTATTGTCAGAAATCGCCCCCTCTTTACACCCTTAATCTCAACGGAGCACAACCCAAACCAGGCCGAAGCCCAACAGAACTCAACAGCAGAAGGGCTCCCATTGGCTGGCACAGCCGCAGTGCCGCTGCCCACGCGTCCTGTCACCCAATCAGCTTCCCCTTCGTGTGCTCTCCTCCCGTTCCTCCAGCCAATCACAATCTCCCTTCCAACTGTCACTCAGCTGCGTCTCACCCCGCAGCCAACTCCCAACTGCCCAGCCCGCAGCTGTGCCTTCCCCACCGGGCCTGCTGGTCAGCACAAGCCTTGACCACTTTAACAAATATAACCCCATATTCCACGGGGCCTTCAGATCAAAACAACTTGGTGTATTTAGATTTTCATGATAAAGTAATATTAGAATTGAAATCCTGAGTTAACAAGGATGTGCATGATGACCTAACCAAAAGAAATGACTGCAGGGAGCTGTAGCAAGAAATCATGTCATATCTACATCTCCATAACTCATAAAATTAAAAATGTAATCTACTTTTACACAAAAGTTGCTATTCCAAAATATTTCCTTATTTTATTTTCTTTTAAATGCTGGCTTTCCAGGAACATAATCTTTTATACTACAGCTGATCAAACGTAAATATGTTTCTATAACTAGAATGTTTGGAACCTGCTACGAAAATTGACCTCCAAACCCCACTTATGAGTACTGGACATGCATAAGCGCTCCACACCAACACAGAGCATGTTCATTTAATGCTTACATTATAAGGACTGTGCTAACAACATAAACTGAAATCAAACCTTTTTACAACCCACCTCCATCTGAACAGTCATAAATTGAAATAACTGTAGAAGAGATGCACTCAATCAGTTTCAGCTCGAGTCTCTGACCTGATTATGTTATGCAGGTCAATATACATTCTCTTAATTAAAAGTGGTTCAGTGAACACTTGTGGTAAGAAAAAGGGAGACTATTGTCCTCTTATTGCTCCCCTCGATATTACTAGGGAAACAATAGAAAGTAAATGAATGGGGGAAAACAACAACTAAAGACAAAGCTGCTGTGTTATGTTATCAGAGTGTTCTCCTACGTTGAGAAAACAAGCAGAAAAAAAGTGGCATTATTTTTCCCTTGATGACCAACTCTGGAGCTTAAAACCACACAAAAATGCATAGTACCTCTGAGGAAAACCAAATGCTACACTTAACCATGTACCACAAATCACCATAAACAACAGGAAGGCACCTGCTGAAAAACTGCAGTTTGACAGTTGAAGCATTGAGCCCAAGGCCTGCTACCACCTTCACTTCTCTCAATTTCACATGTGCCTGATGTGGTTTCTGCACAGCTCAGAAGGAGTTGTGCTTTGATTTGGTTTTATTTTTTGCGTTCTTTTTTCTCAATTCTCTTAAGTTTCCTTGTCCCTTTCTACCTCTTTCCTAACCAGTCTGTCACAGTGACATCCACTGAAGTCATCACACAGTGGTCATTGGCACACACAGCACATAAATGGATTCCATGGGGGAATGTTTTCAGTGAAGGGTTACCACACAAAGACTGAGTTTGCAAGGCTGCAAAGAGCTGATAATGGTGTTCAAAAGCTTTAATTACATTTTTGGCTTTCACTCAGGGTAACACAGATCCTTCGAGGAGAAGACGTGATGGACTGGAAGAGTCACTGGGCAGTGGCATAGAATCTGAATCAGGAGGGGAAAAAGTATCTACAGTTGGTTTGTGTTATTTCTTTTCCCTCTCAGAGTCAGGATATGGATTACAAAGGATTTCTGTTTCAGAGGGAATAAAACATCTTCTGTCCTGCTAGCAAGCATTGGTACAGACAGGATTTGGATAATCCCAGGTATTTATTCCCAAGATAGCTGCATGCATATGGTAGAGACACTCTTATTTTAGCCCATTTCGATGATTTGATCAATTCTGGACCTGGGAATAGAAGGAGGACCTGAGAAACTATCAGCCAGTCAGCCTCACCTTCAGTCCTGGAAAGGTGAGGGAACAGATCATTACAGAGGTAATCACCAAGCACATATAAGAAAAGGTCATCAGGAGTAGCTAGCATGAATTCATCAAGGATAAGTCATGTGGGACCAATATGATAGCCATCTATGATGACAGGGCAGGATGGCTTGATGGGGGGAAGAGCAGTGGATGCTGTCTGACTTCAGCAAGGTTTTTGATGCTTTCTCCCATAGCAACCTCATAGGTAAGGTCAGAAAATGTGGCTTGGATAAATGGAGAGTCAGGTGGATCAAGAACTGGCTGAATGGCAGAGCTCAGAGGGTTATGATGAGTGAAGTAGACCCAGTTGGATGCCTGTAGTCAATAGCATTCCCCAGGGACTAACACTGAGTCCAGTCTTACCTGGATGAAGAGATAGAAAACACCCTAAGCGATTTTGCTGATGATACAAAACTGGGGGGACTGGCTGATACACCTGAAGGCTCTGCTGCCATTCCGTGGGACCTTGATAGGCTGGAGAGATGGGCAGAGAGAAACCTGATGAGATTGAACAAGGACAAGTGCTGGGTTCTGCACGTGGGGAGGAATAACCTCAAGGACCAGCACAGACTGGGGGCTGACCACCTAGAGAGCAGCTCTGCTGAGGAGGACTGGGAGTATTGGTGGGTGACAAGCTGACCACGAGCCAGCAGTGCCTTTGTGGCCAGGAGAGCCAATGGGATCCCGGGGTGCACTGGGAAGGGTGTGGCCAGCAGGCTGAGGGAGGTGATCCTTCCCCTCTAGTCAGCCCTAGGGAGGCCACAAATGGGGTATTGTGTTCAGTTCTGGTCTCCACAGCGTAAGAAAGAGAAAAACCTACTGGAGAGGGTCCAGTGGAGGGGCACAAAGGTGATGAGGAATCTGGAGCATCTCTCTTTTGAGGAGAGACTGCAGGAACTGGGCCTGTTTGGTTTAGAGAAAAGAAGACAGAGGGAACCTCATCAATACATACAAGTATGTCAAAGGCAGGCGCCAAGAGGATGGTGCCAGACTCTTTTCTGTGGTGCTCAGTGATAAGACAAGAAGTAATGTGCATACGCTAAAGCACAAGAAGTTCCAACTCAACATGAGGAAGAACTTCTTTACATTGAGGGTAGCAGAACACTGGAATAGGCTGCTCAGGGGTGGTGTGGATTTTCCCTCTCTGGAGACATTTAAAACCCACCTGGCTATGGTCCTGTGTAACCAGGTCTAGATGACCCTGCCTTGGCAGGGCGTTAGGACTATGTTATCTCCAGAGGTCACTTCCAACCCTAACAATTCCATGATTCTGTAGTATTATTTAGAAAAAGGTCATTTAAATTCACCTTCATACACAGAAGCAAATTAAAATAAACAAATTAAAAGCATTGAAATGATATTTGGGGCAGATCACACTGGAACACAAATCAGACTCCCTCGTGTTGTGGTGACTGCTGCAAGGCTTGTACAGATAAATATGATGATGACTGATGGCTCTGCATCTTGCCTTCCAGAAACCCTGCCAAGTCCTACTGACACTCTCTGCCCTCTCTCCCCTGGGCTCCTCCAATCTAACAACCCTTAAGTCTAAACAGTTTAGAGAAGTTTCCATTCCAATCAATTGAAGCATATATACTTTTGTCTTATTTAGTTTTTTGTTTAGTTTTGTTTTTTTTTTTTTTTACATTCATGAATGATCTTCTATTAGATTACAATGGTTTCTTCCATATTTGCACAGTGATTTTTGGAAAACACTATAAGCCTGAGATATTTCACAAATACATAGTGTGATTTTCACCAAATAGCAAGAAAATTAATAACTATTTACTTCTAAATGAAACTCAGAAAGATGGTCCCCATCCCACCTGGAAACAGCTGCAAAAAGCAGCACATTGCCAAGAAAACATGATATTATATGTGAAAGAAGAGCCACAGGCAGTGGAAAGTAAATGAGTAAATCTTAGGGTGTATGTTTTTTCAGTATAGAGCTATGTGAAGTAAAAGCACAAACAAATAAATGGGAAAATAAAAATTTCATTAAACTACTATGGGAAAACTTCTTGCCTTTTCGTTTTTTAATAATGACTAATATTTCTTGCTCCCATTGTGGAAGATAGGGACCAGTGAATAGAGGAGAAGGAAGTAAGTTTCTATTTTAATCAGTGCATATTTCTTCAAGTAAGCATCTTTACTGAAATTGGCCAAGGCAGAAAAATAGCAGACATGCAAACTGAGATCTGGGAAATTCTAGTTTTAATATAGATGAAAAGAACTTTTGGTCTTCAACCTTATTTCTCTGAAGCAAAGGAATGTAGGGGAATGCTTGTCTAGCACACCGGGAGCATCCACATCTCTGCCTTGGCACTTTCCCTGCACTGGGGAAGACATTAGTGAAAAATTATCTAAACCTTCACAATCATCTCCTTTTTACAGGAAAGCCACTCACTACTGAGGATTTGACAATAACCTGTGTTTTCCAGCAGCTCAACTCTTGTGTTTTGGTATGGCATTTATTTTTAATTTTCTTTCTAAGAGTGGTGGGCTTGGGAGACATAGAAAGGTCCTAGAGAAGACAGTCAGTGTAATTTTGTTATCTACTAGCCCTTCTGGGCCTATATGTTTTCACAATTCAGTTTGTCTCAGTGAAGATTGAGCAGAAAAGCAGCTACACAAACAGATACCTGTCCCACTATCTTGTCAGCAGCTTTTGGTCTTGCCAGGAACAAGAGAATCATTAGCAAAGACTAAATACAGATGTATTGAGCAAGAAAAGATAGGAAAAACTCCCCATATATTCAATCTTCACTACTCAAATAAGCAATTTACACAAATAATGCATCTCTGGTTCTCCAGGCTACAAAACCGTGTCTGATATCATGTTAGTTCATATGACTTCTATAAGCCATCTAGGTTTCCCACCACATTTATCATATTAAATCCAGAGCAATTACTTCTCATTCTTCAAATATGACCTACTTTTCCACATAAGATAAACCTTTTGCAAAGCAGTCGATTAAGAGTGATAAGAAACTTCAGACTTTGCTGATGTTGTCAAACAGGATGCTAATTTGAGCTATTTCTGGTGATAGCAGTTTCTTATTTTCTTTGTTCTTTCTTTCTTTCAGTCAGTGTCAACATTTAGCCACATGAAACCCAGACTAAATGCAAACAATCCTAATCCAATGCTAACACAGAGGGCCTTTTCCCCATTGGCTTTTCAGGGACTCTGAATAGCAGGAAAGTTCCTAGAATTTTAATAGCTGGCATGGTGGTGCCTCTTCCAAAAATTTTCCTCCCTGCACTATAAGCAAAATAAATTACTGTTCTGATAATTGTAACGTTACCAGACAAGCACTATAAGGGTCCTTTCTCCCCTACTCTTAAAATCAGAAAAACATGCTTTTTCACTGACCTTCCCAGGTTAATCCAAATTCCCCCTTTGCAAGAACATCTGGAGGAAATTAAATGCAATAACACAAATCTTTCTAAATGGTTTGAGTTGATGCTTCCATAAAAGTCCTATTTCATTTATGTTCCTATATTTCCCCTGTCTTTCCACTCTCTTGTTCACGGACAATAAAAGATATTACATACATCTATCAAAAGACATTTAAGAGCTAAGGAAGAAGGGCATGTACACCCAGTCTGGCCTACACTTGCCAAAAAAAATCCCAAACCAAACAGTGCATACAACTTACATAAACTGTTAGATTTTAAAGCCTGAGGTAGGCTCTGTGACACACAATCACATAAAGAACTCTCAATCTTTTCACACAAAACCCTCAGACTTGGCCAAAGTTTCTCTCTTCCAGAATGAGTTTTCCACATACCAGCTTGTTCATGACTTTTCACTGGTTCTGTCACCCCTTCATCCTTTTGCCTCTGCCATCACCCCCAGTATCTTACTGGTTTCTCAGCCCAATGGTATTAAAAGGTTTAAAATTTTACTTAAATAGGATATGAGTCATGCAACATTAAATGGAGATTGCTTCTCCATCTACATCCCTGCTCATGTCTTTACACAGGATAGCAAATAGAACGTAATCTTCTACACAGAAAATTAATGTAATAATCTAGAAGTAGTAACCCATGCAGTACGAATTTTTTTTCATGGGATAAATTACAAAAATTTCGCAGATAGAAACACTACTTGCCATTTAGAAAATTTGCTGTTGCCTCCCCTGAGATAACAAATTCAATATCTTGATTAGAAAAAAGGAGGAAGTATCTGTATTTCTCTTTCACCCCTTTACCCACACAGGTCCCACAGCAGCTACTAAAAAGATTCACCTGAAATGAGTAACACCAGTGTTGTATTGTGACAGATCAAGGACAACTCAGTTTTAAAAATTTCTTATTTACTAGCTGATAGTGAAGCAGATGCCGACAACTGATGGTTCCATATTTCGTCTTTAAGGGCTACTGAATTGAAATTTAGAGAAAAGCAGCCTTGCTGTTGTATTTTCATAGTGATGCCGTGACATCTGGAATATAAGTCAGTCAATTTTACTCTTAGTTAATACTCCCCTATGGCAATCCACCCCAAAAACAGATCAATTACAATTACACACTTGTGCTAAAAGTCTATTAGAGGAGTGTGTGACCTGATAGTTAAAATCAACCAAAAACAAACAAAGAAGCTTTATTTTTAGTGATGAGGCTGAAAGCGCAAGAGTTCACATGAAAGGACACCTTTCTTGGTTCCCTCTTTTTATTATCACCTTCTTTTGTATCATTATTAAAGACAAGGATCATCACTTCAGCCTCAAGCTTCCACTTGCAGGATACAGATGGGCACTAACACCATGTTCAGTCCCATGGCCTTCCTGTGTTCGTGCTGCTGCTCTGATGGCAGCAGGTTAAAAATTCCTTGCCTGTGGATGTGTAGCATTAGATGCCTTAATGCATACATGCAACATTTAAGGCATAGATTTCTAAGAATAAGTTGGAGTGAAGTCAAATATTCTGTACTGGTGATGCCATGATGATTTTTTGCTTTTTCATATATCCCTCTTATATACCCTTTTATATACCCTTTTATACAGCTTTTATGTATCCTTAGTGCTTTTAGCCCACACACTTGTAATTCCCCAAGTCCGATAACGAGCTTAGACCCAAAGTTCTGTTAAGCCAAGAGACCAAACATCTTGGAAACCTCACAGTTGGGTCAGAAAACCCCAGACACCAAGGTCCTCTCCAGAACACATTCTGTAAACCAAGACAGGCCCCTCCAGGGGGAAGGTTCCTCAGGGTGGGGGCTTCTCTTGAGCCTCTCACTGCGGAATCTTTGATAGATGTGCTAATTTGCAAGGTCTATAATTGTGTACATGAATCATCGTGTGGGTGCATTTTCCAGGAGGGACACTTTTGGGTGTGCTATTTTCGGTGTGCATCCTGGGGTGCATTTCAGTGCATTCTACCTGGATGTGGTGCACCTGAGGATCCTTAAATAAATACCAAAGTAAAACCCTTTTTTTCCTTTCTAACCATGTTTGGCTTTTAATTTCAAGCCCAGGGAAAGGTGGCACTGGTACCCCACACGTTTGAGCAGAAAAGTTTCCATTTTGGAAAAAAATGACAAAAATGTCTAGGCAGAGCAGCATTGGACAAATTTCCTTGATGATATCAAAACTAGTTTTTTTCACTGAATAGGGTCAATTGGTATTTTTACAAAATGAAATTTTTACTTCAGATTTATTTTTTCTGCTAAGATTTGTCTCAGTTTTAAAGAAATACATTATTTCAATTTGGAACACCAGAAATATTTAATAATACACTATTTTTAAACTACTAGCATTAATTTAGGATGGGAACTAAGAATCTGTAGAGCACAATCTGCATTGCAAAGGTTCTATTAATTTTTTTCTCTCTGATGCCTTTCTAAATATTTTAATTTTCATTTGTGGGGTTTTTTTTCCTTTTTCCATATTCAAATTGCTAAAATTTTTACTCAAATGCCATTATGGTTTTAAAAAAAAGAATCTAAACACATTTTAAATGTATTAAAATCATTAATTCATGCTACTCAGTACAAATTGAAATTTTTTTTTCTGCAACAAAATTTGGAGATTTCTTCTGTATTATTTTTCTGGTTTTGGCCTCAGCACTGTCTTATCACTGTGAGTTTTAGAGCCTTAGAAAGAGCTTTTCTGTATAACCCTTATGAAATTACCTAGACACCTACTGAAGCTCAGTAACTTTGCCTCAAAGTTTTCTGTGCAACTTCTGCCAGCATTCGTATTTTAAATGTGATTTTGTAGGCTGATGGGTCTAACAGAAGAACAGGACTTGGTAATGACATGTCGGCAGCCCGTAGATAAGGCGGTTTGACCTTCCCATAGGAAATTGATGACCACATTTTTTAAGATACATGATTATAGATTGAGAGTCTTTTGGAAGGGAAATGTCCCTACCACTGCTACATAGTCAGTAAAGAGCAAATACGACAAAACCATATAATCCTGTAATCCTTTGAATATCAAGGTCCAGATCTGCTCTTTCTGAAGCCAACAGGGACTTCAGTTCAACTTCTAAATACATTGAAGAAATTTTATCTTAATATAGAGTAACAGCTTATGCAAAAACTGCCACCATTTGAAAAAAAAACATTGGTCTGGGTATGGATAGTGGTTCTGGAAAAAGAAGAAATCTCAAAATTTCAGAAGAAATTTCAAATCTGAAAGAAAATTTGGCTAAACAACAAGGTACCTAAATAAAAACTTCTGAAACCAGTCTTCACCTGGAGTACTTCAAATAAAAGGGAATTGTAAGAATGTCACATCAGAACATAACTATTAAAAGGAAGGGTGAGAGCATGTACAAATGCAGAGAACGTATGGATAAAATTTGAGGGACTATTCATAAAGAGTGTAGAAGTTTAGTCCAGGGAGAGTTTACAAGACCTTCCTTGACATTTTGCAGAAAAGCTTTTGTCACGCCATGATTTCTTTGATAAGCCTTGCCTGAAGTATGTGGTACTCCTTGATGGGAAAAATCTAAGCCAGACGAAAACACAGTGGACTCATTATTTGAATATTTTCAGTTCTCACAATAAGAACCATCCGTCATGCAGCAAGAATCCTGTAATATCTCAGTCTTTCAGAAGATGTTATAGATTTGGGGTTTTTTTCTTTGTCCAGGACCAGTTAATTATCATTAATTAGCAATTTCTGGGTATTGGGATTGCAAAACTGTGTTTATCATATCAAGGAAGTCTCAGCACTTAACAAAGCAAAAATTGAAACAACCATAAGGTATTATATGAGAAAAGGCTGGAGTGCAACTCTCAGCTTCAAAGCTTGAACAAATAAACAGGGCAGATAAAAAGTGATTTTCTTGCTCCTCTGTGCATTCAGTGGAAAGAAACTATCAAACTTTTGCACCACACTGAGCCAAGATGAATTAAAAATGTCAGTTGAGAGCAAAATTTGTCAATCACCATTACTATTCTGGTTCAATTTAAGGGGAAAAACATCTATTTTTGTAAAACCTGTCAGTGAAAGACTCTCATCTAAACATTCTTTCATGCTCTGGAGTTGTCCTGTATTTCATGTCTAATGGGCCAAATTCAGAGAACGCAGCGGCTGATAGCCAGCACTGACCCATGTTGTGTGTTGACAAAAGGCATATAAGTGTGGCACTATCTTACGTGAAAATAAGACGGCAACTTAATTTAGAGCATCTTCCAAGCAGTTTTGGTTCTCTCTGTTCATCATCTGTAGGGTGCAAGTACACACTACTTTTTGTGTCAGATCAGTGAAGACAGTGAGTGCAGGGCTTTCCTAAGCTATTCCTGGAGGTTTCTAAAAGAGACTCAGAGTCCCAAATCCTGAAAACAAAGAATACACGGTAGGTATGGAGATGGCAGTAGGGGAAGTGAGGAGCTGAATCCTTTCTGCAGTAATCAACTTATCCTGAAGAGAGAAATTCTCTTATTGCTACTGCAGCACATGGCATTTACCAGGGTTATTGCAGAACACTCACACAGTTCCTCATATGACAATTGTAATTACACGTGATGCCTGCGCCTCTGATCAGGTAGAGCAGCAGGCATGCAGTGGTCGTGTATTAACATTTGAGGAAAAGATATAATTGAAGAGAAACGAAGGGGTGGAGGAAGAATATGACCTTTAAAAGATTAAAGGAAATATCATATTGCCTCTATCAGTGTGTGCTGAGACAGAACCTATTCCTTTTCAGATGCCTCTTTTTCCTTCTTTTACATAATACACTGAAGCTGAGCACTTATGAGTAACGGTGCAAAACCAGGATGATACTTCTGAGCAATAAACTCTCGTGTGAAACCCTGTCTAGGAGCACTGTAAAGACTTATACTTCTCATCTAACCTTTTTCTACAAACCTTTGGTAACAGCAGGGAGCAAATATTATGATTTCAGCTTTATCCCAGTCTAAATCTTTACTTGATAAGAGTGCTACACACAGAACTTTTCCCCCAGATATCAGCTTTTACCCTGAGGCTAAATTAGTGAACTAAATGTAAGGAACAGACCGGCAAAATACCTTTCTGGAGACTGTAATCAGAAGCTAATTTTGTATTCATATCCATTCTTGTTTCCATCTAGGTCAGAAAAAAAGGGTGGGGGACCTTTGAACCATGGATTTTTTTTTATTTCTGTCTTTCTCTGGAAATAAGTTTTTGAAATTCTTCTAATTGTTTTTGTTTATAATAGGACCAGGATAAGGCATGCTGTCCTAGGACGTGTTTCAGTGTCAGATGTCTTAACCAAGATGTGACAAATTTACAATGATCTCAGTGTATGTGCCAGCTGCTAGGGAATGAATTTCATTTATCAGTAGGTCAGTCGACTTCTAGAGTTCAGGAAGACAGGATGAACAGGGTGTCACTGCCTGTGAATAAACATGCTTCATACTCCCAGTATCAGTACCCCAACACGAAACTGAGCTCACGCTTGTCCTTAGTATTTCCCAGTAAAGTGACCTAAAATGCACATAGAGTCAGATGTCCGTTAGATCAAAGTGGACCATAAACTTGACACATGATGAGAACAGTTTATGTCTAGGGATTGCTCAATTCTGCAAAAAAAACCCCAACAAAAAACAATCAACATCTAATATTCTTCTTATTTTGCATTCCTATTTTCACTTTTTTGTGCACTTTCCTATTTGGTTTCTAACTTTTAATTAATTTATTTGTTCTTAACATCTGCCTCTGTTCTCTCTTCTCATACTCAAAAGACAATAAGCCTCCATCCAAGTCTCGTGCACATGAGCAGTCACTTTACCAGAGAGACCAGCAACACTGGCTGACAAACTCTTGTTGGAGGCTAAATGTGTTGCTTGCAAGAGCTCTTTCCTATCACCAGCTGCATGAGGGACAACATGCAGGGCCTACTTGGTATCAGAAGGGGACTGTCCTACATTCTGCCTACTTTTTTTCTTTTATTGTCCACTAATATATCCACTTCTGATGTGTACCTAGTACCCATCTCCAGTGCCTATTTACTAAACATTCAAAAAAGTACCCTTCATCTTTTCCCACAGATTGTCTCTAATGTTTGGGGTGAACTACCCATCAAGGGTTTGTTAAGGTGAATTAGCTGAGATAGAGCACATCACCAACGTAGGACACAGTGATTTAATTAACCATGAGCATGTGTGTCACAACATGAAAAGGTAAATCCAGATACATATAAGTTGCACACTTCCTTACCCATCATATTTCATCATCACATTGGCTCAAATCCATACTTTTAACACAATTCTATTTAAAGGCAAGAAGTGTCAAGCTGTCCAAATTTTGAACCCAAGGAATAGCTGGGGAGCTCTCCATGCTTGCCAAGTCAGACGGCCTTCTGTATCATGCCTTAGGTGGTTTTACTAATTTATTTCAATACACCTGGCCATTTCAGTCCTCCCTTTTCTGTGGTTAAGAGGGATTCATCGAACTTTGCATCCATGGGAAGTGAGGCTGACCGAGACTTGTGAGGTTCAAATACTGAAGCTGGTTGATGTGCTGTTACATTATTACTTCCATGGCTCTAGCAGTGAATACAATGGACACTGCAGAAGAAATGCCATACTTAAACCACAAAGTTGCATAGATAGTAGGGTTGCACACACCAGGTGGACTGACACTGGAATGTTTTGCACGTGCTCTAGAAGCAAGTTCAGAAAATAACAGATGAGTCCATTTTCAGAGTGGAAATCGTATGAGAACAAAGAAAAACTCCAGGCCTTCAGCTTCACACTCCTAATCAGAGATTTTACATTACGATTTTACTGCATTTTCCTTTTGATAAATTAAATATGATTGTTGAAAGTGACTAAACAACTGTGTTCAGTAGAAAGACTCAAAAAATAATGAAGATGTAAGCAAATTCTTTATTCACAGACACAAGATCCTATATATATAATCTTAGATATTAGTCTTATTAGTCTTTTGGAGCCCAAAGCAGAAACACCTTTAAAAAAGCAACAACACTGGAAAAAAAATATTAGTGCACTTATCACCACAGCAGGAAGAGACAGCAATACCAACAGTAAACATGTGCCTAAATGGGTCAGCAGAAACATCCTCCTACGTCTGATAACTCTCCATACACAGAGCAATTCAGTGCCCTTTGAACATATACACAGCGTCTTCTGAACCAATTATGATGCTGGCATATGGTCCATTTACCAAGAAAGAAAAAGACAGACATTTAAAAGCACTGTCATGACCATTATGACAGAGAAAATGTTGGCCACTATTACAGGGCCTGAGCCAACATTTGTTTAAATAAATGAAAAGACTTTCACTGACTGCGGAGTGTACTTTGGATCTGGTCCACAGTACTTGGAGAGTGTTGCTGATATTCCTGGCCTCATAAAGAGCCAGAGACTATAGCAGCACCAACACCTAACTAAACAGAAACTGTTATTTTAAAAAAACCTATGAGGAATAATAGGGAGGAAAGCAAAAGGTTGCCTAGGAATTCAAGAGGCTTCTGAAAATGAATGGTATGACTCCTACAGAATTTTAATGAACCTGTGTTATTCAATATAGTAGTGTAGCTGTGTTGCAATGTTCTATTGATCAAATAACTGAATATGATTAATGAGCACTCTCCAGTAAATGCTATGATAGTTTTCTATAAAACTGTAACAGTATAAGACCACATGCAATGTCTTGTTAAATGTTGACCAAGAAGTCTTGACAGAGATTTGAGGATACAGCATTGTGCTTACAAGTCCTAGAAAGTGTTTAGTTTAGAGTCAACCCTAAGGAAGTGTCTGTTTTCCAACTAGGCTGTAGTGTCCTGCAAGGCTCTCACCTCTGTCCTAAATAACAGTTCATCTCATGTTCCACAGGCTGAGGATGTTCCACAGGCTGAGGTTAGTCTGGAGTTCCCTGTCTTCCAACACCTCCACTCCTGGCATTGTTTCAAACCACCCTGCAGGCCTCCAGCATGGAAGCAGGAAACCCATGATTCCTTGTCTTGATTTCTTCCTGTGTCCCCTTTCACACTCTTGAACTCTCTTCCAGCCCTAGGTAAGGACAACTTTGTGGAAGCAAACAAGGAATGATTGCACTGCTTTGTGCAGTGCAACAAAGCTCTGGAGGTATCTTAATGCCCTGCTGGAGATGATGTACAGATGATTCTGGTTGGGAAGGGTAGTGAAGACAATCCAGCTTGAGCTTATTCAAGACCAACAGGAAATACTACAGCCCAAAATGAGACTATCAATGCATCTGAGGATGGCATTTGGAAACACTTGCATTAACAAGGTTCCTCTCTGGGTCCAGGCTTTCACATATATCCCAAAAATGGATTGCCAAAATGATGCAGTTCCTTTTTTCCTCATTTTAACCACTACAGATCAAACCCTCAATTATAAAATTCATAATTTACCAGGTACTTTCACTGCCATCCCAGTATTTCATATAACTCTTAAACTGTAACCCATGTGTTTCTTTTTCATTCTTGCAGCTATTAAAATGATGCAAAGCCCTGCTTTCAAAAAGGTGTGCTCTAAGCAGCAACATTTTTCAGAACAGTCTTAAGCTCTGCCAGAGGCTCACAACCAAGTGTGAAAAAAAGCCAGCACAGAAGCAAATGACAAGGTACCTAGGACTGTGCAGGCATCAAAACCTGTAAAAAGGTGCAAGCACTGGCCTCATCCTGTGCTAACATTGCACCAATGCTACATGGACATCATGTATTCCCTGGAGTTGTGACTACATGTGGTGTGATTGCCACATTCTCTCCTCCAGTTTTGCTGTGCAGGGATGCTTTCCTCCTGAAGTAAAATGAAGCATAAGAGTGTTTTGGATGAGCAGAGAACATGGACATGACATCTATAAAATATGACCTACTCAGTACAAGAGCAAAGAAAGAAAAAAGCAGTTTAAGTAAAAGGTTCTCTAAAGTAAAATTTAAACAAACAAATCAACTCTCAGAGGGCTATGAAACAAAAAAAATGGTAAAACTTCCTCTCAACATTAATTTTTGAGGTTTCTTTTTATTTAGATTTGAAATTTATCCTAGATTTTGACACAAACTATACTAAACCAGAACTTTGAACCATTAATTGAGAACTAAAGTAACAGAACAGTTTAGAAAAACATAAATTCAGCAGTGCTATAGCCAACAAGTCTGACTGCACTGTGAAGCAGACAGCCAGTGCAGAGCTCCTTACATCACCCAAGCATCAAATGTTACCAATAAAAGAGTTTAGGTTGCATGGAATATATAACCCAGAATGACTGTATAATAAAAATATATGAGTGTTCAGAATTTTATATGGATTTCAAGAAAGCATTTTATATTGTATCAGCAGAATGGGAAATACAGAATGGTAAAAAGAGAGAAATATTATATTGACTTAAATACTAAAAAAGTGTATCAGTAGAAGATGGTATAGTTAAATTATGTACACTGCCTATCATATTACTTATTATGGTCTCCAAAGAACAAGCCAACACTAGTATGCAGGCAAGTTCTTTTCTTGGAAAAATAAACTCCTGCCTTCTCATTCTGAGAAAATAAGTCCTCTCTTTTAGAACTCATGTGTCACCAGCTTCTTTAACACCTAAGTGCTTTAAATTCTTTAATGTCTTAATTTCCACATGCCTGTGGAAATGATGCTATTCACGTTTAACAGATTATTCAGTTTTGTTTTCAAAGACTAATGAGTTCTTTTGTTGCCTGTTTCTGTTTAAGGAAACTGTAGGAGCACATGTCTCATTGACTGGAAAGAGACCGAATATCCCATCTACATTACAAACTTTAAAAATAATTTTGGGCAGTTGTCTTGACAGGGAACATATATATATATGATTATACAGATTACCCTAACCACAGAATGGTACCTTAAATTCTGAATGACCTTTTTTTTCTCTTACAAGATGGCATTAAGCCAGCAGACAGAAAAATGGACAAACAGGCCATATTCTTAAAAAAGAAGTGAAAAACAAAAGCTGTGCTGCTAGTTAAGCTCTCCCAAGGACACTTACAGGGCTCCTATCAGACTTAATTTTCATGTCTAATTTCTATAACTGATGCTGCTCCACAGCAACAGGCTTTTTGTTACAGAACTTAGTAGAAGCATGAGACAACTTAGTAGAAGCTCTAAAATAATGATGATGATGATGATGATGATGATTGATGATGATGAAGAAGAAGAATACCAAAGAATAAGAGAGTGAGCGCTCCATAAGTAAGCTCTGCTAACAATATATAGGTATCTAAATGCTGCTCACTCACACAGCCTACCTCCTTACCCATCAAAATCATAGGTTAGTTAATTCTTATCATGCTGCATCATATTCATAGACAACTCTGACAAGAATCAATAGCAAAGAAGCTTGTTCATTTAACTTGGCTGACTCTTAACTCATTTAAATTAATCATTTTGAGTGAACTTTATTTAGCAGAATAATTCTTAAAAATACCATCTATATTTGCGGGGAAAGAGGTAGGGGGATACAAAAATTTAGGATATAAATTTGGAATATAAAGTGGTAAACAAGCAATTGAACAAAATAAAAGGAGTAAACTTTATCCAGTCATCCCATGGCTCTTCTTCAGTTTAAAATGATAAAGAGTGATGGGGAACTGAAGCAGCAAGTACAGTCAGAGGAACTGATTAGAGGGAGTTAATTTTAACAGTGATAATTCATGAGGGTTGAGGGGAGGAGAGATGACTCAGAGTGATATTCAGAGGCAATGTATTGGCTGGATCACCTGCACTTTATCACCTTGGCCTCCAGGACAATATTAAGAGAGGATCTTTCTGTTCTGGAAAGAAACGAGCAAAAGCTAACAAAAGAACACTCTCTACTTGGCTTATTTATGCCACTGGTAACAGTGATGAAAGACGCAAAGGGAGCGTGACAGCCCCAGAATAAGTCTGTAATTACTTCCATTTAAAGATGTTACAGCTTCCAAGGCACCGTGCAAACAGTTTTGAAATGAGTGACATTGCATACATCTGGCAGAACAAGAGAAACATTAGCCAGACAGAAGAGATTAAGCTCTGAAAATGTCAATTTTAAGACTAAAATGGTTAAGACTTTAATGTCAGTGATTTATTCAGATAACACCCATGAACATTAAAAGGGCATGAGTTATGCTCATAACTTCCCATGTGTCAAGAATGACAAGACTTTCTCAGAGTCTGCTGAATAGAGAAATCTGTCAGAAGCAGATGGGAAATCAAATTTTTTTGAGAAACAGAAGATTCTGATCTCCTCAACAGAACCTACAAATTACTGCATGAGCCCTAGCAAAGTAAGAAAGACTATAGACAAAACCTTAGGAGAAAAAAGAAAAACTATCAGCATGTGTGCATCTGAGCTGCAAGTATCTGGTTCATGTCCCTCATCATCTATGTGCTGTGGCTTTGTATGCACCTAGGTTTACGAAGCTTGCTACCTATCACTAAAATAACCTTCTTCTGCAAGTGAGAGTTATGCTGTGATGTGGGATGGCACAGTGCAGAGGGTTACATAGCATAGGTCATGATGAACCTCGAATGTTAAAAATAAATCACAGGAACAAAAAGTATTGAACTTGTGTAATTTGTGCACTCACTTGTGAACCTATGCTCAGCATGACTGCCTTTTTGTTCAGAGACTACCTCCACCTCTGAAATAAAGAAAGAATTCTCAGGGAAAGGCAATCCCCTAAGACCACTCTGTCAAAGGTAAGGTAACTAGCACCCTGCACAAGCTCTGTGTGCACCCCACTTACATGAAACTTACCCAGCCCAGGACACAATCACCTCTTGAGTTTTACAGATTCTGAGGGCTCTGTGCTATAACCATTACTAGGTACTCTCAGGCCACTTATGAACACTTTGCTCTGGACTGTCCTACACAGACCAATATTCACGTTCTTCTAGGACTTGCTGTCTGTAATGAAACAATAAAGAAGCAAATAGTTAGAAGATTACAACTGAATAATTGCCTATCTACAAAATACTGCCTGTATGAAAAATACAGCAACTGAAATTCCTTAACATCTCCTTTTATGGATCTTGCTTTCCACTGCTCACCGGTTTGCTAAAGTTTACCTGTACTCTCTTAAAAATGAACTCCTTAAAGGAAAAATCAACCTCACAATAATCTGCTCAGAGAGACTGCTTTACTCCTGCTGACACCACTTTTGCAATTACAAGTTAGTTGGTGTTGGGTTCCCTGTGTCGAGTGCTGAGCCTTTTTCTTGTGGGAAGTCAGTCAAAGCTTAGCTGTGTATGAATTTCAAAAGTTACAGTTGATGTGGTAGAAGCTCACCATTTAGGAATAACACTGTTTCTTCTTCATAGAAGAAAAAAATGCATAAATATATTACTCCTTATGTGAAATGTCCTATATTAGGTCAAGTTTTCCTGCAATTGCAAGTACCTGGACCGAGAACATTTCTCTTTCCACCACTGTGGGAGCCCAGAAGCTTCCCAAGAACTGGATAGGAGAACATCCTATCCTAAAATGTGGGCAAGAGATGTGGACTGGAGGAGTTGTAACTTGGGCTGTACCAAAGAGATCTCATTGCTGGCTGAATAAAGCTGAAAGATTTAGAGGAAAGGACATAGATTTTGTTCATTTCAGGCCAAGTGTGTCATGGGAGGTAACTGAGACCACCTACACAAGATAAATGGGAAACAGGAGTCAGTGCTGCAGGGGGAATGTACTGAATAAGACCCCAATGTGCAACACCAGGCCTAAATGAGCCAAGCATTAGATACAGAGAAGCAGCTGGATGAAGCAGGGTCTACAGGAAGAAAAAGCAAATTCTGCAGGTCATGCCAAAGAAAATAACCTGGGAAAAGGCAGAGGAGGAACTCAGGAGTGCATGTAGACAACCCAAGAAGATGTGTAGGTAAATTTTCTGACCAAAAGGATGGATACAGGTAGAGTTCCAGAATCTGCCTGGAAAGGAAACAAAACTGGAAGGCAAGACAGATGAGACTGGATATAGAGGAATCAGGCAGGCTGAAGGAGGATCTTTGTCCATTAAAACACAGTTCAAAGCATGGAAGGGAGATGGTGAGTCCAAACCTCCCGTCTCCTTCTGAAACCAGCCACTGCCCTTGCATGGCTCACCCACAGAAATGTGTCAGTCAGCAGGGGTTTTGGCCTGCTGCTTTGGTGTTACCTCTAGTGATGAATTGGGTCAATAATGAGCAGATGAGGATTTTTCACAGATATTCTGTCATAATTTCTAAAAGCTAAAAGCATCACACAGTTAGTAGAATGATAAAATTAAAATGAAAATGCTCAAAATGACAGAAAATCCCCATATTAAATTTGCTTTTGCTGAACACAGTCATAGGCAAACTATCCCCAAATACATATACCAACCCCTATTTTGTAGAGATAGTTCTAATATTTCACTTTCCAGGACAGCAATAGAAGTAAAGTGTTTACCAGAATTCAGATCATTTAACTCTATCTTCTCCTTTAGGAACATGAGGCACCACTGAAGCCCTTAACATGCTTTGACTTTTGCTCAGCCCTAAATTGTTCAGGCAAATAGACTACATGTTCACTGTAGGTCCCTTTCAACTTAAGTACTCTATTTTAGTCTATTCTATTCTAGTCTGTTTATCTTTTGCAAGGCCAACTTAACTGGAAAGAAAAAGCACAAAGCTTTAGACCCACTAGCCCTTTTATCACAGCTACAGCAGCACTATTACTGCTATGAAAACACAGAATTATAAAGCAAAATTCTGGGTTCAGACTAGGAAAAGGTCAAGGTAAAGAAAAATAATGCAGACAGTATCCAGTAACATGCTTGGCCAGACCAAACCCTTTACTGCCTATTTTCATCTACTGGTATGCAAGTTTTTGTGTTGTTTTCCTCAATAAAGAAAGGTGGTTGCCATTATAACACCTTCAGAACTTCTCAGGTTTTTTGTGTTCATATATTTTTTTTCTTCCCACATCATTTCTTTGGTAATACATCATCCTCTCCACCCTTTGGAGCTTCTGGTGTGATGTTATTGAATAGGTGCAGTGCATCGATTCTGGACTGCTGGGAATTACTGGCTGGCGCAGTGGGTAACAGGAAAAGTATTAACTGTTGCAGATAGAGTCATTTCTTTTGTGCAGAAAATGGTTCCCTTCAGCTAAAACTAAATATTCTAAGCATTCCTTCTTTATGGTTTCCCAGTTTCCAGGACTTTTGAAGTGGATCCCTGTAATTTGTCTTCTTATGCAACATTAGCAGGTAACTACTATAGAGGTTTTGCTGCTCTGTATTTATATGCCTGATCCTTAGCTCAAAGCTCTGATTTTCACAACCTTCAGACAGATTCAGAATTGATTAGTGCTGTGTAACATCTTCCAAGTTCCACCTACATATAAGAAATGTCAGACGAGCTATGTAGCATTAGGATGGATGAAGTGCAGTAATCCAGGCTGCAAGAGGCAGAATTTGCAGTATCACAATCAGCACACATTGTTGCAAAGCCCCTGTATTTGCTGGTTTACAAACAGTGCAGATGGCAACGCAAGTTCGAACTCTGGCAAACATATACAAGATTAGATTTTTTTTCCCATAAACTTTGTTAAGCTTGCTTCCTCATAGATATAAAGCTAGCAGAGGCTCTGGGAGAGTGTACAAATCAAGTCTTACAGGTAATGAAAAATAAAGAGCTTTAAGTTATAAAATATTGCTGTTCTCAGTGGACTCCTTCTCATTCCAAGTTATATGTCAAATGTTTGTGGTGCTTCCCAAGGGAGCGTGATCATTCTGAAGAGAGGAAATAATCTGAGTGTACCAATAGTGTACGTAGGCCATCCAATCTTAATGACATTTGCAGTAACACATCAGGACTGTCAGTCACAAATATCCCATTGAAAGAAAAACAAAGAGTTACAATAAATTAAAGTTCCATTATCTATATAATAAAGCCTCTTTATTAAGTGCATCTCATTAGTGACAAATATTTCACTAGTGAGTACAAACACTATCATGGGAAGCTTTTAAATAGATTACTTCTTCTTTTAAGTTGCTTGAATGTGATTAAGGATCCAAACTCTAGAAGATATTCTGACCTTTTTAGAGCTCAACTGAGAAGCAACTTGAGGAAAAGTAAAAATTTCTCAGATTTCAATTCAATAATGATGAGGCAACGCATATCTTGGAAAGGACAAAGCACCAAAGGGATGATGCGAAGAAAAAATTGTGGTTAATAACAGGAGAATCTGAGCTAAAATGAAGGAAATATAATGAAAATTATAAAGAATATCAGGAATACCCTTCATAATGAGTTCACAATAAGATGTAGCTAAACAGGTTGAAATAGCTTTTCTGGTACATAAGAAGAGGAACAATAGCCTGTTATAAGGGGAGTTATAATGCCTCATTTCATCATTTCTCAAAACTGATAAGGCACATGCAGAACAAAATTGGAGGTATTTAAGTAAGACAGTGATGTTGTATATTGGGAATTGGAGGCAAAGGTTTCTAAGCTGATGTAAGGCACAGACTATTTCACTAGATGCATGGGTAAAAATTATTTTAAATTATTCCTTCTTCAAGCCCCCTATTCTTTTTTACTATGTCATTTTTCCCCCCACACTTCCCAGAACTATCAAGCATCTCTCAGCAAGTATAAAGGCCCTAAACTATTGATGTGTACCTTACACCAATTTATATATTTTAATTTGACAATTAGATGAGGAATGTGAGGAAGAAACACAAAATAGCCCTGCAGAGTGCAGTTTCATGACATAGCTAAGTTATCCTAATGGCATTCTCTGCCAGTTAGGTACCAGAACTATCACACCACTCAGTCATATGTCACATTCATATTTGGGCCAGAGCCACTGCAAGTCAGGAGGATGGACAGGGGGCAAAACCCTTTGCACCAACAGTTAGAGGATTGAGGTAATTATAATGTAAAATGCAGTGGGGGTACAGGTAGAATGTGGTTTGCAGTAGAATGTGTGTGTTGGAGCGGGGTGGGGACGGAGTTCTTAAGTTTGAATTCCTCCTCATGAGTGGCTCTCTCGTGGACATATTAACATTACTACTAACACGAGCAGGGGAACCAGGAAAAGGTGTGGGGAGAAAAGGAAAGAACAATATTTTATCTGAATGCTTCTGCTGCAGTCAAACTGTCTCAGATTCAGGAGGTTCCAAAGTCAGACACAGAGTGGAGAGTCCTTTTATTTAGCAGATTCTTGCAAGATGCTGTTCAGAAAAGCAGATAGATATATGACATGTACACCAGGGCCACCACATGTGATCAGGTTATTACTCCATTTGGCCTTTGGACTTCACAGAGTTAGCAGAGGATTAGTAGAGTTTTCAAAGACAAATAGTTCTTAACAGACTGACTACTAATTGGAAATATTATATGCATATATATGTATGTGAATAGGAAAATTCCTGCGCCCTCAGTGAGCATTTCCCTTATTCAACGAAGCTTCAAGCTTGAGTTGTTGTTTTAACTTGCATAACTGCAAAAATTATTTATGATGCTAACATTATCAAATGCATCTACAAGATCTGTCTGACTGACCTTCTAAGGCTCTGATTTTCATGACTCAGTGACTATGCATTACTCAAAAAAAAGTAATTCTTTTATTAGTTCTATTACTGCCCTTTGATATTATTGTCTGTCTGGTTTTCCTCCCATGTCCCTAAGGAGGCTGGTCTGTTTTCATTATGTTCATCACACTGCAAGGAAATGGGAGAAAAAATAGACAAACACAGACATTATCACGTAAAAAAAGCAAGGGAGAACACTTTGTATCACACCACATTTAGGCAAAGACAGTTTCCCCATGTTTCAGTCAATTTCAACACTAGGGCAGCTTTGGTTTTAACTTATTATAGACTTCTTCAGGGTTTGCCGTGCCATAGCTTGATCACATAAACTTAGAAAGGTTTCCCTGAATCCACCCAAACAATCCCACTTAGATCTTTCAATTCTCATTGAAAGAGCTCTCTGATGAAAACATTTGCCTGATGTGTCCATTTATAGATACCTTTCACTGATGTTTTCCCTCCCACATCATGTATCTTCACTTGATGTTATATCCATAATATGCTTACGGAATCAAACTATCTGATATGCATGCATACACTCATATTTTCTTCTTTGCTAAATCACCCAAGCATTGAAATTCTTCTGCCCAATAAACATCCTCTTTGATCTGTATAGGTAAAAAGACTGAACAAATCAACTACTGGGGTAGCAGACATTACAAACAAAGCAGAACAAGTCTTGGGTCTGCCAGATTAAACAGAACTCATCCCAGAAAAAATCATTTAGTCATCACAGACTCAGTGTATTTTAATTTTACTCAACAGAATTAGCATCCTCCTCATTTTAGTTGGTACAGGAAAAATAAATTATTTGATGGAGGAGATCCAAGTGTATCTGTACCCACTGTTCTTTAATTTGAGGCAATTTTTTATACAATAAGAACTCCAGTCACACTTTATTCCAATTCTGCTACATTAAGTAATGGATTTATTTCAGCTTGGTTTAAGCAAGAACATTATGCTCCTATTGGCAAAGCCTTTCTTTCTCTTTGACACCTCAAAAGCAGAATTTTTATCAGCCTAGGATGCCTCCTGCAGATGAGTCAGGAGCATCTGCTTTTATCCGTAATCTGAATTCCTCTTCTTTTTCACTCTTAAGATTGAAAGCAAGAACAATAGCAACCATCCTTTGAAGCCCTTCATTCAGTAACTTAGAGCAATAGCTGGGATTAACAGCTTCTGCAATATTTTTTTGCTTTCCTATCACCTGGCTTCAGAAACAGTTAGGTAAGATAGAATGTTATTTTTTTCATCACAGGTGAAATGCACGGTAAGAAACTCACATTGCATTGAGCTCAGAGCAGAAAAACTGCTGAGAGGGAACAGAGAAGTCAGACCTAGGTCATCTTCTGACTTTATTAATGGAAGAGGATAGAAAGAACAGAGCCAAAGTACAGAGTTCTGCTGGAGCCAGACACATTCAGAGCATGCTGAAACCTGTAGTAAACAGGTTCAGGCTTTTAGGGTTTTTTGCCCTCTGTCTCCAAGTAGCTTCACTAGCGCAGCTACAACTCAGTGCGCTCTAAATAGCTTTGCATTATTTCAGGCAATTCAGAAACATCGTTTCAGGGAGACCAGAGTCTATTAGAGCCTTACCTATGGCTCAGGCAGCTGCTTCACCTATTGAGCCAGGCTGAAAACCTCACAATGTAAATATCACATCTGTTGAAATTTTGGCAAGCTATTTAGATATTTCAGAACTAGGTGAAACTGGTTCTCACTGAAGAAATTATTTTACTATGGCTTCCAGAGATCAAATCCAAGCTCAACATCTAGTAGAATCAGCAAATAATTTTGTTATAAGTCATTCTGTAGAAAAAGTGTGTACATGCAATATATGGAAGTTATGTTCTGCTATTTAAGAGTGCAGAATTGTTACTTACATGCCAAATTGCTTGTTTTAACGTCAGTCCAAGGCTCCAGCTGTGAAAATGAGGAGCTCTGCAGCACGTGCCTTGCCTCTCACACACATGCTGTCATCCTGCCCTGTGGTATTTCATTACACAAAAATGCACAGCCTTTTGACCAAGAGATCCAAAACTTGGTATCAGAACTGTGTTTCTTATGGCAATTCAGTTCACTTCAGATTATGCAGATCACTCAGCACTCAGGACAAGGAAGAATTCTTTCTGCAAACCATCTACACTGAAGCTGTTAGACGGAAGCTATAGTCTTGTGAACTAAGTAGAAATTTGGAAGCAGATACAATTAAAATGGATCAAAATTCTTGTGGAAAAAATTATTTCCATCAGAAGTATAATTCATGGAAATGTGTCTACATCTCAGTTTTTAGAAGCTTCTGTGAAAACTCTGTGACATTGCCATTGGAGATCTTGTAAGCTTCAAGCTAGCTTGTGTAATTCCCTTAGAAAAGAGAAATCTCCCAAATCTCCTGCTCTGAGCTTCACCTTGTTGCCTGTCTTTCAATCAAGGCTCGTAGGGCTCTCAGCTCTGAAAAAATAAGCGAGGCACGAGGCTGCTGATTCTTTTAGCCTCATCATTCCCTTAGGACATTTTCTGCCAGAAATGAAACCTGTAAGTGGGTTCATTTATGTTTTGATAAAAATAAATAAAATAAAAATACTCCCCACACTCATCTGGGCTAGTGGACCTGTGACTGCACCAGTGTATATGGACACTCTCTGAGATATTCTATAATTACAGATATCCAGGGCTTCCTGGATATCCTGGTGAAGACCACAATAAGTAAAATGCTAAATGAGAAAGTATCCCATTCTAAGAAGGGGAAATGAAAAGAAATAAACCCACAAACAAACCCCAAATAAATTTGGTCAGACCACTGACAGACTCAGATGAACTTACACCTGGCCATAAATAGACAAAAAAGGCAAATCTTCCTATTTTGCATACCAGCAGAATAAGAAATTCAAATACGTAGTACAAAATGAAAGCCAGTTTTGGAGAAAGCTGACCAGCACTGACAAGAGATGGATCATGACAAACTGCTATGCCTGTAGTTGGAGAGATGAATACATCATTCCTGTCTGGACACAGACTGGTCTAGTTTTTGCTCAGATATAATTGATTATCCTTATACTAAACCTGAAACCCCCTACAACTGCTCTCCATAGCTGCATTCATTGTTTTGGCAGAATAAATCACAAACTACAATCACCATCAGAACTTATGTGCATTGTATTCATTTTGTGATGATTCTTGACACACATTGAGATAATCCAAATTTCAGCCAAATTTGAATTCACATAAATCCATTTCTGTTCTTCCTAGCAGGGATTCTGCCTACATTATTTACTTGATAATTATTAATCTAGATGCTAGAGGAAGTTTGGGTTTTTTCCCCATTTTCCTAAGCAAATTCTATTTTTGGCCTAGTTATATCAGTCTCCAGAAAGATTTAACATTTCCAGCATCCTTTGTTGGAAAAAGTAGAATCTGTTTCTTTTTTTTTTTGTCTTGTACACAACAGTTGATCACACAGTTAATTGGAGATGCAATAATTTCTGGTAGTGTTAACCTCACGACTGTATAACTTTAAAAAATCTCTTTAAATATATAATTAAACAATATTACAAATCTCATAAACTGAGAATGTTAGAAATGTGGAAGATTATGTAATATGGCACATACAGAATATCTCCCACACAAAGGTCCAATAAATTAAAAAATATTATTTGAAAGAACATAGGATACATTCATGACCAGTGAATTCCACTATGTCATTGTATACACTGGTCAGCCAAGGCACAGAGCCCCTACGTGAATCATCCTGCCTAAGGTAACTCAGGAGGTAAATGGGAGTGGGAAGGAGAGACTCAAGCACCAATCTTGGCTCTGTTTGATGTTCTGGACACCTCCAACACATGTGTTCTGAGGTACAGGAGGCAGGTTAATGGCTTCAGCTGTCACAGCAGCCACTGCTTTCCTTTGGCAAAGGCGTAAATTGTACCAATATCTTGGGTTCCAGTGTCCTTAGGCAAATAACTGAGGTTATTAATCACCAGCGATGAAGTAAGATACTCCCTGCTTGTAGTTTCCTCTGCAGTGATAGCAGAGGTCAGCCATTGTAAGTGGCAGTGTAACAATTATAAAAGGCTACTCAAAAAGCTATTAAATGCTCTGAATAAAATCCTTGTTTCTATTCATATCAATGAATTTTGGCAAGAAAAACTCCATGTTTACATCTACAAAAGCTTCAAATATCCCTTTGCAAAGAGTGTAAATCTTGCTACCTGTGTCCAAAAAGGATCAGGAAACAATGGGAGAGATTTTAAATTTTAACCTCTCGATTTTAAGACATTTTTTGGCACTCCATTGATAGCCACAAAATTCAAGAGCTACTGTTTGAGGGAATGCTGATTAAAAGCTCACATTACCTTGAGCTTGGACATGAAAAGCAGGGAGTGTGACAATCCTCTAGCTGTATGAACAAAAGCAGGGAAGAAAAAATATATAGGTGTAGAAAATAACAATATTTGACTACTAAATGATACTGATTTCTCATTCATAATTACCTGGATTTCTTGACATATGAAATGGAAAACACAGCTTCTTTGTGCTAGATACTGTACTCAGAGTGAGGGTGCACCAACACGGGATATATGTAACAGCAGATAGAAGAAATAAAGAATTAAAGCACAAGGAATTAAGATACTGATTCTTCACTCCTAACTGAAATCCAGTTTAGTCCTACCTAAACTAGGAAGGTAGGAACCTGCATTTTCTCTATGTAAGTGATGAAAGTGAGAGAAGATGAAGTAGTCCCTATGTTCCTCCCTGCTTGCTGTTTACTAGGGTCCTGGCTGATGCAATTTGCTGCTCCTACCTGTGACGCCAAGCCACAGCAATTTTCTCTTGTTTTTTGGTAATTCAGTCCCTGAAGTTGAGGTGGGAATTCAGTTTAAATCTCCTCAGCCAGAAAGGCTGTCTTCATTGGCAATTTTCTAGTACTATGAAATAGTACTAGTGTAGTTTCACAGATGAACACCTAACCCAGAAAGAGAATACTTTTCTTTAAATCAGTTAAAGGCAAAATAAGGTGATAAGTTAAATGGAAAGGAGACACTGCCACAAAAGTAGAACAATATCCACATGATAATTACAGGGGGTTTGATTCATATTACAACCTGAACTGGCAATGACTGCCCAGCATACCTGAGTTATCATCCATAGACTTATCCATAGGAAAATACTACTTTTTCAGAGACGTGTAGGAGTGATATCATATATTGAAACATAACTTCAACAAAACTAACAAACTTCAACAAAGCTAAGGACTCACTGGTTCAGATGCTAACAATGTCAGTTTCCAACTGCTTCAGTCTCTTGCACTGCTAGCAGAATGAGTGCTATATCCCTTTGTAAAGAAAAGAAACTCCTGCACTTGGTTGTAACCACCCAAATCTGAACAGAGACACCCACAGAACACAGAGCTGATGTTGTAGTAGAAAACCCCTCACAGTGCTGCCTTTGAACAACACTCAACCCAGTGGGTCTAGGTTTAGAAGTTTCTGCCCACCAGAGTGAAGTAAAAGTTTGTATTCCAGCATGTATGGTGATAAAAACCTATTGTGAAACTGTACCTGGGCTAGATTTCACTACAAATTCACATTGTATATGTTGAATGTATCATGCACTGTCCAAAATATGAAGAGACAGGAATATTACCCAAACACCAGGGCTCAGAAACACTGGCACTTTCAGAATATAAGCCAAACTTAATCACTCAGCATTGTTCCCTCCTGTCCTCTTAACCAGCTGTACCCAAGGCCTGAGACCTTTGCATTTAGTCTTGTGCTGCCAGCACCTGGGGAAGCCCATAGCTCACCATCCAAATCGGTGGCTGATTTCAGCTCCACCCTTGCTCCAAGTAAGAGCCCTGCCCATCCTTAAATACTACAGAAAGGGGACAGAAGCTCTACACAAGCTCTTCAAAACTGGTAAATATCATTTAGAGCTACCAAAAAGTTAACTTCAGCATCCGTCTGGAGAAAGAGCCATCCCTACTGTGAACCATCCAAGACAAGGGAAGGCACAGGGTGATGGAGAGGTCAGAAAACCAATCTCTTGCCCGTGAATAACCTGGTAGGATATTAATCTGTCTGTCAGAAGCAAAAGTGATGTCACTGCTGTTCTAGCAGGAAAGAAGGAATTGTTTCTCATTGGCTCTGTTTTGGTCAGAACATGAGATTTAAGCAGGAGGAAAAAAAACAAAACCAAAAAACACACAATCTCAGTGTTCCCCTATGAAATTTTCACAGGGTCGAGATTAAATAATCAAACAGCAGATCACCGTTCCAGCCCATGGCTCCAGTCTAAGCACATTGACTACTTGTCAGCAATGACAACGGCATTTGGGAAGCCAGGGGACCCTCCAAGCAGAGAGAGTGCTCTGGGGACAGGCAAGGGCATCTGCTCTAACCCAAGGAAAAGTGGGAACTCCAATTTCCCCACTGTACAAAACAGGATGGAAGAGATCAGTTTGCCTGGAGTTTTAAGGGAAGTTAAAAATGAGTTTAAAATCATTAGCTAAAAATGTAAACATCCAGGCTGAGTTCCAGGGCAAAGATTGTATTATTCATAGTACTTTAAATGTTAACTATTCAAGATTTCACTTAATATACTTTTCCAACAATAAGTTAATGGAATAATATCAAAATACAATATATGTTTATGATCTTTTAAGATCATAATTTGTTTTGATTACATGAAACATCATCTGCTCTGCTTTCTTTTTACTCAAAGCACCAAGAACATACCTAATAATAATATCACTGTATTTTAAAATTTGTCTTTCTGCACAGTTCATTAGAGTGGAATTCTTCCAAGGCAAACTTGAAAATATAAAACAAAATATGAGGATAAAAAAAAAATCTGTCAAGAATATTGCATATTTGCACTTGTTTTACTAGAGTCATTCATTTTTCAGAAAAAAAAATGTCTCTGCTATACCTCAGACTGTGCCTCATCTGTAGAGAAGTCCTTATCTTCATGCCATGCATTGGAGTAGTGAGGCATAGGCTATGATCACTGTGGTGTACAATTTTTAATTTCCTAGCGGCAACATTTTTTATTGTGACTGGCAGGCTGTTTATAGTTGTAATTTTGAGATGTGTTTTTGTTGTTGTTCTTCTGGTCTTTTATTAACATACTGCCAGATATCACTCTATGATGGCCCATGCTGGGTTAGTGATAATGTTGTCTGCACTGGCAGGTCTACCTTGGCAGATCACGGGCATAAAATGGGCAGGGGGCAATCAACTTGTCAGAATATTTACAAATTTCAAATTGCTATATACACCCTTAATGACTTGTGCAATGAAAAAGATTGCTATGTCACCACATCTGCTCTGCATGAGGAATGGTAATAGTTGGAGAAGATGGGCTGGGAGGGAGACAGTCCTCATTAAAAATAAATAGCTGTGATTGACATGAAAATTGGCCTGTGAAGCTAAAAGAAAGGTAAAGGCATTTAGATTTAAGTGGCTTTATTGGGGGGGCTTACTGAACCAAGAAACCTTGCTAACCTTACATAGACTCAGCTGCAGAAACAAGTATCAGTCTTATACAACAGCTATTATTCATGAAAGTACCCCCATCTCTTCCCCTGGCTGTATTAATCCAATACCACTACTGACAATTTAAAAACACTACCATGGCTTGTTTGTCTTACACTTGTTTCATCTGCAACACGTTGTCAAGCAATGCCACGCAACCACATTCTTTTAACATAACCTATTGCACTGCACAGGCATCCTTACTGCCTTTTCCTTTTTCTGACTTTCTTTGCCTTTCTCTCCAGCCCCCACCCCTAGGCCCACAGAACAGCCCAATTCTGATTTCTCTAGAGTGGCTTCCATTATCACTTTGTCTGCTCTTTTGGAGGGGGAATAAAGACAACAATATCTTTTATTCCATTGTTCTAGAACATCTTTGCTCATTTCTTTTTCCATAATGCTCTCATCCTCCTGCCTTTTCCTTTTTCTTTTTCCATAATGCTCTCATCCTCCTGCCTTTTCCTTATTCTCTGTACTTCCCTTTACTTGGTATCAGTCTATTGTCAGGATCAGAGTTTGGTGAATTCCTGTAAAATTTGCCTTTTTACACCCATAAAAAGTCTTTACTCAAAGCCTGCATCACAGTCTGGGACTTCTGCTGCCATGCTGGAGACAAGCATGGGGTCAAAACAGCAGCTCTTCTCCCACAGAGACCAGATATTTCATCAGACACATTAAATGAAAGTACAAACCCATTAGACAAAGATGTCCATGAACCACAGCATCATGAACCATGGCAGAAATTGACAGCATCTTAAAAACCACTATCTGACCATTCTTGCCATGACAGAAAGCCACTGATTGTCCAATTCCTCCATCGCATATCAGTTTTCAGGGATACCTCACTTTTTCTTGCTATCCTCCCCGAGCTAAAATGAGGTGGGGAAAATATTTCAGTCATGGCAAAAAGCAGTATGAACAGA